>BSBK01009938.1:0-565000 GCA_027943335.1 Chamaecyparis obtusa
TATGGCAAGTACAAAACCCAGTGTTGCCCCCCAAAAATTATACCTTTTGGAGTTTTCACTGCATCCCATCGTATTGTTGATGTGGTCATATGCCAGCTATTTCATTTAAGCTTGCGTAGGTAGTTAAATTACCTCAAATTAGGAATATTAATTATTTTGAGTAATTAGGAAATTAGAAAAAGTAAGTTGTCATGTAAGACAATCAGAATCAAGGATGATGTGATATGGCCAATGGAACTATTTTTAAGATAGCCTAAAATTATATAAATTAGGGCTTCCTTATAAAACTACATGGTAGATGAGAGAGAGAATGCACATGTGAGTGTGAGTAGACATTTTATCAGATAATCTCTATGAGTGGAGCTTATTCAAGAACTTATGAGAGGAGCTTACTAATGTAATATTATTATGGTTGTTTTCTTATCTTTAAGTACAAATTTAAAGTATTTGGTTCGTGTTTGCCTTTTTTCTTATTTTATAATACATATTGCTGGGCCCTCTTTTAAGCAGGGTTAGTTTGTTTACTTTAGGGCATGGCATAAAAGTTCTTGTGTGGAACAATCATGTTTACATTTGTATATCCCATAGTTCCTCCCATGTAAAGTAATTCTTTGCTGCTGGACATTGCTAAAATTGATCTTCAACCCCTTCCCAAGTATAAATTCTCAGTCTGGCATTTTGTAGTCACTCAAGATTTATCATGTGGATAGTGTTGTTGCTATGAAGAAAACCAACAAGGAAAAGCTTATCACGCATAACAGTGATTGGCTTACCCCATCTGTAATGCAAGCCAGCCTTTAAATTTGAAAATGTGAGTGCAGTAGGATCATATGTGTACCCATTGATGCTACCTATAATGCTTTGTGGCCTTGTTATACAGAATATTCTCAGAACATTGGTTTAAGCTTAATCATGCATTAGCCTCTGAAACTCAGACTCGGATTGGGATGGGCTAACGTAAATGCTTGTTGTGAGATGTATTGTAGTGTTGTGTTGTAAACACACACACCCCATTGCAAATGGGAACCCCCTCTTTTTTTCACTTTCTACTTTCTAGCTTAGTGTTTGTTTTACTTGTCCTTAGCTGGGCAACATTTTTCAGTTTCTTTCTTTTAGTTATAGGGAATGGGTGAGTTGAGTCAGGAACTGCTAAGTTGAGATGTTGAGTGAAGGAATTTTCCAAGGATTGAATCCAAATTGTAAAATCTGAGTTTGAGGAGGATTTCCTTTAGGAAATCTGCTTCTAGGTCAAGGTTCCCCTTCAATCCTTGCGTAAGTTGAGATGATGATGTTTTGAAAAATGCATGTTAGAAATTGAAATTTGTGAAGTTGAGACGTGGAAAAATGAAAAAATAAATATTTTTAAAAAATGTTAAATGTGGAGAAAGAGGGAAATTCCAAGCTTGAAAGGGAAAATAAGGAAAAAAATGTGAGAAAATCCTAGAAATCCTTGGATAAAATTGAAATTCCATGTTTTTGCAAGAAAGTCCAAGGTTTCCCTTCAAAAATTCATGACTAGGGCGAATTTCACCTAGAAATTCCATAATGATGTTGATTTTCCACTCATCCCCATGACTTGATTGAATTTCCACCTCCAATTCCAGGACAAACTCAAATTTTCACCTCAAAATCCAAGATTCCACCGATTGTCCACCAAAGAATCCATGAGATGCTCAAATTTCCACCCTAGAGGAGGAATCAATTTCAATTTAAAATCAAGGAATATGAGAAGCTCAAGGGAAATTTAAAATTGAGTGAAAAAAAATCCTTGATCAAAGAAGAGATTGCAAGTCAAGATAAAAAAATCAAGGCAAATTTCTCTTCCGTAGATCTGAGCAAAGAATATAATCTCTACCTTGCCTTTACTGTCTAATATAATGTCTCTACCACCAGCAAGGCCAAGCTTACCTTTGCAGCTTAATCAAAGTTTGGCTTGAATGTTCCTTCATGGGCGGAGTTTTCACTGAGCCATTGCCCTCTTAACCTTATACATGTTAGCCCATTAACAAGGAGGATCTGTATGATTAAGTTTTGTTTTATTAGGATTTCTGTGTCCTCCATTCAAAATTAGTTTTTAATGGATCACGGCTCTAATTAGTGTTGATAAAGAGACTCTTCTGCATCCGTTATCATGTATGCCTGCTTAATCTTATCCTTAAATCCGTTGTCATTTAAGCTACAAGTTCCGAGAGATAATAACAGTAGATATTCCTACTTGCTTCTAGGCGATAAGATTTGTCCATCTTAGTGTGAAGAGATGAGAGCAGGAGCTGTTTCCCTTAATGTTGATATGTTCGTAGATCTTACCTACTTTATGCATAATCTGCTTCATGGGGAAGACAACCATATAAAAAATTGTATTTATAAAGGAAAAAGATATGAATTGACATCCCCCTACACTACAAAACACTCATTTGCTCTTTATAATGGTACAGAATTGGCAGTATTCACACATTTGTAAAATGTAACACTTCTTTGGAGTATTATGGTAGCGATAATCTCGTGTTAAGTTAATATTTTTGGTTAAAACTTCTGAAGTCTAGAGAACCCAAAGAAATATGCTTTTGTGTTTGTTGGAAAATAATAGTTATAAGTTTGGAAATCAAATAAAATAGCCTGTAGATTATTGTATGCAAACTGTAAAAACATGATAGTCTTGTGTGCAAAATTTATAAATAACTGTTTTTTATATCTTTTACGATGTGTCTTATGATTGACTATTTTGCAAAATGATTCAACAGGTTTATTATTTCATTTTTAAAAAAATTTTTGTTTGTGAAATGTGAACACCCTTAATTGCAACATTGCTCGGACCTTTTTAGATGTCTAACCTTATACTCTGGTTACTGTCCAGGGTTCATGGATTTGTTTGAGTTTTATCACTATGGTTTCATCCTTGACGAATTAGATGCGATCTGGTCGATATTTCACCTGCATTAAATGAAGCAGCAAGTGCTATAGTTGATGTGAGTGTCCAATGTCAATCTCTTAAAAATCTCAAGCAATCTGGATTTGTTTTTAACGGAATAGAACATATGGTTTTTGTGAAACTGCAAGCTTCTTGTTTGGTGATCGGAATTGTTTGTTATCAAATCAATCAAAAGTGAAATCTACATTTCTAAATGGAAATGTAAAAGTTCTTGTGTGATTTATTGCTATACAGAGCAAGTTGCATGCATTTATTACAAGTAATTACTAACATATTCATAAGAACTTTCTATCTCATTATTGTTTTAAATTTTACTTAAATGATTGTTCTAAATGGCTTCCAATATCTTATTAATGGCAAGTCCTATTTCACTTCCTCCTTATTGATGGTAAGAAGCAAGGATCTATTGTTGCACAGTATCCTCTAGTGAACAAAATGCAGAAAGTTTCCCAAGTTTTGGTCAATGAGGCAAATTTTACTTATTAATTAAAGAAATTAGAGTTTTTGTCCATAGGCTGTTTACCCATTAAAAATATATTACATTGCATGAAAATGACAACCTGTAGAAAGGCAACCATCACGAGGTTTCACATTCATTTAGCATTCTAATGTCTATTTTCATTCTAATGTCTTATTTTCCTATTTCTTTAATATCCTAAATTTTAAATACAAGGTTGTCTGTAATGAAATACACACCTTCCTGACACTATAATAAATGGTTTTTAATGTCTAAAACTTAAACTAACTTTTGTTTGGAGTAAATACCTAACACAGTCACCGGTCATCCAAATTCTGATTTTTCCTGCACCTCCAAGAAGACACTTAAATGTCTTGAGCTTGACTTTGCCTAGCCAGTTAATGAAAATATATGCAGCTTTCACTTTTTTTTTGATCGGTAAATTTAGTTTATATTAGATTATAAAATATGATTATACAAAATTTTGAAAATGATAGTTTGTGGTCTGAAATCACAGATATGTCTTTGAATCAAAGCAGAGCCCAAACTTCTAACAGTCCGCCCATGACATAATTACATTCTGGCCATTCTATCTGTATACTGAGTATTGAACCATACTAATTGACACGATTTAGTCAATTTCCAGATTCCATACCAACTACTCCTACAAACAAAGTCCAGTACTTACAAATTATACAAAATTACAAAATTTACAGACTCAAGGATCCCAAAAAAAACTATCACTTAACTTATATCTGCCTACTGTTTTAGGATTTCTTCTCCTCCTGCTGCGCCATGCTCCCCCAGTAGTCGTCCTTTGTGAATTTTAGCCTCTTCTTTGTTTTCTTTACTCCCTCAGGGCCGAACATTTGCACCTCCTGCTCTCTGTCCCGAAGGTGGTCTTTGAAAAAACCCCAACCCACTTGGGCTTTCGCTTGATGTTTCTCCTTGTCACAGATGCCCTCCATAAAAGGAAAGGTCACAGAGGTGGATTGACCTCTACAACATGGAACCACTCATTGTTCCGCTCTACAAACCCTTTCTTGGGCTTCACGATTGCAATGAAAGCACCTATGCCGTACATCCATTCATCCCACACACATTCCTTCATCACCCAGTGGACATCCTCTTTGTTTTCAAGCTCCAGACACCAGGCCGCGGCATGCTCCCCCAGTAGTCGTCCTTTGTGAATTTTAGCCTCTTCTTTGTTTTCTTTACTCCCTCAGGGCTGAACATTTGCACTTCCTGCTCTCTGTCCCGAAGGTGGTCTTTGAAAAAACCCCAACCCACTTGGGCTTTCGCTTGATGTTTCTCCTTGTCACAGATGCCCTCCATAAAAGGAAAGGTCACAGAGGTGGATTGACCTCTACAACATGGAACCACTCACTGTTCCGCTCTACAAACCCTTTCTTGGGCTTCATGATTGCAATGAAAGCACCTATGCCATACATCCATTCATCCCACACACATTCCTTCATCACCCAGTGGACATCCTCTTTGTTTTCAAGCTCCAGACACCAGGCCGCGGCATGCTCCCCCAGTAGTCGTCCTTTGTGAATTTTAGCCTCTTCTTTGTTTTCTTTAGCCCCTCAGGGCCAAACATTTGCACCTCCTGCTCTCTGTCCCAAAGGTGGTCTTTGAAAAAACTCCAACCCACTTGGGCTTTCGCTTGATGTTTCTCCTTGTCACTAGATGCCCTCCATAAAAGGAAAGGTCACAGAGGTGGATTGACCTCTGCAACATGGAACTACTCACTGTTCCACTCTACAAACCCTTTCTTGGGCTTCACGATAGCAATGAAAGCACCTATGCCGTACATCCATTCATCCCACACACATTCCTTCATCACCCAGTGGACATCCTCTTTGTATTCAAGCTCCAGACACCAGGCCAAGAAAATGGATGCAATGTTGATGTTCGTTCGATACTTGTACTCAGATTTCATGTATTCTTTGCCCAACATCGGATCTTCAATTTTGCAAGTGTTCTTCAACATCCCCTCCTTGGTTTTCCCCAAGAGCGCTAGCTGTTTCTTTCTTGTGATTAAAGTGAAATTTGCTGCCATGCTTAAACGATTTCAACCCTCTTTGGCTTCTCTGCTGCTCACTGCTACCAACTCCAAGTGCAAATGAAGGCCGAAAAGACTCAACCAGCTATTTAATTAATCTCGCACATTCCCCAATTCTGCAAGAGCAGAAATTATAAATGCTTCATTAATGTCCTTTCAAATGGCGGCATCCAAAACATCCACTTCTCGATATTAATGCCTCTAAGATCTTCCCAGTTCTTGTCGGCCTGGGTATCATTTATTGCAACCGCCCAATTTGAAAGGTTGTTGGCCAAATCATTCCCTTATTGTTTCATGCAAGTGACTTTAAACTCAGCAAAATTTAACTACTCCTTTGTAATAAGTTATATATATATAATTTCCAAGCTAAAGCTTCACTTTTTTTAATTGCTTTTAAAATTATTAAGGAATCACCTTCTAAATGTAGCTTCGGAATAATTAATCTGCTCACCATTTTAACTGCCGAGATGGCCGCCTGGGCTTCGGCTTCATTATTCGTGCCATCTACCAATTTTTTGGCTCCAAATGTGACATTATTTCCATTGTAATTCTGAGTCACAAATCTGGCAGATGGACAAGGATTACCTTTTGACACCTGGTCAAAGTTGATCTTTATCCAACCTTCTTCTGGATTGAGCCAAGTAACCTTCTCTGTTATGGGAGAAACTGGATCATCCCAGGAAGGCCCATTGACAGGCCGATGCAATTTGCTCTTTTGTAGGACAACAGACAGGATGAATTACCTTCTTTGCTGCCAACATTCTTATATAGTGATTTTGCGTCCTTGTGTTTTTTTTTGCTTGTAGAACTGGTTTCTTTGTTATATTTATTGCAATTTGATTATCTATTTGCAATTTTTTTGATGTACATTGTAAAGTCTGAAGCTTTTCAAGGATCCTGTAAAGATATACAAAGTCGCTTGAGGCATCCCAAGTTGCTATATATTTTCTGGATTTGCTATTGAATTTGCAATTATATCCAGTTTATTCTGATACCAAGCCACTGCTGCTGTTCCAAGATGCATTAAATATTCAGTTTTTTGACACTCATCCACACTAAACCTATATTCTGTATGTGAGTATCTTTTGAACCTGAAGTCCTCATTCCTCCTGTATTTCAACCTCAAACCCTTTGTTCCTTGAAGACACTTGTCCTGATTCAGTTTTTTGACACTCATCCACACTAAACCCATATTCTGTATGTAAGTATCCTGTGAACTTGAGTCCTTATTCCTCCTGTATTTCAACCTCAAACCCTTTGTTCCTTGAAGACACTTGAGAACTATTTGCTGCTTGCCAATGATTCTCTGGCCATGTGTTTATTAAGTATAGCAAACTTCTTTTTCACTGTCTGGATCTAGCACCTGTACAGATAAAATATCATCTGCCATAGTTGGGCAGAAAGTTGGCTCATATTCAATTAAAAAAGAATGCATTCATGTAAAAAATGACTGATGGATCTTCAGAAGCCTCCAGCAAGGATTTAGAAGGCTTCTAAGCTTTGATACAGTTTTAGAGTGTTAACCGCTCCAGTTTCTCCATTAATAACTTTCATTATTTTGTCCACCTACTCTACTTGTTTTCATTTAAAACTCTTCAACTGCCAAAATTATTGTAAACATCTCTATTTCTGTTGTGCCTGTATGTGTTACCAATAGTCACCTTTCCCAGGTTAGTTTTACAATGAAGTAGGCTGTTGGCATGTTGTATAAATAACTCATACATTGTGTTGTACTTTCTATTGCTTAATTTGTCCATTAATTGCATGATTTTTGCAAAATTTCTATATGAAGAGAGATAACCATTCAAGATTTATTTTATCATGTTTTCATCAACGTTATTGCATGAGTTTATTCTATCCGTTATCTAATATGTTACATCTTTGATAAATAATAACTTTCTTCTCCATTCTCAGACAACTAATGACTAGACAATTGCAACAGTAGGTTCATCTGATTGTATTTTGGTTATTTGTCATTGTATTCACTTGGTCAATGCCATGCTTCTGAACTATTTTCGGGTGAATCAACATTGACATAGTTTTGAGATTGACACACAACATGAATTTGAGCCACAAGCTCTACTGTTGAGGTTGATTAGGTTCAAGTAGGTTGGGTTATTGCTTGTGCCTCTGGTCAGCCTAGGTGTGAATAATCCAAAGAGCTTCGGCTTCTCAAGAGTTGTGATTTGAGCAACCAACACATTGGAAGTCAAAGCTGATGTCTTAAGATGGGAATTCAAATCACAGTTTGTTTCACCAATCCAAGTTTGCTCAGATTTGGGCAATCTGCCAACACTTTGTGGTTTATTTTGTTGAGATAGAATCATGTGGGGCGTGTGGCCAGCTCTGTTCCAAAGCAAGAAGAAAGCTGGAAGGAAGAAACTTAACCACTTTGTTTGTAAATTGAATGAAAATAACTGCTGAAAGTAAGGAATGCTGGACAAATATTTTTGCTTCTTACTTAGAATATGGGAAATGCGAACCTGCCAACAAAAAATTAACAAATTGATATCTAAATTACTAGTCTTAACTTAGCCTAGTTGAATGATTTTCCAAACTCTTTTGAAGAACTAAAATGCACCAAAAACAATTTGGAAAATATAAAAAAGGTAAGCTATTAATAAATTTGCAATGTAAACTATATGCATTTTTAATGCCTGGTACGGAGTATGGGGAGATCATGCAAATGTTTTGTCCCAGTCCTGCTGTCCCCAGGATATCCCCATTCTGGAAACACCTACAAAAATGCTGGGGATATGTCTTCAGGGAACATTGGAATTTTTTATTCATTAAGATGAATATAACTGTTTTGAGTTACACAAGTTTCATTTTGACAACTCTCTTTTGGAAAAACTCCTACCACGAGCTGGGAATTTGAGCTAGTAAACTTAAATGTCCACATAGTGCTGCATCCTAGATCTTAACTATCTATGGACCTTTATGGATCCCAATTTGTGAGCCGAAGCCAGCACCAAACTGCTTTATTTACTGTGCTTTAGTTTTTGTTTTTAAGGTGAAATGATATTTTCCCCTTTTGAAATTGAACTGACTTTCTTTTGCATAAATATGTTTATGATCTTTTCTGCAATTGATTTGCAGGATTCTTTTACACGTTGCTTCAAGTCAAATCCTCCAGAGCCATGGAACTGGAACCTTTATTTATTTCCTCTTTGGTGCCTAGGAGTATTTGTTCGATATTTGATCCTCTTTCCAGTAAGGTAAGATAAGAAAGCCTCTGGTCGACTCCACTTTGTTTTATTGCAACATGAAAAACTTCTAATGGTAATAATCAAAACTATCTGCTTCATATCTTGCCACTTGGGTTTATTTATTTATTTTTCTTTCCCACAGACAAATTCCTAGATTATCATAATGATTTCTTTCAATTTTTTCATGTCTTCATTTGCAAATGTTCAATATATATCAAATAATTTAAAAAATGTGTCATTTTTGCTCTTACAATACACAAAAAGAGTTGAATGGAAAATGTCTCCTACAAGACACAAAGTCTACATAATTAAGAAAAATTTGCTTAGAAAAAATAAGTTGGCTTCACTTGCACATGTCAAACTCTGCTAAAAAATAGAGACCACAAGACACAAATTCTACATAAGTAGGAAAACTGATGGCAAGCCTTGCTGGTTACAAGGTCATATAACTTCACTGGGAGTCCAGAATGAAAAATAGATATGATAGGAAGTTCAGGATGACTCCTTAATAGTCTAATGTTCACACACAATGGATGATAGGAATTGATCAACTATAGATTACATCATGGAATTATGACAGATATCCAGTTTATACATTCTGTTTTATTCAAAATGACCTTCTGTTACAGTCAATTTCTGTTTACATAAATCATAGCCTTGATTTGGCCATCATAGGTGTTATCCATGTTTTCAAATTTAGCTCCATTCTTCGATTTATTTATTGCCCTTGTCATGGTCTTCACATGTTCAAGTCTTCTCGCTTTTACCGATTGGCCGATCAACCTCGTTTAGGTGTCAAATCGAGTTAAGTCTAAAGGACTCACCCCTTTGCATTATCGCTCACTCGCTCGTTGGTGGAAGTATCAGGTCATCACTAGTTGGAGGAAGCGTCGCCTTTAGTTTATTGTTCTTATTTCCTTGTTCTTGCTGATGTCCGACTTCTAATGGTCTTAAGACAATGGGTTCCTCATCGAGTCTCTCATCAGCCAATCGCACTTATTCACCTTTTTGCACACACTCTTATTGTTCCATGGTTCCTCTAGGATGCGACAACCCGAGGCTCTGATAGTTGTGGCCTCGTAAGCAACAGTTAGTGTGGTGACGTCAGTGCAGTACCAATCTTAACGCCTGATTGATGGGATATTAATTAAAAGCTTTTCATTTCAAATTCTGAAGCAATACTGTTAGCCACCAAAGTTTGAAACATTAATTGCTCGAGGCTTAAATGAGTATGCCACCTTTGATTAGTTGCATTTGAAACCTCCGACGAAGTTGAAGGATTACACTAAGGTGAACGCGAAGAACAAGTTTAAGTTGGGAAACCTCTTTGTGTTTGCATTTTCTAAAGAATTCCAATTTTGTTTGTTTTCATTTAAAAGGGCGAGAAATAATTATTCAGCCAATGTTCATGAGCTTGTGTTCTCTCTGTGATTATTCTCCACACCATTCTTCCTTCAACCCTTACTTTTGGCTAGAAACCCTAGGTTTGTGTTCTTTCACCCACATGGCCCCCAAAACCTTTCAGCCCATTGAAAACAAATTAGACCATATTAAAGATATAGAGACTGGGTCATTAACTGTGCATGATGTAAATAGAAGGTTGCAAAATGTATAGAGTTCCTTCATTGCCTAGAAAATCGTAGAGAGTGCACTATCCTTTTGCTATTGCATGTCTTGAATTGATTTTACCCTGCATACAACATTATCACCCTGACACTCATGAAATTCGTAGCGTCGATTAAACTCCCATAGTTAAAATTGATGCGGGTAGTGTTTCCTTTGCATTACACATTCCTAATAGAGGAGAGGGGATAGATTTGTCTGTCCAGTCAGGGTTGGAATTTTTCCATAAGCAGCTAGATTGGTGCATTAACATGATTGCCCAACATTGGTTAAAGATTCCTCGGCCAGAAAAGTCCAAATTGCCTCCCCGGATGAAAACCAAGTTGTTCCTAGATGATATAGCCGACATTATTGTGTTATTGTGCCATGCAATTGGTAGACTTGATGCCAAATACTTTGAAGAATGGATGTGTCAATTTGTTCTTATCATCCGTGATGATAAACATTAGGTCAATTGGGCCAAATTGATAAGTTTTGCAATGTATGAACAATTTGTGAAGTTTGAGAAAGAGAGCCAGTTTTATTTGAGCTCTATGTTATTTTACATACTTGCTACTAATAGACAATCCTGGCCAGGCTTAAGACAGGAAGGCAATATTTTGGAGAGTATTCCAGCTTACAATTGTTTCCCTTAATTGCAGAAGGAATAAGGCATGAAAAGTTTCCTGTGTTCACAACGCTTTTCTTATGACATGTGTAAGGGGCATCAAAGGTTGCCCAAAGAAGAGATTCTTAGATGAAGCCAAAGCTTTTATAAAGAATTATGGCAGTTTCTACATACAGTTCGAGAGTTTCTCATATTTAAGGGTAGGAGGCTATGAGAAAGCACGTCTGAAACTGCCTAGGTATGTCTTCGACTTTGTTGTATTCTTAGAGCTCTGTTGCCAGATGGCTTTCGTGAACATTAAATATGTTCAAATGAAGAAAAAAGGATACTCCTCCATGAGTTCATCTCATTATTCTTGTAAAACTAACGAATATGCCAAGTGTGCTGATAAAATGCTGGCTGAATTTGGTTTTCACTCTCTACCTCCAAGATTCAATTTTGATAGTAAGGGGTATGCTAGGCAAAATTTTTATGAAGCCTCTTAGTATTTTCATGTGCCAAAATTAGAAGATTTTTGGGAAGATTGTGTTGATGAAAAGGAAGTTTTTAGAAGAGGTTTCACGAGGTTAACCCTGAACCAAATGGTTGCCTTTGACATCATTTCCTTGGTTCTTGAAGGCGTGGAAGATGATGGTACTTGTATGATTGATGACTCATATCAAAATGCTGTTATGCCTCCTTTTCAATGGCCGAAGAATGATGAGAATGTAGATGTCAAAGGACGACCCAAGTATTGAATAGATCAAATATATGGTGGCGTAACAGGGTTAGATCCCATTCTTGTCCTTCAACACACACAAATACACCTAGAGGAACCAATGCTGATACTCAGACTCTCCCAAATCCATCTGTAAGTCCCTCAGCACAAGCAAGAACCTCTAAGGTGGATTCACAACCAGATAGAGATAGTGACCCTCTAGAAAAAGGCCAAAAATTAAAGTATGTATGTGAAACAAATGCTACAACAACATCTAAGAAAAGAAGGGCATTGCTGCAAGCTAATCCAAGTGATGATGATATTCAATTCCTAAACTAAGTATGGGAGCAGAGCCATATAATCTCTTTGATAGATGATGAACCATAGACCCCTCTATCTAACGCCTAACCCTAAGCCTAGCACTTTATCAATTCAAGCACCTCATCTGCACCTTGGCTCAAAAAGGTCACTGAGAAGAAAAATAAACACTATTCCCCAATTTTGGATACCCTAGAGACTCCGAAGCCAAAGAAGGCAAGGCAGACGACTAGAATGGTGATAGATCCTCAAATTAAGCATCATGTATTGGAAATCGCCAACCCCAGCATGGACAAAAATGAACAAGAAATCACAGAAAGAGAGTTCAATGTGAGCAGGATTGACATGGGATCTTCTACTTCTGAAGGGGATATTTTATATTTATCATGCTGAATTTTCAGTCTCTGTACTATCTAAGAGAACTAAGGCTGCATAGAAGAAGAACAGAGAGCTCACCTAATGCGTGGATACCCTCACTTCTTTTATTCGATCTGCAATACCTGCTAGAAGGATCCCAACCAGTTCACCTCCAGGTGTGTCTATCATCTAACTTATTGATTCCGATAAATTAGAATTTGTTAAGAGAGTCCATGTGATTGTCAAGGTAGTGGATTGGTCTAGTCAAATGATTGCTAAGGGACTATCTCTTATTGAGCATGGCCTGAGGAATTATGATACACTTAAAGCAACAACTAATCTCCACTGAACGGAACTACAAGAGGTAAAAAAAGATGCTGGTAAGTTATCTACTGCTTTTCTGGAAATGCAAGAGATGGCCGAACTTCCCCCTACTATCTTAACTTCGGAAGGTATCTTCCATAATCTCGATGTTAATACTATTAACCTTTGGGTAGAATTACTGGATTGGAAACATCATGTTACAACAGAATTCCAATCTAGCCTCACAACATCAGTTGTTAAAAATATAAATCTTTAGCGTGGCTTGAGAAGTCATTTCTTTGTAATGGGCATTAAAATCTTTACTGAAGATAGGAAAGAACTATTAAAACATAGATACTGTGAAGAATGCCTTTTGCCAAAGGGTTAAAGACGATCTCTCTGCAAGTAAAACTAACTGTAGGTCTCTTGAAAGAATAAAGACTGCCACCATTTTGTTGGATTTTGTTAGTGATGAAGTTAAAGACATCCCTTGGGAAATAGCAGAGATTGATAAAAATGTGAAGTCCAAAATAAGAGTAGAAGCCACAGCTGAACCCACAAAAGAGGAATTATCACCAATCCTTACTAGGTATAGGGCATACAAGAAGAAGATAGGTCCACCAGTAACTCAACAAACCCAAAACAATGCGGTAGATACTGCGACACATGCACAACAAGAATTAGAAGAGTCGGATGAATTCAAGGAAGATGAAGAGGATGTAGAGGAAGTTAATTAGTTAGTCTTTAGTGGTTTAATTCCATGAATTGCATGCATCAAAAACTAGAGGCTCTGGTGAGCCATCTTTACTTTATGAATGTTTTAATTAAATACTTTTTAAAGACCATAACTAATCTTTGGGGCGGTTAACTTTAAGAAACTGTAGGTTACCAAAGTCAGTCGTAAAACTGAATGCTTATTTATAGTTAAATTTTGGATGTGTGTAGAGGTTAGAGATATCATCTTTGAAGAAAGCTTTAATGAAAGATAATATCTGAAAGTAATTCTCTGTGAATTGTGGGCTTAGTGTTACAGTTTATGGAATGCTTTTTCTTCTTATGTTGAAATGGCAATTATTATTGGATGCTATCATCTATCTTTTGATTCATGAGCTGCTTGATTGCGATTTCATGTTACAACTTTGTTTTGAAATGAAAATGGTAATCTATGAGTCCCAACTTCCAGGTGAACTACCAACAAGACATCTTAACAAATTACCAAGACTCCTGTTGACAACTTCGGTTTGCCCATTCATTTGTGGATGATAAGACGAACTAAAATTCAGATTTGTACCCAATTCCTTCCACAGGCTCTTCCAAAAACAACCCACAAACTTTGTATCCCTATTAGAAATTATATTCTTTGGAATTCCATGCAATCTTACAACTTTAAAGAATAAATTAGTGATGTTAGTGGCATCACTAGTCTTCTTACATGGTATGAAATGCACCATTTTTGAAAATCTATCTACCACAACAAAGATTGAATCATTGCCGCTTTGTGTACGAGGCAAACCCAACACCAATCCATTTTTACTGAATACCAAGGTCTGTTTGGAACTGGTAAAGGCTGATAAAGTCCAGCATTTTGACTCTTTCCTTTAGCATGTTGACAAATTCTGTGCTTTTCCACATACCTTATCATATCTGCTTGCATCTTAGGCCAATTGTAGTGAGTACTTAATTGCAAATAAGTTTTATCTTGCCCAAAGTGATCAGCAAGACCACCACTGCGCTTCTCCTTCAATAAATTATCTCTCATGCTCTAGGGACACACAACTTGTTCCCCTTAAACAGAAAACCCTCTTGAATCAAGTAATCCATCCAAGATTCTCTATTCCTGCAAATACGATTGCTGCAAGCTGCATAGGCTTCCTTGAAATCTGCATCTTCTGCATACAAATCCTTCAAACCTTCAAGCCCCAGAATGTTAGCTTGTATCTCACATAACAGCAAATTCTTTCCACTTGAAGCATCAACAGCTTTATTCATTTGGCCACTCTTATGTTTCAAAACAAAGTTAAAACTCTGAAGATATTCAACCCATTTAGCATGTCCTTGATTCAACTTGTGTTGGCTGTTAATGAACTGGGAAGCATGGTTATCAGTATACACAACAAATTCTTTTGGAAGCAACTAGTGTCTCCATTTCTTTATGGACTGAACCAAAGCATAAAATTCTAAATTATAAGAAGAATACTTCCTTTTAGCATCATTCAACTTTTCTCTGAAATATGCTACCGGTTTACCTTCTTGACTTAGGACTGCCCCAATAGCTAACCCACATGCATCACATTCCACTTGGAACACCTTGTCAATGTCAGGTAAAGCAAGAATAGGCTACCTGTTCATCTTCCTCTTAAGAAATCTGAAACTTTCTTCAGCCTCTTTTTTCCAAACAAATGGTCTTTTATTCCCCTTAATAGTCTCAAGAATAGGTGGAACTAAATGACTGAAATTTCTTATGAACTTCTTGTAAATACTAGAAAGACCATGAAAGCTTCATATCTCCATTACATTTTTAGGTGTTGGCCAATCAAGCATGGCCTGAACCTTCTCCTTATCCATCTTCAATCCATCTTTGGACACCACAAAGCCCAAGTAAATCAGTTCGGTCTGCATAAACACACTTTTATGCAAATATACAATAACAAATTTGCTAATATATGGTTTCAAAACCTCATTCATAAGCCTCATGAATGTACTAGGGGCATTGGACAATCCCAAAAGGCATAACAAGCCATTCATACAACCCATCACTAGTCTTAAAGATTGTCTTCAATTCATCTCCCTATCTGATTCTAATCTGATGATAGCCACTCTATAAATCTATCTTGGAAGAATTCATAGAGCCACTCAAACAATCCATGAGATCCTTTATTCTTGGTATGGGAAACCTATATCTAATGGTAATCTTATTAATAGCCCTTGAATCAGTGCACATACGCCATTCCTCTCCTTTCTTTGGAGCTAACATAGTAGGAACAACACAAGGACTTAAGCTTTCCCTTATCAAACCCTTTTTCAAAAGTTCTTCTACTTGCCTTCTTATTTCCTCTTTCTCCATAGGGTTTAACGTATAAGCAGCTTTGTTAGGGAGGCTGGCCCCCAAAATCAAATCCAAGTAGTGACTAATGCTCCTCATAGGAGGCAACTCATCAAACAATTCAGAAGTTACAATATCCTTGTATTCATTCAAATTTATGTTGTACTTCAATAGGCAAATCATCAACTTCTACAGAAGACAAAATACTTTTACGCTTAAGAACCAAAGCATAACCAAACTTCTCATTCTTCAAATCAGATAAAAATTCCTAACCACTTACCATCATTGCCATATTGCTGCCATTACTACTGCGGCCCTCTTCTCTTTCTTTTATTGACATCAAAGTATGCTTCTCTCCATCCTTTTCAATGGTGTAGGTATTCTCCCTTCCATCATGGACCTCTTTCCTATCAAAACGCCACGGTCTCCCAAGCAGTACATGGAACACATCCATGGAACATTATCCTTATAACTACCAACCTGAAAATCAACATAGGCCCGCTCATTTACCAAAATCTGATGACCTTTTTGTAACCATGACACCTTGTAAGGGGAGGGACGCGTAATCCTTTTGAGATTTAACTTTTCTACCATCTCATATTGGAACAATATTATCTGTACTTACACTATCAATGATAAGTTTGCAACATTTACCTTAAGACTTACATTTTGTTTTGAACAATGCTTTCCTTTAAATTAGTTCTTTCTTGCACCTCCTTTTGTGGTTTCAACAGTACCCTCTTGAGCATCAAGGACTCTCCTGATTCAGGTTCATCTTTGTGGTGCACTGGTGATCCCACACTTTCTTGTTGAGTATGCACAATCTGGTTACTTTTCTCAAATCTTGAATTTCCTCCTTGAAATGATTCAGCACAATCCCAATAATTGTGCCCATATTGGTTGCACTTGAAACACTTTCCAGCAAATCCTCAGCCTCTACTTTGATAACCACTTCTATTCTGGAAACCTCCTCTATCATTAGTTGCTGCTGTACTAGAACTCCCAGCTTCTTCTCCTTGATGATGTTGTTTCCCTCTGCTTGTTTGTTGTCCCCTTCCTCTAAACCAGAGTTCCCAGGCTCGAACTCGGCAAGGCCGACTATACTCGTGACTTGGCTACAACTCGGCAACGACTCGGCAAAATGAAAAAAACCCTTGAAATTATATACTGTAATAATTATATATATATATGAAATTATATATCATATTCCATGACTTGGGCCGAGTCATAAAAATTCGACAAGGTCTGCTCGGTTCAGCAACTCGGACTACTCGCACAACTTGGGGCAGGTCCTGGAACTATGCTCTAAACCCTCTTCCTCTCTTCTTCTCTTGCTGAATCTGCTTTTTTTGCAACTTCTCTTTTGCCTTATAGCAAGTTGATAAGCCTCTTCAAGGCTTTTAGGGGACACAAGACTCAATTTGTCTTGAAGACTATACTTCAGGCCATCCATATACCGGGCTATCCTTTCTACATCCTCCTCACTATGTGCTGATTTGACTGCCAACTTATAAAATTCCTTTGTGTAGTCCTTTACAGACATGTCTTTCTGCTTTAAGTTTTGCAACCTCTTAAAGAGATTGGGCTGATAATCAGCAGGAAGGAACTTAGTCTTCAACTTAGCCACCATCCGATCCCATGAATGGATCCTCTCTTTATTCTTCCTTCTCTCGGTTTGGACAAAGCCCCACCACATTGCAGCATGACCCTTCAACCTGGTACAAGCAAATTTGACTTCCCTATCCTCTGCTACACTTTCATATTCGAAATACTTCTCTAAATCATTTATCCAGTCAATTAAATCTTCTCCATTGAGACTCCCTGAGTAAACAGGAACTACTTTCGGTCAGGCTCCCACATTCATGACTGTCCTCAACAGTCTTTCTTCAAAGGCTTCTGCCTCTCCTTGTCCCTCTCTATTACCTTCAGGAGGCTGTTCTTTCCCTTTTGTTTCATCCTCACTTACATCATCATTCAGAGTCCCCCTTCTTTGTGCTCTTTCTAAGGTATCCATCCTCTCTATCAGTTGCTGCAACAAATCTCCATCTTGTCCTCTTCTGCCTCTTCCATGGGCTTCACCTCTATCCATTCTTCTTGGAGGCATACTGTCCACAGTCTTGTTACCTTTCAATTTGCAGGCTTTGATACCAAATGATGGCAAGCCTTGCTGGTTACAAGTTCATATAACTTCATTGGGAGTCCAGAATGTAAAACAGATATGATAGTAAGTTCAGGATGACTCCTTAACAGTCTAATGTTTACACACAATAGATGACAGGAATTGATCAGCTATAGAATAGATGACAGGAATTGATCAACTATAGATTATATCGAGGAATTATGACAGGAATCCAGTTTATACATTTTGTTTTATTCAAAATGACCTTAGGTTACTGTCAATCTTTGTTTACATAAATCATAGCCTTCATTCAGCCATTACAAGCAACTATAATTTGATGCTCTGTTAGATCACACCCACACAACACATGACACCCAGACTTCTTCCAAACTGCAGATTGCTCCCTTCTTTTACTGTTGGGTTCTCTTCATATTAGAATGGCTGCCATTCTGTCTTCCAATCTGGCAAGCGACTGCCTTCCACAAATCAGCTTCTTCCCCTTGACTTGGGTCCTGTCGGTTCCTCTTCACCACTGCCTCAACGGTCGTTGCCAAACTGACAAGTAACACTGTCAGGTTTGGGAAGAATAATGGTCCAACCAGTTTACACCCAATCGAGATGAATTACTGTTGCTCAGGTGACAGGAGCTTCTATGGCGACAGGAGCTTGCATTTGAGCAGCAACATGACACAGAACAACCAACAACATCCAGCAAATAAAATGAGAGAAAACCAAAATTATAACAAGAAGAAATAAACCGAAATTGAACCAAAATTGTAAGAGTATGATGCCCCTGTATCAAAAACCTTGCTTAGAAAAGGAAATTTGGCTTCAATTGTATATCAAACTTTGCTAAAAAATAGTGAACTCTTGAGCCGAGTAAGCTCTCATTCTAACGAAGGGTTTTTACATTTTTTGCTTCTTGTCATTTGAAGGAATTAATGATAGACGACAATATTGCATCCCATAGTGTTTCACAACTATATCTGGTCTTTTATATATTCCTCAAAAGAGAATCTCTCGATGAAAGAGGATTGATAATAAATAGCTCACTTTGACTTGCAACCATGAGTGAAAAGCCTTGGAAACATTAGTCAGAAAACATGTTGAAATGCTCATTTCTCTCACATATAATGCACAAAGAAGCTGATATGCGAACCTTGTTGAGTTTGGACTTTTGATTTGACCTGCAAGTGTTGGTTAAGCACTGACCACCACTAGGCTTTTTATTTGAAATAAGTGATTGATGTCCAAATAGATTGACAGTGCTTTTTCATAGTGTCATGGATCACACACCCCTTAGTGCATAATAAGGGACCATGTGATGCTTGGTATTGTTGATGTGAGTTTTGTGACCACTCCAACATGTAGAATAAAATACCAAATATTCTATCCTCTCTTGGACAAGGAAACTTCAAATGCTAAACAATGTGACAATGTGACAATGTGTGATCAAATGAAGCAACCCCAAGGTTTACAATCTGGACTAGTGACTTTGTGTTGGATATAACTCAGTGAATGTGATGGTGTAATGTCCCCTTTTTGGGGTACATTATTTTGTGCCGTGTCGTTAGCTTTTTTATCTTGGTTCGGAGGGCTAACCGAGGTGTGGCAGTGCTCAAGGAGATAATTGGCCTAGGTGGTTTCAGTTTCAAGCCAATCAGAGTAGTTTCCGTAGGTTTCCAGGGTACTTACTATTTATAGTAAGTCAACAAGGTTCAAAATTCTTGGCTTTTCAGTAGTGGACTTGGAGCGTCTCGCCAGGAGCTTTTCGGTAAGCTATCACACGTCGTCATCCGAGCTCGTTTGGGCCTCTGTTTTAATGTCGGAAGATTCCTCACTTTATTTATTTTTTCACTTTATAACTCAACGGTCATATTTATTTAAAAGTAACTTAAAGTGGAATTATAAAGAGACAAAATGGGAATATGAAGAGACACAGTGGGGAAATTGAAGAGTCACAACTGCAGCCATAATAGGAGTCTAGGAGTCTCATTGTGTATGTTTCAGTTTTATGAATTTTATTTCTCATTGAGAATTCGAGAAGCTTCAGCTTTTGAATTAGAATCCGGAGGACGGAAACCTTCAGGCTTTCTCGGTGGATTGGACGGAAACCTAGTTCATCTCCAGTGCAGATTTACATCAGAACTTGCCATTGTTTTACAGGTTCTTGGTCATTCGATCTTACTGTTATTTTCTATATTTCAGATTGGATATTGTAATGCATAGTTATTGTATTGTTGTTGTATAATACAAACCATTTTCTGAGAAGTTTTATAAGATTATATTTGCTGGTTATTCGAATATATATCTGTTGGTTATTTGCATGTTTCTATTTGTTTCAATCTACTTGAGATATATTTATGAAAAATCAAATAATGGCCAGTTAGGGTCATTTCAGTGGTATCATAGCCAAGCATCTTGCCAGCCTGTGAGGTTTTTCTACAAAATTCACAGAGATATTCTTATAGAGACAAATCATACAGAGTTTTTTCTTAGTTGCAGCATTATTCTCAAAAGGAAGCTAATAAATTTATGAAGGGTGATTCGAATAAGTTGGGTTCTCAGTAGGAGGAGCTTTTCATTCTCAGCATTAATTATTTTAAGAAATATGCCTTCATACATCGAAATCTCTGGTATTGACATCTCAGAGACTGAGGAACCTGAATAGTGACTTAGACGAGCTTAGTGACAAGGTGCGATTGCAGAATACCTTAGCCAGAAGATTGCGACTACACTACACAGAGGGTCTATTATATTGATAGGCAACGTTTCTCGGAATTAACACACACGCTATGCGAGCTATATTGCTAGTGACGTGAGTGCCTCCAGGAAAGCACGAGAGCATTCATCCTGGCCCCCGCAGTAGAAAAGAATGTGGAGTAACCGCTAAGCGGACTGTGCATTCACATGTATCGCACTTGACTTGTTTAGAGGGGAACTTATATTAAAGACCGACTTGTTTAAATTTGGGGGATTTTTCATCGCGCAAGCCATAAAGTTTATTGCCTGGCTTCTTTCGTTTAATGCTGGGAACACATAATATTCAACTTAAGACTTTAGTGGAATAAAGATCGATTTATGGAATGAAAGTATTAAAGTTCGGGCAAATATTCTATAATGTTTCCCATGACAAGGATTGGCAACGTTAAATATATTCGTCAACTCTCAGTATTCGCACTTCCCCGATAGTTATCAGAGGTTTAAGTCGGGTGTTCACAAGCAGCCAGGAGACGGGATGTGGCATGAGACTCTCGGCTCAGCTGGTTAGTACGCGCTTTCCGATATTCCCTACAGCTCACGCACTCTAGACAAACTGTGGCTGTTCCCAACCGCAACGTATAAGCAATCCGCCCACAACCATTCCGCACTGGCCTTCATTTGTGTTTGGAAGCTTCTTGATATCGGTGACAGGAAAGTTTGGTTGGACGCATCAAAATATTGGAGCCGACACTCTTATTAGCTCTAAAATATTGTTATAAAAGTTATTTCCAATGAAATATTCATGCTCGAACAAAATAAATTTTGGGCATGCCGTCAATGATTTGCTGGGCTGCTATTAACATAGGGAGTCATCTTCGTGTATGAGGACTGAATAAGACCAGCCTTGGGAGGTATTACCAAAGACGATATTTGTCATTTGGTCTCACATGGCAGGGTCTGGAGATTTGGCAATCACTGTCTCTTGATGAACTGCATGATTAAATAAATCTGTATCATTGGTTCAAGAATCATTGCTATGTGCATTCCTCGTCCACGGGAAATTTGAGTTTGTGATCAATGCTTCTACTCCACATAGTAGATTAGTGTATTCCCGGGCAAGCACAGTTAAACTGCACATATACATCACTTGATACACAACTAAACAAGAACCAGTGAATTGCATACATTTCATTCAATAGCCACCAGCAAGGATATTTCCAAAAATTTGCCAGTCGTGACTACTTTGTTGATAGGGCATTGCGGAAGATAACGTTAGGTGTTTGACTTCATTTTTAGGACTGATTAATGTTCGGGAAAATTCTGTTGGGAAAGATACATGTTCTGTGATGTAATGACAGTCCATTGAAGACCTTGTTAATGTCAGTGAGGTTTTATTTTGGTGAAAGAAGACAATCGAATGGTGTTTTAAGTTTCAGATATTAAACTTACCAATATTTTGCGTTGCTGGGTACTGATGTATGAGACCAGACTGAAATTTGGTGTTGGAAATTAGGAGTCTACATTGCCTGCGAATGTGAGAGTTCTTCAATTAATCAAATAAGGTTAACATCCTCTTTCTTTTTGCAGTATTTGAGCGATCTGTATTTACTGGAGGCACATGCTCTACATTCAATATCTTAACAACACCGGATATTGGTTCTTAAGAGTAATTAAGTTATACAAATCTGAGCAACAGTTAAACACATTCAGTCAGCAAGGAATCTATTGGAACTTAATGTTCAGAATTGGTAAACCATACTGCACATTTACAGCCAGCACAAAATCAGAATTATTATTGTAATAGCAGCATTTCACTGTTACTGAATTTGATTCAGTCCTCGTGTGAAATTTGGAGAAAATCATGGAGTCTTTGGAAAGCCCAGTGTTCTCGAAGGAATTCAATGGCATGTTTTACGGTGTGTAGCTCAGAGATATTCGGAAGGAAATGGAGATAGGCAATGAGTTATGTTGCTTTGGATGGCAATTGGAGGAGCAGATAATTGCGGGAAGTATGCTTGCCAAGCTTGATGAAATAAATTCATATCTATCTAGGATAGATCAAGCTGATTGCAGACTCTTCAACTGTGCGATGCACCCCTCAATGTTTGCCTTGGTGCAATGCAGATTTATGAATCATCCACTTCGAGATGTTAGGCTTGCAGTTGCCTCATGTCTTAGTGAGATCTCTCGGATTACAGCTCCTATCATTCCTTACACCGAGCACATTTGGAGACAGGTGTTACAACTGATTGTAGACAGCTTAGATGGATTGAGATATGACAAAGATTCTACCTTTGGTAAACAAGTAAGAATCTTTGAGTTGATGGCAAGCACCAGAGTTTTCAGTCACATGCTAAATCTTGGTTATGATGAAATGATTCAGCAATTATTCAGTGTCTCCTAAACAATTACAGGGAGTGTCATCCAAGTGGGGTGAAGACATGCATAATGACTATCTTATCCTCGATCTTAGATGAGGACTATGACATATGCAAACAATTGCAATTAGAATTGTTGGCAATATGGAGAGGAGGTATAAGGTACACATCCATGGTTTATGAACTCTCAACTGAATTAATTAAGCTTCAGGCTGAAAAAATCACGAGTTTAGTGATTGAAAATGAACGAGCATCATTAGGCTTACAGGTTGCAAGATCTTTGGTGATGGGCTAGGACCCAGTGAGTACAGGGCAGATTTGTTTCTTATGTCAAGAGGGCTGGTCGCAGGGGCATGTCTACAAGATTGATCAAGGGGAAGATAAATGGCAGCCTAGTGATAGAAACATTACAGTTGAGATTACCCCACTCTCGGGACATAGTGGCAAGTATTCAAAACTCTACTTTGGTGACTGAGTTTGATAAATCCATGACTATAGGTTGTGGTAACCAGTTGGAGACCTTCAACGATTCAGGTAATGAGGAATTGTGTGACTTCTTTAGCAGCACTTCACTCTTGCATCACACTGATATGGATAACCCATTTGGCAGTACATCTTGGGATAACACTGATGCAAAGTGTGTCTTAAAGAGTCAGCTGAAAGTTAGTGATGACACCATTATTGCAGCACTTGTTCACCATGATAACACTCATCACATCATTGATGATCTGTACAAGACAACTTAGAGGGATAGAGGGCAAGAAGGCCTAAGGATTGGATCCTATTTTGCAGATTTACAGGGGGTCAAAACAACATTTGAGGATTGGAAATCAGAGTATCTGAGATTACTTACAGATCGTGACCACCTGTTACAGGTTGTTGGGAATTATGCTGAGCAGTTGAGGGAGAAGGAGGTTGAGGTCAATAGGCTCAATAGGGAGCTTGGTGCACTCAGGGCACTTTGGAGCATACCCGTATTGCTCTCCAGGAGGCAAGAAATCAGATTGTGGTCTCTAGCCAATTCAGGGAGTAGGATGACAGGGATAGGTCTGAATTCTATCAGGAGGTGATTCAAGAGCTTGACAACATATAGCAAACCTATGACTTGGATAGTTGTCCAAGAAGATCTTTGGGTCATCGAGAGTTTCTTGATGAGTTAGACCAGTTCTAGACGATGGATAACTCCTTGTTTGAGATGGGTGCCGAGTTGACATTTGACAATCCCCTCTTTGAGATAGATGAGGGAGATACTCCCGATTCCCAGGATGAGGACGAGGTTGGTTGCAAGGTTTGGGACCCAGGTGCAGTTATCAGAGGTGAGCCTTGGTCACCAAGTTGGAGTAGCTGGATGAGCTCAGTTGCTAAGCAATGTAGTTTGTGCACCCGTAGTCCAGGAGGGGCAGTTATGTTTCATGGCATGATGGGTGATATGCATTTCCGTGCACCACCACTCGTTGATGGTGATGATCAGGGAGGACTTATTCAGTACGAGGTTATCGAGCTTGGCATGCTGGTTATGCTGGTTGGTGTGAGTTTTTCACACAATGATATACATTGTATGACTCCGGGTATTGAGAGACAGTCATGGAATCCTTATGTTGATTTGGGTTTTCCAGTAGAGCTGTTCAGTGCATCACATGTTAGCCTTATTGCATGGGATGCATTTTGTTTTCCATTGAGCCCACCTACTAAGGACCTTCTTTTCCGATTATTGGATAGGAGGGGGATGAGTGATTGGTTGAGCACGCTTCCCTGCTTGCAGATGGAAGCCTTATTTGATAGTCTAGATAGCTTGCCTCTTCAGTGCAGTTTTTGGTTTGGGCTACATACCATAGGGGTAGTATTATGGCAGTTAGACACTTTTGGTGTTCCACTCAGTGTGGGCATAGAGTGTCAGGGTATTTCAGTCAGCTGGGGAGATGGATGGCCCTTTTGCTTAGGGGATCCAGGAGGGACATACTCACGATTGGTTTTCATTCTGGGGGCCGATTGGTATGAGGTTTGGCTTTCCCTTGCATATGACCGTAGAGGCGCTGGTGGCCCGAGTTGGAGTGAGGTTCTCAGTTGGGTTGAGAACTTCCTCACAGATAATGGCAGCACAGGGCAGATGGGTTCAATAGATCCTGCAGTGATTTGGGATCCTGGCATTAGATTGGCTGTTGTTTTGTTACTGTGTGAGTGGCTCCACAAGTCGGAGCATAATGACTGTTTCAGTTTCACACGATAGATTGGTGGAGCGGCTTCCTTGAGGATGGTTTGGGATCCAGGTATTATGATCTCAGCATGTAGATACCGATTGCTTGAGGGCAAAGAATCTCCGGGAAGGGGTGATTTGTAATGTCCCCTTTTTGGGGTACATTATTTTGTGCCATGTCGTTAGCCTTTTTATCTTGGTTTGGAGGGCTAATTGAGGTGTGGCAGTGCTCAAGGAGATAATTGGCCTAGATGGTTTCAGTTTCAGGCCAATTGGAACAGTTTTCGCAGGTTTCCAAGGTACTTACTATTTATAGTAAGTCAGCAGGGTTCAAAATTTTTGGCTTTTCTGTAGTGGACCTGGAGCGTTTCGCCGAGAACTTTCCGACAAGCTATCACACGTCATCATTCAAGCTTGTTTGGGCCTCCGTTTTAATGCCGAAAGATTCCTCACTTTATTTATTATTTCACTTTATAACTCAACGGTCATATTTATTTAGAAGTGACTTAAAGTGGAATTATAAAGAGACAATGGGAATATGAAGAGACACAGTGGGAAAACAGAAGTCACAGCTGCAGCCATAAGAGGAGGGTTGGAGTCTCATTGTGAATGCTTCAGTTTTATGAATTTTATTTCTCATTGAGAATTCGGGAAGCTTCATCTTTCGAATCATAATCCTGAGGACAAAAACCTTCAGGCTTTTTCGGTGGATTGGACGGAAACCCAGCTCATCTCCGGTGTGGATTCACATCAGAGTTCACCATTGTTTTATAGGTTCTTGGTCATCCGATCTTACTATTATTTTCTATATTTCAGATTGGATATTGTAATGGATGGTTATTGTATTGCTGTTGTATAATACAAACCATTTTTTGAGAAGTTTTATAAGATTATATATGTTGGTTATTCGAATATATATTTGTTGGTTATCTACATGTTTCTATTTGTTTCAATCTACTTGAGATATATTTATGAAAAATCAGAGAATGGCTGGTTAGGGTCATTTCAGATGGTAATCACAAAGGGACTTATGCTATTCTTCTCTTAATGGCTGGAACTTAGAACACTAACTTGACTTTAAATAGATGACAAAAGGGATGAAGGGTTTAGAGAAATCTAAGCTATTCCTAAGGACAATGAAATCAATGGATGATGCTTAGATGAGTGAATTCCTTTAACCAAGCTTTAATTCATTGAATGAAACAACTACACAAAGGTGATGCAATCTCCAAAGGTAACGATGGATTTTCGCTTTGTCAGCTTTCATCCAAATACCCAGTGCTGGCACAATCCAATTGAACATTCACAATCGAACTTAGTACTTAATCAAGTTTACACTAACCTTACCCTGCAACTTGCAATCAACAAGTAACAAAAAGTATGAACACGAAATTCATCATACATCTTCACATTTCTCCATTTCAATCAATAAACTTTAACTAAACTTAGAGAAGTAGAAACTATGCAAAATATTGAAACAACACACAAAGATCCATCATGCCTGTAATGAAAATTGTATATAAGCTTCAACATAGTCTTGGCAACAATTTCTTGTCTCCTCCTATTGCTACTCTAACTAATGACTATCTCTCTGCTTACAAATGAGAAGGCCAAGCCTTTTATAGATATTTGAAATACAATAAGGGCCCAAATTAATTTGAATCAATGACCAAGATAATTTAAATGAATCCTAATTAGAGTTAGTTGCAACCATTGCTTCCAAATATTAAATGCCATCCAATGAGAAAATTACATTGCTTTGAAATACATATCCTTTCAACAATGAACCAATGAGAAAATTCATTGCCGTAATACATTAAATGCATTCCATATGTCCACTTGTGAATGAATTTGATTGGATGAACTTGGACATGTCGGCCTTGAAGCACTAGATTGGTTGATGATGATTTGGTGCCACCTAATTGTGCATATCCTTATCCTTGATTCACAAAGGAGATATCTCTCTAACTTTGATTGAATCTTCTGAAACTATCTTTCTTGAACTTCCTTGCACATTTGACCTTCATGGTGGTTCTTGCTGTTGAATAATCATCCCATTTTAACATCTTCCTTGTGTGGTGGTTGACCTTGAATCATTGCATTTGCATTTTCATTTCCATTTTTGATTTCCGCTTTTGGCCTTAACCTTGATCTTCTTCTTTTGCTTGATAAGTCACTTGAAGCTGCTTTTGTTTTGAAACTCCTTGTTGAATCCCTCGTGTTGTGATTGCCTCCATGTTGATTTTTGGATTTCCAAAGATCATGTAGCATTCCTTAAAACATCGTCTCCATGTATAGATCCTTGTAAAATAAGAAAAAATACTTGTGTTAAGTTTATGAGCAACATTGAATGCAAACACACTTTGAAAGACTTGAGATATTTTCATGATAAAACATCCCTTGCTAAGAACATGATTTTAACTCCCAATGCGATTTTATTACGCACAATCATGTTATTAATTAAAGTAATATTTTATTGTTTAATTGTCATTTAGGAATGTTTAGTTTTAGTTAGGTTTTATTTTAGTCTTTAGTTTACATTTGTTTTATTTAGTAACACCATAATGTAATTGGCTATATATGTAAACTTCGTTTTCTTTATTGAATCAAGCAATTACCATTTCATGGTATCAGAGCAGGAATCTGTTTTGGCAATTTTTTTTAAACAAAATTCATGGACAATCTTAAAAATTTCTAGAGACATTTTTAAAAATCTTTTTAGTTCGTTTTTTTTTCAGAAAATAATTTGAGGGTATAAGATTTGAAGGTTTCTTCAGTAATTGTTTCCTGAAAATTGCAAGCTGTAAATCGGGAGTTTTTCTTTGTCTTTTGTGCAAATCACATCCGTTTCGCCTTTGACAGTTTGTGGCTGAGAAACTTAAGTTTGCAAGCCGCATCAAGAAAAAAAAACCCTCTCACATAAAAAATACGGCCCGCGATGCTTTTTTCTTTAATAATGAATGTGATTTCACTAAATGAACTAAGTGGCATGGAGGTGCATTTCAACCCTTAGTGAGAGCCTAATATAAATCTGGTTAGCCCTTGAGCTGGCCTTCTCTTTGAGTGCTTTACCTTGATCTGGAAATGTTTTAAAACAATTTTTTCAACCAGCGTTGGTTACTTGGGCTTTAAATACATCTTGCTTAAGTTTGTGTTAGTTCTTGGTCATTGGGATCAACACATCAAGAGGATATAATATTTAGGTTTGACTGCTTAACCAAGTTGGAGAGTTATAAGAAATTTATCCTCAGACGCCTGATTTATTATGAGATAATACTCAAATATTTTCTCCTCCTATACATGAGAAGTCTTGATTAAAAAAATCTCTAGCTTTGCTCCCAAAAGAGATAGTAATCTTCAGGCATCACTCATTAAAAGACCTCTATTCCCAGCCAATTAATGATGATGGATGTGTTGGACAGACTTCAGTTTCAAGTCACTCTCAACTTTCATCTATAATATAGGATCACAATATGGGCACACTATACTCCTAATTTAGAAACAAGCTATTTGTAGCCAGTTAAAATGGTTTGCAGGAGTTGTAGTAGCTTCGGATCCTATTTATGAACGGCCTCCTCGCAAGCTATGATTGGTACTCTTCCAACCACTTTAATAGCCCTTGGTGGGAATATTATAATTTTTTAAGGCCATTAAGAATCACTTTTAATGACACTTGGTGATAATTTCATTGTTATTCCTTTTTGACAATGTACACAAACTTTAATCTCCAATCTAGATATAACAATATGTACACAGTTTTTGTTCCTCATAAGCTGAGGCTATCACATTCCCTTTCCATTGCTCAGATGATAAGTGTATAGAACTTTTTTCACATTGTTAATGTTTGTAGCTTCAGTCATATGATCATTTAGAATACATATAATACTTAGATATTGATTAATAATAATATATTGTATTTGTATATATATATATATGTTATATTATATATATTATTATTAATATATATTATGCAAACTTATATTATTCTAATATATGATTGATTAATGAAACATTATAATGAATAGACATGTCCCTTGAAAGGACATGTCTCTCCTAGCCTCTTTCTCAATATAAATGAAAGAGAGATTGTTGCATTTGAAAAACACATACTGTATACAATCTAGGCAGTGCTATTACATTTGCAGCGATCCTAAAATCTCAACATGGTATTAGAGCCAAGTTGCAAATGTATATCATTGTTTGTATGATTACCTGTCTGCTTGCATGATTCCCTTCTTGGTGCAAACAATTCATCCCCAAGTTGCAGGTTGGAATCATTCGCCCTCCAAGCCCCGAGGGCCAAACGAAGTTCGGGGATCAGTCTTCATCATATCCTGAGCAGTCCTTGGGATTGACGACTTGGACAAAAGAGCACGGTGTTGTCGAAGGTGAAGAAGTTCAGGGAGCTTGTGAGTTTGCAGAGAATGATGCCACTGATTGAGCTTTAAGGGTCCTGTGGACAAGACTTTATGAATATGCGGTAGCATTGCTTGGTATTTGCAGAGGAAGTATAAAAGTGACCGGAGACAATGAAAGCCCAATCAATGTTAGATTTGTCAACAAAGTGAGCCTGATCATTGGTGAATGTGGTCGGCCCGACTTCTAGATTTTATCGAATCAATTTCGGAGAAAATGTGGTAATCACGGATATGCACAGAGAATGCCAAATCGATTGTTGCAGAATTGTTTGAAAAAGAGTTTGTAGAGATATATGTGGTCCTCAACAATTGATACACTTGATCACCGTGAATATTGAGTTGCCAATGGCAATTTCCAACATGCGGGCCCCAATGAGGGTGATTTACGAATGAGTGTGCTGGAAATAAACTGTAAACTCAGTCATCATTCGCTCGACTTTAATTGGCCATTCTACACAAATTTGGACCACCTCATCTCACATGTCATTTCCTCCTTGATTGCTTCCCTCCAAGTTGATGGAACCTTGTATAGGAGGAGGTATTGCTGAATACTTGTGTTGCAAGGGTTTCACCACCAGTGAACAATCATAGAGAGATTCTACACAGTCGACAATCTCATATACGGATCCATATAGAGTTCAGACAGAGGAATGTGAATATCCAATCTTCATCTGGAGTATTTTGTAAAATGAGAATATATTATTTCTGTCAAAGTAATCGATGCCTTGGTAAAATTATGTCTCAATAGAGGATTCACGACAATATCAAATTAAAATATTCATATGTCGAGCTTTAGAAAATCTCACGGCAATGCAAAGTCGCATGCATATATATTCTATTGCCGGTACAATATGTTCTTGGCCCAAACATTCCAATATTCTCCCACTAATATTTATGGTGTATCAGATTAGATGCAAAGAGCCAAGGAAATGTTCTTGGGGTTTCTCGATTAACATGATTGCGCATATATCAAGGTTCTTCTCTTTTACGACTATAGCTTCAACCTTTATTTCAGAAGCAGATTACAAATTTTATACAAGAATTTGGAGATCATTTGTTATCCATCGGAGTCTAATCGGAAAAAGAGAAAGGTATCAAACAGAGGAAAACCAAATGGAGATTTGGTCCTAGAGTCTGATCGTAGAAGAGAAAAGCATCATCAAATTGAAATATAATTTCTTGTTACCATTTGCGACGAAAAATGAAGGATTGTGTCAAGTCATCTGAAGCCATTGTATTAATCATATTGCGCAATCCGTTTTCCCCCTGGAGAGTTAAAACAATTGAATTGATACGCTATCGAGATTATGTGGCATTGTGGACAATAGTGGGTTTGTTGAAAGTTCGATATATGTTCTTACTTGTTGCAATCCTACAATCCAGAGTTGTCTCAAACTAGAACAGGAGTTGTATTGTGATATCAATCAAAGATATATGTATAAACAATGGTTATAATCAATTCTAAATACAAATTACCATCGACAGTGAGCCTCGTCCTATATTCTCCTTCAACAGTGTTGGAAGAATATAGATATTTAATCTTGTAAGAACTAATGAGAGATCAGTAATTCTTAGTCATCAATGTCCAAGCATAGGTGACAACAATCATAGAGAACTTCATTTGGGAATCTTATCTACTCAGCTAGAGAGTTGCTTAGACATTAGCTTCCTACTTGTCCACACATTGTAGGAACATTACAAAATCTGTGAGGAGGATTTTTGGAGGTTTATTGAGCTCGAGTGCTCGTGCCAAGATCATCCCAAGCCTGTGAGATTGAGATGGGAGGTCGAACCCTATTCTAATGCATGTACTTGGATCTTCAGATGGAAGCCAGATTATCATGAATGTTTGGTGTTGCCAGGTCTGGGGATAAATCCATAGTTTATTACATTCACTCATGTTACTATGGAATCAGATAAGTACATTTGTGTATGGGAAATCACTCTTGCATTGAACAAATGATCATGTACCAGATGATGAGAGTCTCTTGAACAAGATATTTTCATGATTGGGCCATGTATGGTTCCGTAACAGAGGGAGCTACGAGAGGATCTCCCAAAATTGTTTTTTCAAGGATCTTAATCATTCTGATTTAGGACAGGTCATACCGAGATGTTTTTCCTAGTAACCGAGAAACTATAAAAAAATTAAAAAAAAAAGCCAAAGGATTGCAATTCAAATAATGTAGTTCCATGTATGCGGGCTCGAAGGATTTTTTGCAGATACCTAGGTCATGATATTCCTAGATAGATGGATAAGTTGTTGGATCAAAGGGCATTCAAGAAAAGAGCTTAATGTAGACTAAAGAATTTAAAAAAAAAACATGACTTGTTGGCATGGAGTTAGAAGGTTGATATTAGATTCAGAGGGAGAATGATATTTCATCTAAAGCAACCTTGGACAAGGAGGTTAGGAGGTTGTTGCAAGACCTTAAAATTTAATAGGAGCATGTAGAGGATTTGATACATTCTGATCTCCAAGGAATTTGGTCATATTGGTTCAGATGGAGTCAATAGTGGAGATGTTCTTTTCATAGTCAAAGGACTATGATCATGAGATTGAGTCCCAAGTGTGCTGGCTGAAATGTCTTAATGCTAACTCCTATGTCATGATATTCCTAAATATCTTGGGGTTCACGAAGAGTGATGCAAACTATATAAGAGATATAGTGCATAAGTATGCTATTCAAGGTACATTATTAGTACATAACAGTTGGCTGATATTCTTACCAAGTCTCTTGCTAGAGAGAAGGTTGTGTACTTTCGAGATAAACTTGGTATGTTGGAGAATGAAGCCTTAGATGAAAAGGAGTTTCAACATATGTGATCTATTATTTTGTATATTGCATTCTTCTCTTTGAGAGAAAAGTCTAAGGTGAAAGCCCTTGTTCCCACCCTTTGGGATGAGCCATGGTGGATCCACCCTCTGAGATGAGTCAAGGTGGATGTCATGTGTGTGACTCCATAATTCTTATGGGCCCACCCATCCTGTGTACATTTCTAAAAGGTGACTTTTTAGAAAATGAACACTTGTATTTGATGTTACAAGGTGACAATCTTGTAATGGAGATTCGTTATGGTAGACTTTTGATATGTCAGTGCACATACCATAATAGGGTTATATGTAAGGGGAATGTAATGTTCTCAAATTACTATATCCTTGTATCACGATTTGAGATGATATGAAAATCAGGTATCACGATCTAAGGTGATTTCTCATATCACGATCTAAGGTGATCTGAAAACTAGGTATCACAATCTAAGGTGATTCCTCATATCACATGTTAGGTGATATGTAAAACTGGGTATCACGTGTTAGGTGATTCCTCATATCACGTGTTAGGTGATATGTAAAACTTGGTATCACGTGCTAGGTGATTCCTCATATCACGTGTTAGGTGATATGTAAAACTTGGTATCACATGTTAGGTGATTCCTCATATCACGTGCTAGGTGATATGTAAAACTTTGTATCACATGTTAGGTGATACTTCATATCACGAGTTATGTGATATGTGATTTCTTAGTATCGATATGGATCATATCAGGATCTTTTTGAACTTAATTTTACATATTGATTGGACCGTATGAGACATAAACTTAGTATCCATATAGCAGACATCTTGAGACATAATGTCATTGCACATACCATGGATATTAATGAGCTATGGTGAATATCATGTGACTTGATATTCTTGCATATACCATATCTTCTGATATCACAGTGAAGTGATATCTCCTCTCTTTTAAAATTAATGGAATTATTACCTTGATGGATTTTATCTTCGCTAGCTAAGAGGGAGTGTCGATGTTTTGTGTAGCTATGGTGAAGGTCATAAGTGTTGACAAGGGATACCTCTACACTTTTTGTTTGATCATCCTCCCTAGCAAGCAAATAGACATCGACGATCTGCAGACCATATCTAGGGCATCGTCGATCTACATTAATAAGTAAAGACATCGACGATCTAGGAACCAGCGATCTGCAATATACATAGACATTGCTAATTTGTATTAGTGATCTGCATCAAGGATCATCAACACCTGAGCATCTACAATCTCTGCGATTGTATCAAGGATAAATCAGGCAAAGACCCATTAAACTTGCAAACATTTAATCGATGGCAGAAGCTCATTAATCTGCAGACATCTAAATTGACGATAGAGACTCAGATTATTCTAGTTATTAGAAATTATCGGCAGAGACACATAAAACTATTGCATCTTCAATAATAAGAAATCAGGAAGTTTTATACTTGAAGGTTATAAAATATGGCCCACACACTCAGGATGGAGGACAGACTTGAAGGTGCCTCTAACTTTGTCTCTTGGAAGATTCAAATCAATACACTGATGCAAGAACTAGAACTAGAACTAGAATCCTACATAGAGGAAGAACCTAAAATACCTGAAGATGAGACAGAAAAAGCAATCTGGAAAAGATAAAACAATAAAGCCAAGAAGCTAATAATTGACTTAGTTAAAGACTCAATATTACCAAGCATATCGAGGTTAACATCTGCTTATGAGGTTTATAAAACCATTCAAAATACATTTGAGATAAATACTGCAAGCAGGATATTAACTCTAAAACAACAAATGATGAATATCAAAATGAATAAGGGAGAAACAATAACATCTTACTTTCTAAGAATCATTGAAATAAGGGATCAACTATTCTCCATTGGTAACGCAGTTGATGATGTTGATCTTTCCCTAATTGCTCTAAGGGGATTACCTTTATCATGGGAGTCATTTATTCAATGTATCAGTGGAAGGCCTCCTTTGCCTAAATTTGACCAACTCAAAAATGATTGCTTACAAGAGGAAACTCGGTTGATATCCAGAGGGATTGGACCAAATAAGGGAAGTGAGATTCAAGCATTACAAACAAATACTTTCAACAAGAAGAAGAAGTTCTTCAAGAGGAAAGGAAACATAAATTTTTCTACTAATGCCAACTTCTCAAATAAATCTTATAAGAAAGACAAATCAAAGGTTTAGTGTTACAGATGCGACAAATATGGGCACACTCATAGAAATATGGGCACACTCAATGTTGTCTAGCCATGAGCATAATATTTAATACAGTCCAGAACACATCATGACAATTTGAAACGAACAACTTAATGTTGTCTAGCCATGATATGGTTATTACACAACAAGTAATAACATAGTGTTCAAAATATCCGGCGCAATCCGGATCATTAACTTTGATAAAACCATTCTTGACACTTGGTTAACTATTAACAAGATCGTCACCTTGAAATAGTAACCTTAACACAGAAGATCGTCACCTTCTCAAAACATCGATTTAAATATTGCAATATTTTATGTATTTATAAATAAATTACAATTTATATTATAACTTAGTTCTAATTTTCTCATTTATATTTAATCATACCAAGTTTTCTCCTGAAGTATTCTATCTTCACTCTTGCAAGGGGCTTGGTAAATATGTCAGCATTCTGTTCTTTAGTGCTAATATACATGAACTTAATGATGTTCCGATCTACCATATCTCTTATATAATGATATGGAATCTCAATGTGTTTAGATCAGTTATGGAAGACAAGATTCACTAATAATTTGATACAACTTTGATTATCACAATGGATAATAGTGGATTTCAAGGGTTCTCCAAATAAGCCAAACAGTAATTTGCTTCAGTTGAGCTTTGAGCAACTGCTGATTGTTTCCTGCTGAACCAAGAAACCATGGCTGACCCAAGACTGAAACAACATCCAGTAGTACTTTTACGATCGGTAGGACTTCCGGCCCAATCGGAGTGTATATTCGTGTAGCTGAATCTCAACATTTTCATATTTTAGTCCAAGTCCAATAGTTCCTTGTAAATATCTTAAGATAGGTTTTGCAGCTATTAAATGTATCCTTTTAGGTTCACAGATAAAGTGACTTAATACATTAGTTGCATAACAAATATCAGGACGAGTGTTAACAAGATGTATGAGAGAGCAAACTATCTGTCCATATACTGTAGGATCTGCAGGTTCTGAACCTTCTGCTTCCATTTTAAGTTTGATTAAGTTTGTTTCCATAGGAGTTGCTAAAGGTTTACAATCCATCATTCCAAATCTAGTTAAGATATCAGTGGTGTAATTTTCTTGATTTAGAAAGATGTAGTTTTCCTTTTGACTTACTTCCAACCCTAGAAAATAGTGTAGAAGACCCAAGTCCTTCATATCAAATTCAGTAGCAAGGTCTTGTTTGCATTTAGCAATCAGATGATCTTCACCTGTTATCAAAAGATCATCAACATAAAGAACCAATATGATCATATCACCTTTAGAAATTTTGAAATAAATGTTAGGATCTGCCTCATTCTTGGAGTATCCTAGTTTAGTTAAATAGCTGTCTATTCTTGCATACCAAGCTCTAGGGGCTTGTTTTAGTCCATAGAGAGCCCTTTTAAGTTTGCAGACATAATGTGATCTATCATGTGTAGTGAACCCCTCTAGTTGTTCTATATATACTTTTTCTTCTATTGAACCATTCAGGAAGGCTCTTTTTGACATCCATCTGATGTATTTTCCATCCTTTAGAAGCTGCAATTGCAATGATGGTTCTTACCGAAGTATATCTGGCTACTGGTGCAAATGTTTCTTCGTAGTCAATTCCAGCTTTCTGGGAGAATCCTCTTGCAACAAACCGAGCTTTATGTTTTTCAATGCTGCCATCAGGTGCATATTTGATTTTGAACAACCATTTAGAAGAAACAACTGATTTGCGTTTAGGTCTAGGTACTACATCCCAAACATCATTTTTTATTATGGATTGATACTCTTCAATCATGGCATCTTTCCAAGCTTGACTTGCTAAGGCTTCCTTAGCATTAGTTGGTTCTTGTTTTGTAAGCTCTGTTAACAATGCTGCATAACATTTTTGTGTCCTAGTTCTTTTATTTTCTTTGATCATTTCATCTGGTTCCACATTGTTTTCTTCCAACATTTTCCTTGCCCATAGTGGTCTTTTCTTGTTATAGACATCTTCATCATTTAGATTTGGAGGTTCAAGTTCTTCTAAGATATTCTCCCTCTCAATTTCAGTAGAGGGTTCTTCTTCTGATTCTAAGTTTTGATTATCTTTAGAATCTCTGCATGTAATGCTTTCATCAAATTTTACATCTTTGCTTATTTCAACTGACCTTTGCCCTAGAATGTATATGCGACATCCTTTGCAGTTTTCACTATAGTCCACTAGAATACCTCTTTTTCTAGATGGTTCTAGTTTGGTCCTCTTTTCTTTTGGAACATGAATATAAACTGGGTATCCAACTATTCTGAGATGACTTAAGTTTGGTTTGTTTCCAGTGAAAGCTTCTTCAGGAGTTATATCTTTTAGACTAGAGTGTGGACATCTGTTTTGTATATATACTAGAGTATTTGAAGCTTCTGCCCAAAATGAGACATGGATGTTTTGGTCATGCATCATGGCTTTAGTTGCTTCTATTATCGTTCTATTATTTCTTTCTGCTACTCCATTCTGTTGAGGATTATATGGCACAGTATCCTCCCTCTTAATCCCAATAGAATTGTAGAATTCTTTAAAGATTTCAGCTGTGTATTCACCCCCATTATCTGATCTTAGTATTTTGATTTTCTTCCCTGTTTGATTTTCTACCAAAGCTTTGAATTCTTTGAACTTAGATAGTACTTCAATTGATTCTTTTAGCTTCAAAAAGTATATCCAAGTTTTTCGGGAGAAATCATCAATGAATATTATGTAGTATAGAGATCCCGTTAGGGAGGGTGTTGACATGGGCCCACATAGATCAGAATGAATAAGTTCTAAAATGTCTTTAGACTTGTGTTCACTAGAAGGGAATGAACTTTTAATATTTTTTCCTAGTGCACAACCTTTACAAATGCCAGTGTATTTTGATTCTATATTAGGTGTTCTTGAGGTTATTTTCTTTATGATAGGTAGAGCACTATAACCTAGATGACCTAACCTCTTATGCCATAATTCATTGTTATGAGAAATTTCATGGTTTAATGCAACTTTTTGATCGCAGAGTAGTTTATATAAGCTACCATCTCTAGATCCTATTTTTACAACATTTTTTATATTTGAATTTTTAGGCCAAAGAAGAACTTTTCTATATTAGGTATTCCCGAGGTTATTTTCTTTATGATAGGTAGAGCACTATAACCTAGATCACCTTAGCTCTTATGCCATAATTCATTGTTATGAGAAATTTCATGGTTTAATGCAACTTTTTGATCGCAGAGTAGTTTATATAAGCTACCATCTCTAGATCCTATTGTTAGAACTTTTTTTATATTTGAATTTTTAGGCCAAAGAAGAACTTAATCTTCATTAAATGTGACTCTATATCCTTGATCAGCTAGCCCTGAAATGGATATTAGGTTCCTTTTAATTCCTGGTACAAAAAGAACATCTTTTAGATGTAATATTACCCCGCTTCCTAGTTTGATTGAACATGTCCCAATTCCTTTCACGGGGTAGGTGGAGTTATCACCAATGGTGACTTCTTCAGAAGAATGTCCTTCAAGATCTTCAAACTGATTCCTGAATCCAGTTATGTGTCTAGAAGCTCCACTGTCAATTATCCAGGTGTTCTTATATGTATTGAGTTCACTTGATAATGCTAGAAAGAATAGTGAATTATCTTCTTTGGTTTTAGCTATATTTGCTTGTCCTTTATTTCTGGTAGGACATTCTCTATGAGTGTGCCCATATTTGTCGCATCTGTAACACTGAACCTTCGATTTGTCTTTCTTATAAGATTTATTTGAGAAGCTGGCATTATTAGAAAAATTTCTGTTTCCTTTCCTCTTGAAGAACTTCTTGTTGAAAGTATTTGTTTGTAGTGCTTGAATCTCACTTCCCTTATTTGGTCCAATTCCTCTGGATATCAACCGAGTTTCCTCTTGTAAGCAATCATTTTTGAGTTGGTCAAATTTAGGCAAAGGAGGCCTTCCACTGATACATTGAATAAATGACTCCCACGATAAAGGTAATCCCCTTAGAGCAATTAGGGAAAGATCAACATCATCAACTGTATTACCGATGGAGAATAGTTGATCCCTTATTTCAATGATTCTTAGAAAGTAAGATGTTATTGTTTCTCCCTTATATCATTTTGATATTCATCATTTGTTGTTTTAGAGTTAATATCCTGCTTGCAGTATTTATCTCAAATGTATTTTGAATGGTTTTATAAACCTCATAAGCAGATGTTAACCTCGATATGCTTGGTAATATTGAGTCTTTAACTGAGTCAATTATTAGCTTCTTGGCTTTATTGTTTTGTCTTTTCCAGATTGCTTTTTCTGTCTCATCTTCAGGTATTTTAGGTTCTTCCTCTATGTAGGATTCTAGTTCTAGTTCTTGCATCAATGTATTGATTCGACTTCCAAGAGACAAAGTTAGAGGCACCTTCAAGTCTGTCCTCCATCCTGAGTGTGTGGGCCATATTTTATAACCTTCAAGTATTAAACTTCCTGATTTCTTATTATTGAAGATGCAATAGTTTTATGTGTCTTTGCCGATAATTTCTAATAACTGGAATAATCTGAGTGATCTGATTTATGAAAACCAGATTACAATACTTGGTGTGATACCTACAGTATTGTAGAATTCAACACGAAAATTGAGAACAACAAGATTGCAAACCAAAAACTGTCTCCATTCTATTCAAAATTGGAGTTTATACAAGTCGGATGGATCCCGAGGGTCACACAAATCCCTTGGAATTGAAATGAAGAGTCATCATAATGTTTATTACAATTAAACTATTAAAACTATCAAAATTTATCAAAAAACTAAATATAAAATTTAGGTCCACTTGGAGAAGGCATAACTTTCTCATCCTAGCTCCGAATTACGAACCGTTTGATGCGTTGGAAAGGTATTCAAATAATCTTGAACGAAATTTCGGAAACATCGATGTCCCACTTTGAAAAACATATGAAATTTTGGAAAAATTAGATTTCAGTATTTTCCCACTTTAATCTTGATCATTCCTCCCCCCTTAAGAGGCAATGGGCCCCATTGCACTAATCTGCTGCAACAGATGAGGAAATTGTTCTTCAATTTGTTCCTTAGTAAACCACTTGCCTTGATGAGAATGCTGACCAGCTCGAACCACCCGATACAAAGGAATGTTCTGATTTCTCAAAGTCTTTAAAATGGCTTCAGTAACATGGTCACACTGGACTGGAGCAGTAGTAGAGGGATTTAACTCTGTAGCTTGAATGTGTTCAGTAGCTTGGGAGATATCCAATAAAGGAGGAAAATAGGGTCTCAACAATTCCACATTGAAAACTGGATGCAGTCCCAAAAAGGATGGCAAATTAAGTTCAAAAGCATTCTCACCAACTTGTTTCACAATAGTGTATGGTCCATAACGAAGAGGACGAAACTTCCTATTTGGTCCATGCAGGCGCTCTTTCTGAAGATGTAACCATACCTTGTCACCAACTTGAAACTGATGAGGAGTTCTATGTTTATCATGGCTTTCCTTATACTTCTGATTACTCTGCTCCAATATCTCATGAACTTGTTGTTGTAGGTGTCTAATGTTATCAATGAATTTTTCTGCTTTATCTACCTCCTTGTCACCATTCAATGGACTACTAGAGTGTAGAGATGGTATTGCTACATCCATAGGTGCCAATGGCTGGTACCCAAGAGAAACCTCAAATGGACTGTGCCCTGTAGTACTATGGAGTGCACAGTTGTAGCTGTGTTGCACATAGGGTAAGCTTTCATCCCATGTGCGAGGATGTTTTGAATGATACATCCGTAAAATATGAATAATCATTCGATTCATCACTTCTGTCTGCCCATCTGTTTGGGGATGGAATGTTGTGGACTTTGTCAATTTCGTGTCCATTTTAGCCCATAGTGCAGACCAAAATTTGCTGATGAACCTGCTATCCCTATCAGAAATAATGGTTTTTGGCAAACCAAAATGAACCCACACATGTTCAAAAAATAGCTTGGCAGTATCTTCTGCAGAAATCATCTTTTTACATGCCACCATGATAGCCATTTTAGAAAACCTATCTACCAGAACATATACACAATCATGCCCCCGCCTGGTAGTTGGAGGCCCAGACATAAAATCCATTGAAACAGACTGCCATGGCTTATCAGGAATAGGTAATGGTAAGTATAGACCCAACTTACGGTTTGCTGGCTTTGCAATTGCACAGGCTGCACAAGCTTGTATATGTGAAATGATATCCTGCTTCATTTTTGGCCAATAGAAATACTTTTGAAGGATAGCAGTAGTCTTACCAATACCAAAATGTCCTGCAACACGACTATAGTGAGCTTCCCATATCATTTTCTTCCGTTCTTCGGTGGGTACACATATGTGACCATTATGGCAAAGAAACCCATCTTGCAAGTGAAAATCAGAGACAGATTTTCCTTCTACCAAATTACTATAGATGTTAGCAAAATCAGGGTCAGTACTATATAGTTGTTCCCAAGTGGATGATTGATGACCACATGAATCCAACACTATTGTCAAACCTGCAATTGGAGGCCTACTCAAACAATCTGCGAATGTTGAGGTGAAATTGTTGTAAATAGGTTGACCACCGTTGATGTCTATCATTCTGTAGCTTCCCTTGTGTTTGCAAGAATTGGAGTGGTTTATGGTCTGTATGTATAACAATTTCCTTTCCCAGTATATAGTATTTCCATTGTTTGCAAGCCTGAACAATGGCATACAACTCCTTATCATAGGTGGGATACCTACGTACTGTATCAGAAAAAGTTTCACTGTGATAGGCAACAGGATGCCCATGTGGTGTGAGTACCGCACCAAGAGCATAATCTGATGCATCTGTTTCTATCTCAAATGCTTGGTGTAGATCTGGAAGGACCAATACTGGTGCTGAACATAGTCTTTTCTTTAACTCCTCAAATGCTTGTTGCTTTGCCTCTGTCCACTAAAATTTTGCTTGTGCTCCACCCCTTAGTGATTGATTAAGAGGCCATGATATGTGTGAGAAACCAAACACAAATCTGCGATAGAAGTTGGCTAAGCCCAAGAAGCTGCGAAGCTCTGTGAAATTTTTAGGGGATGGCCAATCTTGGATTATTTGAATCTTTGCTGAATCAACATGAACACCCTCAGTGTCAATGATATACCCTAAGTATTGAATACTCTGCATACCAAAAGAACACTTCTCAATGTTGGCATAAAGTTTGTGTTTTTGCAGAGTTGAAAGAACTTGTTCAACATGTTGCAAATGCTCAGACCAAGTCCTGCTAAAGATGAGTATGTCATCCAAATAAACAACTACAAAAGAATCAATGAATGGTCTAAACACATCATTCATCAATCTCATAAATGTGGCTGGGGCATTTGTTAGGCCAAAAGGCATGACCAACCATTCAAACAAACCTTCCTTAGATTTAAATGCAGTCTTCCACACATCTGCTGGATCAATTGGTACTTGGTGGTATCTAGACTTCAAGTCAACTTTTGTAAAGAATTTAGCCCCCCTAAGTTGGTCCAACAAATCATCAATTCGAGGGATTGGATATCTATTTTTAACAGAGATTTTGTTTAATGCTCTATAATCAATACAAAGCCTCCATGTCCCATCTTTCTTTTTAGCAAGGACAATTGGACTTCCACAAGGTGAAGCACTTGGACAAATGTGTCCTTTCTGAATCAACTCCTGAATTTGTCTCTTAATCTCATCATTTTCCAAAACTGACCTCCTATATATTGGCTCATGTGGTAGCGGTGTGCCTGGGATTAAATCAATAGAGTGCTTGACTTGACAGTGTGTTGGTACTCCCACTGGTGGTGTAAACACACTGTGATATTCTTTCAAAATTTTATCCATCTGATTTTGTTGATTCTCTGTTACCTTAGCATGTGTATTAAGAACAACTGACTTTGTTCAGGGCGAATCATGAGTACAACAAAAGCTCCAGTTTGAGCAATCAAGCGTTTACATTGTTTAGCACTAATTAAAGAAGTACTTTGTGTTGGACATACCTTTGGTATTCGATACCTCTTCCCACCAAGCTTGATTGTAACACTACGTGGCCTGGACTCGTACACCCCATGCCTCTGATACATGTATGGCAACCCCAGCAAGACATCGCATACATCCAATGGTGCTACATCACATATCACTTCATCCTTGAAAGGCTTGATTGAATATGGCAAACGACATTGTTGATTTATTTGAATATCTTGTCCCTCATTTACCCATCCCATAGAGTATGGTTGTGGGTGTCTTGTCACTTTCAGATTTAATCCTTTGACTGTCTCCCTAGAGATCAAATTCTTTTGACTCCCACTGTCAACAATAAAATGCAGAGGCTTTCCATCAACCCACATCTGTGAATGAAAAAGTCTCTCTTCATCTTCACGGGGCAATACTTTAGCAATTCCAACTACGGCATATGGGTTTGCTTCTATGATGGAATCATTCTCCTCTTTCTTAGAATTATCTATTGGTGACGATTCAGGTTCAGCTTCCTCTCCTCGTATTTCTGTCATCAAATTTTTAATACTTCGACAATCCTTTGTATTATGGGTTGGGGACTTATGCATCTCACACCACATGCATGTGTCTGTCTTTTTAGTAGACCACCATGTGTTCTTGGGTGAATTTGAATGAAGTTCCTTGGTCACCTGTTTTCTTGCAAATTTATGGCCACCTTCAACCCTTGGCTTGTTGTTTGCAAAGTAGTCCTTCTTCCCTTTTTGCTTGGATTTTTCTTCAATTTTTGTAGCATATTTATAGGCAGTTGCCAATGTCTCAATATTTAAAAATTCCATCTCTGTTTGAATATACCTGTGAAGTCCACTCCGATATTTCAAAATTCGATGCTTCTCTGAATCATTAATACCGAGTTTTGCTGAAAGTGAATGGAATGTATTGGTGTAATCTTGCACAGACTGATTCCTCTTTTGTCGAAGAAGTTGCCATTCTATGTATTTTTGTTCATATACATCCTCCGGGAGGTAAGCTTCTTTTATGTATTCCAGTAATTCTCCCCATGTGGGCTTCTTATCAAGAGATAGTATAAAACCATCTTCATCAACTGATTCTTGTTCTTGATTTGCTACTTTGGTTTCCCATGCTAATTTCACATGGGTTTCAGCTTTGAGGAGAGAAAATGTTATCTTTTTAGCATCTGGGAAATTATTTACAGAAAAGTACCTGTCCAACTTTGATAACCAGTTATCAACAGCTTCAGAATCGACCTTTCCTTCAAAATTCGGGATGTCAAAATTGACCTGCACTTTAAAAGGGGTATTTCCACGAAATGATGTTTCAGATTCAGAGGGTTTTTGCTTCTGTAGGAGGCGTGAAAATTGACTCATCATCTCCTCTCGTTGCTTATTTAAAGCTTCCTCGACCAACTTCTTAACATCATCGTCTGACATCTTCGATCGTGTGCGTCTCAAAGGTGGGTATTTTGACAAATCTTGTGTATCCAATCCTAATCTTTGGTAGGAAGACCTTGTGTAAATTGGCATAAAGGAGCGTTCCCGCTCTGATACCACTGATCTGATTTATGAAAACCAAATTACAATACCTGGTGTGATACCTGCAGTATTGTAGAATTCAACACGAAAATTGAGAACAACAAGATTGCAAACCAAAAACTGTCTCCATTCTATTCAAAATTGGAGTTTATACAAGTCGGATGGATCCCAAGGGTCACACAAATCCCTTGGAATTGAAATGAAGAGTCATCATAATGTTTATTACAATTAAACTATTAAAACTATCAAAATTTATCAAAAAAACTAAATATAAAATTTAGGTCCACTTGGAGAAGGCATAACTTTCTCATCCTAACTCCGAATTACGAACCGTTTGATGCGTTGGAAAGGTATTCAAATAATCTTGAACGAAATTTCGGAAACATCGATGTCCCATCATGTTTTCGGGCAGCATATTTGCCCAGAAATGCACCGAAGACCCCCAAAATTGCAATTTACTAAAACAAATGAAATTTTGGAAAAATTAGATTTCAGTATTTTCCCACTTTAATCCTGATCACTGAGTCTGTATCGTCAATTTAGATGTCTGCAGATTAATGAGTTTCTACCGTCAATTAAATGTCTGCAAGTTTAATGGGTCTCTGCCTGATTTATCCTTGATATTGTCGCAGAGATTGTAGATGCTCGGGTGCTGATGATCCTTGATGCAGATTGCTAATACAGATCGCCGATGTCTATGTATATTGCAGATCGATTTATATTGCAGATCGCTGGTTCCTAGATCATCGATGTCTATGTATATTGCAGATCGATTTATAGATTTATATTGCAGATCATTGGTTCCTAGATCGTTGATGTCTTTTGTTAATGTTTTGTAGCTTCAGTCAGATAATAACTACGAGTCAATACTAGTGAAGATATGTATATATATATATATATATAATGTAAATATTAGAGAAATTAATATAATACTCAAGAGATATTATATATATGTATGTATATATATAATCATAGTTATCATTAGATTAATTACATAATAATGAATAGACATGTCCCATGAAGGGACATGTCTCTTCTTGGCTGATTCTCAATATAAATGCAAGAGATTTTTGCATTTGGAAAACACATACAATGAGATAATGCTATTACATTTGCAATGATCCGAAAACCTGAATATGGTATTAGAGCCAAGTTGCAAATGTAAGAGAGTAGTTTGTTGATGGTGAATGTGTGACTGTCCCAGAAAATACAGTCTCAGTACGAGGACCATATCTCACAAATGAACCGTTGGATTTTACTAAGTTTTGGATATGTTTGTGATAAACAAATTTAGAAAAATCTCATCGTAGCGATTGAAGAGAAAATGTCAGGTTCAAAAGTTATGACCAATGTTGTATAGGTATATGCAAAAAAAAATCTATAAAAGAGTGAGGTTCCTTCTTTAAAAGCCTAACCACTTGAAGGGAGATCCGATCAAATTAAAGAATGAAATACTTGAAATTTATAAAAGATAAGTATTTCATGTTTTATTAATGCACATAATGTTTTAGTTTGTAATTCATGATATACTATTGGTTAGTAAAATATTGTATGCTTCTATCATTGGTATTTACGGTCGAGATAGTTTAGTGAGCTATTTGTAATCTCTCTCTAACATACCTTCATGATAGAAGCACAAGATAATTGCATTCAAGGGAGACAGAGCTTGATGCTTGCAAATTTTTTATCATTGAGACTAGATGCAAAGGGAGTTTGACATTTCAAAAGAGGTCAAGAAGTTGATAAACTTGAGCTTCAGAGGGAGAAAATGGTTTAGTCAACTTGTGACAATCTTGATCATATTGATTGAGAGGGAGTTCACTATTGAAGGTGAAACAATTTTGAGGTAAACTTTATATAATTGATTATTATACTAATGAATCATGAATGTTTTTAATGGGCCTGCCCCTGTGTAAATCATGAGGAAGTGATGACTTTCAAATGATTGTCACTTGTATTTGTAAGAGTTATTGAAAGGTGACAATCTTACAATAACTTGACCTTCTATTGTGATAGACATCGTGTGATGGCTGAAACAGATCACAATAGATGATTTCTTGCATGGTGGATTCAATTCCTTAAACAGACCATTGACCTTCTATTGTGATAGACATCGTGTGATGGCTGAAACAAATCACAATAGATGATTTCTTGCATGGTGGATTCAGTTCCTTAAACAGACCATTGACCTTCTATTGTGATAGACATCATGAGATGGCTGAAACAGATCACAATAGATGATTTCTTGCATGGTGGATTCAGTTCCTGAAATAGACCATTGACCTTCTATTGTGATAGACATTGTGTGATGGCTGAAACATATCACAATAGATGATTTCTTGCATGGTGGATTCAGTTCCTTAAACAGACCATTGAACTCCTTTTGTGATAGACATCGTGTGATGGCTGAAATAGATCACAATAGATGATACATTGCATTAAGGATACATTACCTATGAAATTTTTGAGTTATGGTAAATATCATGTGACGGGGTATTCTTGTTCGACCATATCTCTGATATCTTATTGAGGTAATATCTAAAATATTTGTTGAGTGCCTGGTGGACATCATGAGACTTGATGTTAGTAGGCTAGTAGTCTAAGTACATGGTGAATATCATGTGACTTGATATTCTATGGCTATTACTCCTAATATCATGAGATGATGGTCTTATGAATCTATGAGTTATGGTGAATATCATGCGACTTGATATTCCTAGTCAGACCATATCTCTAGTATCACGGTAAATGATATCTTCTTATCCTAATCACATGTTTAATCTTCCTTGGCTAAGAGGGAGTGTTGATGTTTTGTAGCTTCAGTCAGATAAACACTACGAGTCAATACTAGTGAAGATATATATATATATATATAATGTAAATATTAGAGAAATTAATATAATACTCAAGAGATATTATATATATGTATGTATATATATAATCATAGTTATCATTAGATTAATTACATAATAATGAATAGACATGTCCCATGAAGGGACATGTCTCTTCTTGGGTGATTCTCAATATAAATGCAAGAGATTGTTGCATTTGGAAAACACATACAATGAGATAGTGGTATTACATTTGCAATGATCCTAAAACCTTAACATCTTTACTTATTAATGTAGATCGACGATGCCCTAGATATGGTCTGCAGATCGCCGATGTCTATATTGTATTTGTATATATATATATATATATATATATATATATGTTATATTATATATATTATTATTAATATATATTATGCAAACTTATATTTTTCTAATATATGATTGATTAATGAAACATTATAATGAATAGACATAAACCCATGAAGGGACATGTCTCTCCTAGCCTCTTTCTCAATATAAATGAAAGAGAGATTGTTGCATTTGAAAAACACATACCATATACAATCTAGGCAGTGCTATTACATTTGCAGCGATCCTAAAATCTCAACGCACATCAATATCTCCTCATCTTGATGATCGATCATGGTTGGTGATCCAAAGCGTTAGTATTAGAAAATTTCTACATGGTTATTACTAAAACTAAAAGCATTTTCAATTTAATGTCCTTTCTTTTGCTAAATAATCACCAAAATTTTTCAGTGCTTCTATTGGTTTTTATTTTGGACCACTGCTCTCTAGTTCCTTTGATATGTTTTGGTCATTCATGGATACAAGGACATACAATTTAATTTCAATCTCCTAGGAGAGCATTCTATTGGCATACGAATTCTGCTAATTCTTATATTTTAGGGTTCTATTATGTATAAGCGCATGTTTTATCCATGTTTTCATTTGACTATTTTAAATTTCTTTACATATTTAAATTTTCCCTATTGTTATATAGTCGTCTCCTCTGCCGTCCCCTAGCCGTCCCCAATATTGGCAAAAAAAATTGTTGTCTAGAAACTCGTCCCCTCGTCCCTTGTTGTACCCATCTCGAAAACAAATGCAAATAACACAAATGCATAAGACCTTTTACCAAGGTATATAAGTAGAGTCTTTCAAATTAAGCATCATGTCCGTTTTGCAAGCACATTAAGTATTTCAAAAACCAATTAAATGCAAATAATACCAATTTAACCACACAAAGTAGCTAACTAAACACACACAAAGTAACCACATGCTTTATGGGTTTAATCACAACACAAAGATTTAGATTTGATATCAATTTGGGTCTTGATTTCATGTGGTTAAACAAGGACTCATCTCATAACTCAAATTGGGTGAGATGGGAAAAACAACCAAAATATTAACCGAATTTGAATAGTATGCAACTAACCACCAATGGGGAAAACCTGTGCTTGCACATTCCATTTAAAAATTAGGTGTATCTGTATAATACATGCATAGCCAAAGCACAACAGGAACATCCAAGGTGATACACTCCGATAGAGAAAAATAATATGAAAGTGGAAGAAAGCTAAATTGTTCCCTTAATGGTCATAGTTCTAACTACCCTACAAATGCATAAAAGGCTGCTCTCTTCTGGTCACAAATGCATAGAACGCTCTGCAAAATGAGATTTTTGCTAAGAACCTCCCTGATTTTGCAAAAGTTCTAGATATGAGCAAGATAACCACAAAGGTTCCGACTTGATGTTTGGGAAACAAAGACTGTCCCTCCCTATAGCCAGATACACTGAGTTCAACTTCTGCAATTGAAACCACGATTTGGAGGAGAAAATCGTCAAACCCAAACTGCTTGAGAAAAACAGCCATGATTTTGTTGTAAAAATTGCCAAAAACTTATGCAGATGAGCACTATGACCCAAAAATTGACTGCAAGAAACCATGATTTTTGTGGAGAAAATTGCTAAACCCTTGATTGATTTTTTTTTGGGAAAACATCAGAAAACCTAGAATTGATTTTCAAGTAGAAAATTGAAAAACCAAACACAATTTTTGAGGAGAAAAATCAATCAAAACCATGATTTTGGGGAAAAATCGGAAAAAACCTTCCCTAATTGTTATAGAAAAAATCATAGAAAACCCTTCCATTGCAGAAAGTAGGTCATAGTTGCCGCAAATAAAACAACCCATCATAGAAACCTTCACATGGCAAAACACTAGACTTCTTGTGGTAAAATACCCCCAAAAATGACCAAACTTTGTCATGGTAAAATAAGAAAACACTTCTTGTGGAAAATAGCACATGTGGGCAACATGCAACTCACCAAAAACACATGCAAGAACATGCAAGTATATGGAACCCACATAACCCTGGGCCTCCCATGAGGGAGTCAGACCCAGACCCGCTCTGATACCATGTAATGGTAATTGTATATTCAATAATGAAAACGGAGTTTACAATATATAGACAATTATATTACGATGTTTCTAAAAGAAACAATTGTAAATAGAATTCGGAAATAAAAATTACCTAAACTAACTAAGATGACCATTATAGAAACATTACATCATTTTAACTCATCTTTAATTATAAAGCATCTCATAAATCCATAATCCTAAACTGTGTACTATAATCACATATCGACATGTAAGCATACATGAGGAAAACTTCAAAATGGTAAAGCAAAAACACTGCTAGAGTTAAAACATACAAAGTCACAACATATGTGTTCCATAATACATTGTTGGATACCAAAATGGCAATATGAAACATCATCAATAATAAAGTATGATAATCCAAATCCAAAACATAGTCAAGTAAGGTACCAACACTTGGGGCCTTACGTAGTGTCTTCATCAATTGACTTTTTGAATTGTTCTCTACCTCCTAACTAGCAGCTAAGTGATAACTACCAACTCATGACCACCAACTAAATCATGGTAATTAACAACTATCATAACAAAGCACAAACAATGCATATAATAAGGTTATAGCGCATATATTAAGATGATGCATTATCCTTTCTCTACTAAATTACTTGGTTATCTTTAGAGACAATTATTTAATGCTCATTTTCTTAACAACTGTTTCCTATTTGATTTCTACATAGAATAATATATTTGCCATGCAATTATGCTTCGAAAAATTGAATTTTGAATCATTTGTTTCTTGGTATTATTTTTTCTCTTACAAAGTGCTAAATATGCAGGGTTGTGCTTTTGGCAGCAGGATGGGCGATATTCCTTTCATTATTCATTCCTGTTCATTTTATTTTGAAAAATCAGGATAAAGTTCGGCGACAATTGGAGGTTAGTTGAACAACTTGTTGAACTATTCATATTCCTCTATGAAGATGATTTCACATAAATATAAGGGAAAATGATAAAAAAATCAAAATGAAAATTTTCTTATTAAGTGATTTTTGGATCGGTAAATATGTATATTTTATTAATATAAAGATAATTACATAATTACAAATAGAGTCGACATGCAGCCAAAATTCAGTCTCCACGGCCGAGAGATTCACCAACAAGAAACCCTTCAAATGCACTTTTCACAGGTTGGGGTCAAGCCTAGGAAATAACCAACCAAAAAACCCCATGAATAGGTGCCTACAAGCACAGATGATCTCAATACAGAAGCATTACAAAGAGGCGACTTCACTTGCAAATGAGCGCATATAGAGTGCTGAACAAAACATCTGTAATGTCCCCACTTGGGACTTCACTTGATTTTCTCAAAAAAAATCTTCCAATTAGGGTTTGGTTTGTGCTTGGGAGTTCAACAAAATCTAACTTAGTCTTGTTTCATTTGATCATTGCCCATTTTAATTAATACACTAGGGTTCTTCAATTATCTACCCTTCATTAATAATCCATTTCATACTATATTGATCCCCTATTGTTGATTCCATATATTAGATCTTATTCCTTATTGACTTAGAAACTTATCCATTCATTGTGATTGATACAAATGATATATTAATTCCCTACCCCATGATTAACACATATTCATATAATCTTTTGTATGACTGTTCTTTTGACAATAATAAGTGGGTAGCTCTTACTCGGATCTGCAAGATATATTTATCCTCCTTTTCCCTTGTATGAATGGCTGGAAGTGCCTTCCTATAATTTGAGTTTGAGAGGATAAGTCACATGGCCAAGGGCATGACTTCCCATACTAGTTATGCTTCATAACTAATGGCATTCCTTCCGTTATTAGTTGATAATTATTTGGTAGTCCAATCAGTATTCTATGTGAATGCTGATCAATCCTTATTTCTCATTTAGATGTTGATAACACTACTCCCCCCCCTCACGATACGGATTAGCCATGGATAAGACATAATTCCCTCTTTAAAAATAATAATTATTCTTTTGATTATTAGCCAGGAGATGATCAACTTTACTCATGTTGCTCACTATTTAGTTTGTTCGTGTTTCTGTCGATTCCTCTTGAATAATATAATAAACTCCATCATGTCGTCTCTGAACTATATGCACATACTCCTTACTTTAGATTACTTATAGTATACTTTCAAATGTCTTAATCAATATTCTAGTTTGTTATTTAACCATACAGCGACAATTGATCCAAACAACTGGATATCTTCCTTTAATAATCCGCAATGCTCTTCTCTTAATGACGAGGACTGGTCTTAATGTGTGCTGGTTATTACATGTTTATCATGTAATGCCTATGTTCGTAATATTTGATTTGTATGCTCCCTTGATTTAGATATCTGAGATCATTGCCCTATGGGTTATCAGGGTCGGCTTAACCGTTGTGCATTCTTCTCTCCATACGAACATCCTCTAATACCCAACACCGTGTGAATATTGTACTGTATATATTGTTGCAATCCCAAACTCCTTTACCATTCTTATCGCTTTTTCATTCCTTGTGTATGTCATTGCTGACTGGGTGTTCCCTCGTCTTTTTTTCTCTGAACTCCTTCCACCTATCGCTCACTAGATGATTTTCCCCTCTGTTGTATCCTCGGATTCATATATGCGTCCGCATGAGTCATGAAGGAAGTCGCGACCCATTCCTTGTGGTCGCTGACTTCTTAATTATTAATTTATTTTAATATATGTTTTTCGTTTGGATTATATTACTATATTTTTATATATGTTCTATTAATCATATATTCTATTATTATATATCATATTATAATATATTAATAATTTATTAATGTTAATTTATTTATTTTTCTTGAATTATTATCATTTACACTTATATTATTATTGTAATCATAACAGTATTTTATCATAATTATGCTTATTTATTATTTAATATTTCTAGAATTATTCTATTATATCTATATTATTATAATAATCGTAATCTTATATTGATTTATATTCTCTTTATTTATTTCATATTTAATCATCATTATTATTTATTAATATTTTATATGACGACTATAGTTTATTATTAAATCTTATTTCAAAATGGGGACATGACAGTCCTACCCTCCCAAAATTGTTTGTCCTCAAGCAATGTTAATTCAGTTCAATATAATCTCTCTTCTATGCACTTTTAATTCTATTTAAACTTGCCAAGTTTGTAATCATAAACTAGTTTCCTCTTTTCATTATTAGAGTGAATAGCTTGTCTCCGTCCATCATGTCCAATTCATGTCTCTGGTCTACTCTACTCGTATTTTCAAATTCTAGATTATCCAAGTAGAACTACATATATGAAATATATACATGCACATTAATGCATGACACAGACAAATTAGACACATATATGAAGACACAAAGCATACACGAAGTAGACACATTAATGCATGAAGACACGAAGCATACACGATGTATACACATAATGCAAGCATTGTTACATTTATTAACCAAACCCTATAATAGGTTGGTGTTAGGATAATTGTATTTCATCACTATGCTCTTGACTTGGAAATCCTGCAACAGGGGAGTATAGGTTAGTATATACATATAAATTCCAACATGTGAGTATACTATTATTGTTCTTAAATATTTTGAATAGACATAGTTATGATGATCAGATTTAGAGTTTAGAGATTTGATATTTTATTCATGGTTTTGTAGAAAACATTATTTTTACAGGACAAGCCATCTTAGAGTTGGACAAGGAAACCCTCAGTGGTTACTTTCCTCCTCTAAACATGCCTTCCTCTTACGTGGGACAGGTCATCTTAGAGTTGGACAAGGAAACCTTCATTGGTTACTTTCCTTCCCTAATCATGCCTTCCTCTTAACATGGGACAGGTCATGTTGAGTTGGACAAGGAAACCCTTAGTGGTTACTTTCCTCCTCTAAACGTGCCTTCCTCTTAACATGGGACAGGTCATGTTGAGTCGGAAAAGGAAACCTTCATTCGTTACTTTCCTTCCCTAATCATGCCTTCCTCTTAACATGGGACAGGTCATGTTGAGTCGGACAAGGAAACCTTCATTGGTTACTTTCCTTCCCTAATCATACCTTCCTCTTAACATGGGACAGCTCAGGTTGAGTCGGACAAGGAAACCTTCATTGGTTACTTTCCTTCCTTAATCATGCCTTCCTCTTAACATGGAACAGGTCATGTTGAGTCGGACAAGGAAACCTTCATTGGTTACTTTCCTCCCCTAATGATGCCTTCCTCTTAACATTATCTTACATCATAAGGAATGTCAGGTAGTTGTAGTGGGGTCCCTTGACTCGATTAGTCTAAGTCCAAGAGTGGAATCCATCCCTCTTGCCTTAGCCATCAGCCCTACCCTCTTACCTACTCTCCTCCCTCCAACTATGATGGGGAAAATTATTATTAGATCTTTCTCATCACAAAGGAATGTCAGGACGTTGTAGCGGGGTCTCTTGACTCGATTAGTCTAAGCCCAAGAGTGGAATCTATCCCTCTTGCCTTAGGGTTTGGTTTGTGCTTGGGAGTTCAACAAAATCTAACTTAGTCTCGTTTCATTTGATCATTGCCCATTTTAATTAATACACTAGGGTTCTTCAATTATCTCCCCTTCATTAATAATCCATTTCATACTATATTGATCCCCTATTGTTGATTCCATATATTAGATCTTATTCCTTATTGACTTAGAAACTTATCCATTCATTATGATTGATACTAATGATATATTAATTCCCTACCCCATGATTAACACATATTCATATAATCTTTTGTATGACTGTTCTCTTGACAATAATAAGTGGGTAGCTCGTACTCGGATCTGCAAGATATATTTATCCTCCTTTTCCCTTGTATGAATGGCTGGAAGTGCCTTCCTATAATTTGAGTTTGAGAGGATAAGTCACATGGCCAAGGGCATGACTTCCCATACTAGTTATGCTTCATAACTAATGGCATTCCTTCCGCTATTAGTTGATAATTATTTGGTAGTCCAATCAGTATTCTACGTGAATGCTGATCAATCCTTATTTCTCATTTAGATGTTGATAACACTACTCCCCCCCCTCACGATACGGATTAGCCATGGATAAGACATAATTCCCTCTTTAAAAATAATAATTATTCTTTTGATTATTAGCCAGGAGATGATCGACTTTACTCATGTTGCTCACTATTTAGTTTATTCGTGTTTTTGTCGATTCCTCTTGAATAATATAATAAACTCCATCATGTCGTCTCTGAACTATATGCACATACTCCTTACTTTAGATCATTTATAGTATACTTTCAAATGTCTTAATCAATATTCTAGTTTGTTATTTAACCATACAGCGACAATTGATCCAAACAACTGGATATCTTCCTTTAATAATCCGCAATGCTCTTCTCTTAATGACGAGGACTGGTCTTAATGTGTGCCGGTTATTACATGTTTATCACGTAATGCCTATGTTCGTAATATTTGATTTGTATGCTCCCTTGATTTAGATATCCGCCATTACCGTCTGAGAACATTGCTCCTATGGGTTATCAGGGTCGGCTTAACCGTTGTGCATTCTTCTCTCCATACGAACATCCTCTAATACCCAACACCGTGTGAATATTGTACTGTATATATTGTTGCAATCCCAAACTCCTTTACTATTCTTATTGCTTTTTCATTCCTTGCGTATGTCATTGCTAACTGGGTGTTTCCTCTTGTCTTTTTTTCTTTGAACTCCTTGCGTATGTCATTGCTAACTGGGTGTTCCCTCTTGTCTTTTTTTCTCTGAACTCCTTCTGCCTATCGCTCACTAGATGATTTTCCCCTCTGTTGTATCCTCGGATTCATATATGCATCCGCATGAGTCATGAAGTCAGTCGCGACCCATTCCTTGTGGTCGCTGACTTCCTAATTATTAATTTATTTTAATATATGTTTTTCGTCTGGATTATATTACTATATTTTTATATATGTTCTATTAATCATATATTCTATTATTATATATCATATTATAATATATTAATAATTTATTAATGTTAATTTATTTATTTTTCTTGAATTATTATCATTTACACTTATATTATTATTTTAATCATAACAGTATTTTATCATAATTATGCTTATTTATTTATTTAATATTTCTAGAATTATTCTATTATATCTATATTATTATAATAATTGTAATCTTATATTGATTTATATTCTCTTTATTTATTTCATATTTAATCATCATTATTATTTATTAATATTTTATATGATGACTATAGTTTATTATTAAATCTTATTTCAAAATGGGGACATGACAACATCCCCAAATAATTAAAGCATAATTATGATCCATAATAAAAAACAGAGAAAATTGCACCCAGCGAGAGCCCTAACCTGCACAATTTCCACCATCCATAGGGGCTGCCACAACTAGCTGCTTACCTGCATTTCTCCTGCCAATTGGGTACTTGCACATCCACTTGGTTCTCCGCAGCTAGGGCCTCTGCAAGTCTACAAGCCCTGATGTCTTTGATGATGAAGAAGTGGTTGAGGCCACTCATGCCAATTTGTGTTGCAGCTCTTCTTACTTCTTTGTCCTCATCCACATCCCAAAGGAAAGGGTTTTAGAGGAGTAAATTGGGCTGTGTGCATTCATAAACCCCCGACATCGCAAAGCCTTCGCTGGGCTTGCGTTGAGAAGAAGAGATTCCATCCCATTATGGCACTCTTCAGGAATGCACTGCAACATTAATATGGTGGTTTCCTCCTTAGACACTAATTTGAGACACATCGCCATGAAAAGAGCGGACGTGTCTGTTAGCAATATGTGTTGTCATTAGTGTATTTCACAAACCCCATTCACACTGGTACAGGGTCACCGGTCACTTACATTACTTAGAAGACATCGGTAGATGAATAACAGAGTCTAAGCACCGATTGACCATTTCGATAGATACACCAGTAGACCGAACCAAGTATTAAGTACCGGTCTTATAAAGCATATAAGGACAAACCGGGTATAAGGGTATACCGATCCAACTGCAAGATAGATTTGATCCGGATTTTGTGGATCAGTCAGAGTTACAGTTTGAGTTAAAAGCCTGATTATACGAGACATCCACCGCTCACCAGTGGAGTTAGACTTTTTAATAGAAGCTAACTTTAACTCTACGGATGATCTCAAGGTAAACTCTAGATCACAACGTGCAGTTTACATGCGTTGCATAAGTTATTGTTAAGTTTACTCCGTGGCGGTTCTACGAGTCAAGAGGTTCACTCTTTTATAAATATAGAGCATAGGATGCAAGATAAAGCGTTGCTGTTTGTTGATAGTTGGAGATTGCATAAAGAGCAGAGGAGTAATATCTTCTCAGGAGTGCTTCAGGCACAGAGGTGAAGAAAGAAAGAGAGATTAAAAGCCAGACAAACCGGAGATAAGATCAACAGGTATGATCTAATCAGACAGTCAGTGTCAAAATAGATCGTTGCTTTTATAAGGAGAGAAAGCATATTGAAATCCCTCTATTAGGGTGAAACTAATTGGTTCTTTGTAAAAATCCCCTAACAGGGTGGCATCTATGTTGATGTTCAAAATCCTGTAACTAGGCAGCTCTTAATAGGGCTTAGATCTTAACAGATCTCTTGTAAAATCCTTTAACCGGGTAGCACTTTAATTCGTGCTTGTGTAAGCTCCTAACAGGGCACCTTCATTCTATAGTAGTGAAGTTGTGAGCTTTGTCTCATCGTGGTTTTTTCCTTCTAACCGAGGGTTTCTACGTATAAATACTTGTGTTGATCTGTGTAATTCTGTTTATGCTTGTGAATGATTGTTCACATTCTGTTTTACATTGGAGAATCTGTTTACAAGTCTTAAACTGCATAAGAGGTAGTTTTTACTGATTCACCCCCCCTCTCAGTAACCAGTAAAGTATTAACAATTGGTATCAGAGCCAAGGTTCTCTATACTACTAAGTCTAACAGCTTGAGAAAAAGATCATGGAGGGTTACCGGTATCAGAAACAACTAGAGGAAGCCAACGACATCATTGTCTCGCTAGAGAGTAGACTGAGGAAATCACTTGCAAAAAGGAAGGAGCTGGCTCTGCAACTAAACGAGAGCAATGAAACCATCAATGAACTCTCTGTGCAAAGTGGATCTGATGAGGCTGAGGAGGCAGTCTCTGAGCTTACGAAAAAGAATCAGATCCTAACCGGTCAGATTGCTGATCTCAAAAGGGAGCAAAAGGTTAATGCCCTGGGGATGACTGAACTGATTGAGCGGAAACGAAAAACTGAAAGTGAAAGAAACACAGTAGTCAAGTCATCAACAACCTCAGAAAAAGCAATGAATCGGGCAGAAGAAGTTGTAAGGGCAAATAAACTCCTCATTATGCAACTTCAAGAAGATATGCTGATTGTCACCCAAGAAAATGCCAATATGCACAAAGCATGGCAGGCTAGAGATGAAGCATGCAAGAAGTTGGCGATCGAGATATATCAACTCAAGGAACAAAAGAAAGTCCTTGAAAAAAGGAATGAAATGCTGAGAAAATATAATGAAAGTTCGGTCAAGCTTGATGAGCAACTCAAAGCTTTCTGGTGAATCCAAGACAAAGATTTCCATCAACCATCGTTGACCTGTACAAAAGGGAGGTATGTTTTCTGGTGTCAACTGACTTCTGCATTATTCGAGCAGTAGAACTGAGAGATGAGTATGCATCGGAGCTTAGTTACGAAATCACTGCAAAGATCGCAAAGGTGTATGTAGAGGCCTTGGATAAAGCACACTTGGATCACGATGCTCAACGGTTTGGAACCTATGAGGAAATAGAGCAAAGTTTGAAAAGGGGACCAATCAAGAACGTGTATGTGAAATGAACGCTTACACCAAAGAAGAAACCAGGAAATGCACAACCAAAAGCACAAAAGAAGAAAGCTCAACCGGTGGCAAGCACACAGGAGGAAGAAGCTGAAGAAATCGATTCTAAAGACATAGTTCCACTCGTCGAAAGAAAGAAGAAAACTGGTATACCAGCAAAGGAGAATCCACCAAGAAAAGGCAAGCTAACAATTGATGAATTTGTGTCAGATTTGAAATAACATGGCGGAATGGCTAATGTCGAAAGAAGATACATTTTGGCAAATGATGAGGACCGAAGAAAAATTGAAGAAGCTATAGTTGTATGCCTTCATAAGTTTTATTTACATCATGCGGAACTTCAGACAGTATTACCTAAGGATCTCTTGGATATTCTTCAAGATAGGTGGAATGCTTCAATGAATAGAGAAAATGAGTTCAGGATTAGTGCCCTGTTAGAAGTCCAGAATCATCTCACTCTAGAAGAAGCAACTCAACAAGCTGAACTACATCAACAAAATTTCCTGACAAAGAGAAGGATAAGTCTTTTGCTGATAGGAGAAACCAAGAAAGTGCATGATGGAGTGGCCATCTAGACGAATCTTCTTCAGACTCAACAACAAATAGAGGAAGCATGCCGAAAGTAAACAGCTTCATCGGTCCGTGACATCGGGAAAGGAAAAGGTGTACTCGGAGTAGATAAACCGGTTATTGTTGACATAACTGATGAACCTACAAATCCAACACTCCTAGTATCTCCAGAAAAAGGTAAGGCTCGCACTATGACTGTAAATGATATTGTAGCTGAAATTACGAATTTTGGAGAGATAGATAATGCAACCAAATGGTATAGTGTATTAGTTGAGGAGGACAAACAGGAAATTGAAAAAGCTCTTGTTGAAAGTGTACTAGATTTCATGAAGACTCCTAGGGATTATGGGGGCAAGTTCTCTCTAGAGTTAAACAGTAAGCTTCAAACAAAATGGAGAACCGGTCTAGAAATAAATTCAAAGATCAATAGGGAAGCACTGGAAAAAGCTAGACTTGGTCTAAGCGACGAGAGAGTAAAATTCCTATTAGAGGAAGCATCTATGAATCTGGATACAAATTGCAGAGTTGTCAAGATTCTCAATGGGTACGAGAATGAAGTCTTCAAGGAGACTTTAGATTTCTGGCTGCAGTATGACTTCAATACTCCTGAAGCAACAGGTCCTCAGGATCACACTGAAACAATTAAAGACCCACCTGTTCAGTTTACTTCAATTCAGATTCCACTAACTGAAGAACAGGAAGTTCTCACAGAAATGTTCACCTATGGTGAACCGGTCACATTGGGACAAACTTCTGTCAATATTACTACTGACCAATCAGCTAAAGGAGATGAAGGAATAGCAGCAAGTGATCTTCATATAGCTGAAGAGCAACAATACACCCAAGCCCCACCAGAAGAGCCCTCACATCAGGAAGATGATGCTATGCCTGAAATACAAGTTCAAACACTGAAAGACACACCGGAAGAAGGAAACAAGCCAGATGAACAGAATAAAGGCGAACATGAGCAAGCTCCCAAGGCACAAGAACAGAGAAAAGAGAAGGCACAGGTTACTCTTCCTAGCTCCTCTAAAAGAAAGCCCTCATCCTCTGAAGAATCTGAAGCAAAACGAAGTAAGACAATCGATACAATAATTGACATCAACAAAATGTCAACAAAACAGCTGAAAGAGCTTACTAAAAGAAAACAAGATATGGTTCTGATCAAAATAAAAGATATCCTATACAACTTCGTACCGGATGCCGATATAGATGAAGATGAACCGGTCATCCACCAGCTGGAAGTGTTAGCTCAAACAATCGGTGAGGATCTAACTGATCCAAAAACAGTAGCTATTGACCACTATGCGAAGAAAAGAGTGGAGATTCTTAATAAATAGGCGGCAGATATAAAGGTTATTCTGGCAGACAACTTAAAAGTTCTTCAACAACAGACACAAGTTGTAGGAAATTTGATGAGCAAAACCTCAAATTTTGAGATATTCTTGCAAGATTTAACTGACAAAGCTGCAAGGACCTCAGAAGACATAAGAACTTTGTCAACACAATTCGACATCAAAAATAAAACTGCGACCAACCTTTAGCAGAGAAATGACAAGTCTTGCTCAAGCCTTGAGAAAGACAACTGAAGAAAAGAATAAGAGAATCCAAGATGTCATAGGATTTCAGATGCTTCTGGGCCCAACACTGGATAACATGCATCAAACAGCTATTTCTACAGATGCTTTGATCAAAGAACCAGACTACAAAACTGTAGAAGATATGGAAACCATTATTGTTTCTCTAAAAGCAGCCCAAAAGAACATTGAATATATAACCAGTCAATGGGCACCATTTCTACATTTTGCAAAGAACATCGATAAGGACATCTTCACAACCCTACAAATGCAATCTCAAAAAAAACTTTGTCGTATGGTGGCAAAAAGGGGAAGATGGAAATAAAAGATACAGAGGATTGAGCAAGCAGAACAGATACAGAGGAATGAGCAGGCAGGACAGTGATGGTATAAAGAATGAGCAGCACCCGGACCACTCAGTCAGGGGAAGTCCAGAACAGGGGAAGCAGTGTTCTACTGATACAAGGCACTGTGATTAGTAAGTGAGTAAAGTTTGTGAATAGTTTTGCCACCAATGACAAAGGGGAAGATTGTTAGCAATATGAGTTGTCATTAGTGTATTTCACAAACCCCATTCCCACCGGTACAGGGTCACTGATCACTCACATTACTTAGAAGAGACCGGTAGATGAATAACAGAGTCTAAGCACCGGTTGACCATTTCGATAGATACACCAGTAGACCGAACCAAGTATTAAGTACCGGTCTTATAAAGCATATAAGGACAAACCGGGTATAAGGGTATACCGATCCAACTGCAAGATAGATCCGATCTGGATTTTGCGGATCAGTCAGAGTTACAGTTTGAGTTAAAAGCCTGATTATACGAGACATCCACCGCTCACCAGTGGAGTTAGACTTTTTAATAGAAGCTAACTTTAACTCTACGGATGATCTCAAGGTAAACTCTAGATCACAACGTGCAGTTTACATGCATTGCATAAGTTATAGTTAAGTTTACTCCATGGTGGTTCTATGAGTCAAGAGGTTCACTCTTTTATAAATATAGAGCATAGGACGCAAGATAAAGCGTTGCTGTTTGTTGATAGTTGGAGATTGCATAAAGAGCAGAGGAGTAATATCTTCTCAGGAGTGCTTCAGGCACAGAGGTGAAGAAAGAAAGAGAGATTAAAAGCCAGACAAATAGGAGATAAGATCAACTGGTATGATCTAATTAGACAGTCAATGTCAAAATAGATCATTGCTTTTATAAGGAGAGAAAGCATATTGAAATCCCTCTATCAGGGTGAACCTAATTTGTTCTTTGTAAAAATCCCCTAACAGGGTGGCATCTGTGTTGATGTTCAAAGTCCTGTAACTAGGCAGCTCTTAATAGGGCTTAGATCCTAACAGATCTCTTGTAAAATCCCTTAACCGGGTAGCACTTTAATCCGTGCTTGTGTAAGCTCCTAATAGGGCGCCTTCATTCTACAGTAGTGAAGTTGTGAGCTCTGTCTCACCGTGGTTTTTTCCTTCTAACCGAGGGTTTCCACGTATAAATACTTGTGTTGATCTATGTAATTCTGTTTATGCTTGTGAATGATTGTTCACATTCTGTCTTACATTGGAGAATCTGTTTACAAGTCTTAAACTGCATAAGAGGTAGTTTTTACTGTTTCACGCCCCCTCTCAGTAATCGGTAAAGTATTAACAATGTCCACATTGATGTGATAACGATACTTGACCTCCAAAATGATTTTTATTTGCAACATGAAATTATCTTCTTCAATGAGAAAGACATTTCTCAATCTCTTTTGGGAAATTCTTCGCAAAAAGCCATCATCAAATTTTTTGTGCAGAGGGAGAAGTTGGCTTGCATCTTCCTGCAAACTACCTTGCCAAATACCTAGCACTGACACACACCATTTGTAAAATGAGAGAACAAAACTTTGATGAAAATGAAAAATGATGGAATTCTCTCGAGGAGTGCAAGCTGTTCACCCATGTGCCACCTAATGGCTCATAAATGATATGCAAAGTTTACTATGCCTCTGACATCGAGGCCGTACCAACTTCACTAACCCTCCTCTCGTCTTCACTACCATTGCCAACTTTAGCCAAATTGACATTCTCCTCATCTCTGGACAAATCTATTGCCAAGTTTGAGAAACCATCCGTTTCCGTATTCCCCTCCTGCCTGACGTGCACAATTTTGAAATTGTGAACTGTCGATAAGTGTTGCTGGACCACCTTTACAATCTTATCTATTTTCCAATCATCAACTCCTTAATTGCATTGGTGATAATCTGCGAATCTCCTTTGACATGCAGATTTGGCAATGACAATCTCTTGGCTAACTTCATCACTAGAAGGGCCACACATGCTTCTGCTATATTGTTGGCGATTGATCCGAGCTTCTGCGTGCTCCAAGCTCGGACATTCCCTCTCAACACACATCTTGCTCCTGATGGTCCTAGATTAGCCTTGGAGGCCACATCAAAATTGATTTTAGTTCACCCTTCTTTTGGAGGACTTTTTCTTATTAAGTTGTCTAAATTATGTTGTTAACATTTAGAATAAATTTACTAAGGAGATTCATTTCTGTAGAAATAAACACTACTCCTATGATACATTAATTTGACTGTTTCAAGATTTTTGACATTATATGATGCATTGATACAATGATGTATGCTATGATACTTTTCATTGAATTGAAACTTGCGGCCTTTGGAGATTATGATGTTCATGCATATTGACAGTGATTCTAGATTTAGTGAATTATATTTATGAATGCATGCAATCAAAGTTTGAACTCTCATTTCAACTCAATTGCTACATATAATGTATATAATAAATGATTTTAGATTTATCAATGTTACCATATGAATATATTCGAAATTTTCCTAAATATCTTGAATTTTCCCTATTTTTTATATAGTCCTTCCCTATGCTGTCTCCTTTGTCCCATTAAATGCAAAAAAAAAGCCATCTTGGAAACTGTTGTGAGGTTTTCACACCATCGCCCCAAAATATGTGGGGACCCCCATTTTTTTTGAGCAAGCCTTGACAATTTTTCTAGATCCGGGTATTTGGGTGCCTTAGCGAATTTTTGGGCGATCCAGAGGTTTTGAAATGAAAATTTTACACCTGGGATATTTTTGAAGTGCTTGGGAGGGTATAGCTTGTTTTCACCTTGTGTGAAACATTGATTTTCCTAAACAGTTGATTTTGTCTTTAGGCCAAACGAAATTCAATAGGAATATTTTATTTCGATTGTTAGAAAAATATCTGGCGGGATAAAATTGTAAATTTTGGACTTGATTGAATTTTGAAAATTGATGAAATTGAAGAACTTGAGATTTTCAAATTTTAATTGTGAAATTGGATATTTTTGGGAAAATCTTGTAAATTGTTGGTGGAGAAAAATGGAAATTAAAGAATAAATTTAAAGTTGCCAATTAGAGATAATAAATTGCAAAAATAAAAAAGGATAAAATTGCCAAATGGAAATTAAATTGCAAAATGATTTTTGAGTTGCAAAATAATAAAAAATTAATTTTGGTTGTCATGATTAAATGCATTAAAATCATATTTTTTGGCTAAGTGTTTGTAATTTAGAAATTTAAATTGGGCCCCTTTGTGTGTTAAATTCAACGTATTTTAAGGCCTAGGAGGTGTGAAATTCAAGGCAAGTTATTGGGTCCACAATGGGGAGGGTTTAAAGCTATATTGGAGGCCTAAATGACCTTTTTTCAAAGTTTCAATTTTAGGGCCTATGATAATTTCGGATTTGGCTAATTTAAACCGATAATTTTGCACTAGGTTGACCCAATTTTAAATTAAAATAAAATCCCCTAGGGCTAGGCAATTTATTTCATTTAATTCATGTTTAATTTGGCAATTTTAATTTTTTGTTTTTCCCTCCTACAAAGTCGGCCTTGCTTTTTTGGAGGCAAAATTTGGTATATAAGGGGAGCTCTCCCCCACTTCATTTCACCATCTCATTCACTTCTCTCCTTTTCTCTTGGCAGCAAAAAGCAGTCCGAAAAAGCAGAGCGAAAAAGCAGTCCGAAAAAGCAAAGCGAAAAAGCAGTCCGAAAAAGCAGAGCGAAAAAGCAGTCCGAAAAAGCAGAGCGAAAAAGAAGTCCGAAAAAGCAGAGTGAAAAAGCAGAGCGAAAAAGCAATCCGAAAAAGCAGATCCGAAAAAGCAGAGCGAAAAAGCAGATCCGAAAAAGCAGAGCGAAAAAGCAGATCCGAAAACGCAGAGCGAAAAAGCAGTCCGAAAAAGCAGAGCGAAAAAACAGTCCGAAAAAGCAGTCTGAAAAAGCAGATCCGAAAAGCAAATTCGAAAATTGGAGAGTTTGATGAAGAGAAGAAGCTTGAGTTGAGGCAAATCAAATTTGTAATAGAAGAATTTATTGATAGAAGATTCATAGCAATCAGATTTTGAGAGTGAATTGGAGAAGGGGAGATTTTCTTGTGGAGATAGAAGATTTTGAAGATCAAGCCCAGCTAATTGCATAGACAAAGGATTCCTAGCCCTTGTTGGTGAGTGGCCTATCTTTTCCTCTCTCTTTAATTGCTTTCATTTCATTGGTGCTAGTTTAGGTGTTGAAAACTAATTTCAAGAGTAGAGTTAGGTATTTGGATATTAAGTTGATTACTCGATTGTCTTGATTGGCTTTTTTCCTTCAAGTTTTTGCTTGCATTTCATCTTAGGCGAAGATTTGGAGTGATAAGTGTAGCCCATCTTAAGGTAACGGCAGGGAGTGATAAGTGTAGTATTCCACCCCTAGGCGAAGATTGGAGTGATAAGTGTAGTCCATCTTAAGGCAAAGGCGGGGAGTGATAAGTGTAGTTTGCATCATTGCATCTCATTTTAGGGAGAAGATTGGAGTGATAAGTGTAGTCCATCTTAAGGTATTGGCGGGGAGTGATAAGTGTAGTATTCCACCCCTAGGCGAAGATTGGAGTGATAAGTGTAGTTTCACCAGCATTGTAGAAAAGGCGGGGAGTGATAAGTGTTAAGGATGGCTGATGTTAATGCAAGCAAGCGACCCAAAGGAATTAATGCTGAAATAGGAGACAAGGAAGTCATGATACCCAATTCCAACTTCCGCTCAAAATTGAAATACGTTGGAGACACCAACATTGGTACCTTTGATATGATTCAATTAAGAGAGAGGTTGAGAGACAGCTAGTCCCCTGTGGCAAGGAGGATCAAATAGTATGGATTTGTGCAAGGAAGTGTTCAGTCTACCCCAGCAGCAGACGTGATACGACATAATTGGTTACATCAAGTCATCAAGGCTCACAAAGTCAGATTGCAAATCAGAGTGCAGCGCCTTCATCGTGCTTCTCAGTCAAATCCCAAGCTATGCTAAAGGTACACAGTTTGATCCTTGGATGTTTTATTTTATTGAAGAGATTGAGAATGGTTAAGGAAAATTGATTGGATTAGGATCACTAGCATGAATTTAGAGTTGCAACTTGGATGGTACAAAATCGGGGGCAAATCTACATGGGGTCCTACTTCAATTCAAATGCAAGACTACTAGTGACGCTTTGCCAGTCGAACCAAATCTAATCTTGGGGAGATGCATTGCACCACTATGGTTGAGGCAAGTACTTATGCCAAAAGGGCAAGGTTGTGGCAGTTCGAACAGTTGAAGGCAGTCAAGGGTTAACCAAGGAGGAAAGCATTGATGAAAGTAGTTGATGAACTCAGTGATGGGTGGATTGTGGAACAATCAAGGAGATATGGTGAGGGCAGGTGCCCAAAACCCAAGGTTATTGAAACAAAGATGCATGCATGCAGATCAAATCGAAATAGGAAGGTTAAAAATGGCAAAGTATTGAAGTAAGGAGGAAAGTGATTGAAAGGTTGAGAGAGGTCAAGTTTGATTTCAAGGCGGTGGCTAAGAGCAAGGCTCTTAAATTGCACAAGGTTCACATCCAGGCAAGCCACCAAGGTCAAGGCAAGATTACCCCAAGTGCATGGAGACCTTAATCTTTTAAGGTCAAGACATCAAGTACAAGCAAGTTCAAGTGGTGGTGAGAAAATTTCTAAGGACAAGCTCAAGCATCCAAGGCTTCATCTCATCTCAAGGATCAATGAACTTTATAAGACAAGGTTGATGAGGTGGCAATTTCATGTGCATGCAATCAAATCATGCCAAGTGTCCTATGTTCTCATTGGTTGACAGATTATTGTAATTTTCTCATTGGCCCACAAAGTTGGTGCCCTCATGTAATTGGTTGAAAGATGGTAACCCTAATTAGGGTTTGTAAGGTTTAATCTTGGCCCTTGATTTTGCCTCTTAATCTTGGCCACTCATTGTAATTTTGAGCCTCTATATAAGGCCATTTGTTCTCATTTGTAAAGGGAGTTATGTTGGAGAATTGTTGCCAAAATACTATCAAAATTGTTCTCTATTCATTGTTGTGACTTGCATGGTGGATATACATGATCATTTTGGTGTATTTGCATGGTTCCTCTCATCTCTCAAATTAAAGTAAGATTTCATTTCATGTTGTTAAAGTAAGAATAGAAGTAGATGATTAGTTGTAATGGTGATGTTGGTGAATGTTTGATGAGGATCTTATACTAGGCCACTAGCATCTTGGCGGCTTGTCAAGGAGCCTTGTGTGGTAATCTAGTCAATTGCTCCCAAGTTCTACTTGCATTTCATCTTTCCACTTGTACTTCAAGTTGGGTTGGAAGATAGGTGTTAGTGTGAAAATCTTAAGAGTTTCCCTTAGAATCATCGCACCAATGGAGGTAGCGCCGCTGGCAAGTCTTCATTAGGTTGATCCCTGTCCATTTGCCAATCTTTCCATTCAGCAGTAGTGGTAGAAGTAATCAGTAACTCCGTAGTTGAAGTTGAGTAATTGAAGTTGAGAAATTGAAGTTTGATAATGTTTGAAGAGCAAAGCTGGAAGTGATATAAATTAAGAGATCCTTTAAGTATACATCACTCCCATTATCATCATAGTAAGAATTCAACATCTTTGAATGAACAACGTAAGCCCGCCGAAGTGATTACCAGCAGATCACATTTTATAACTGAGTTAGTATCCACAGGTGTAAGGAACCTTGGAGTATCTTGTATACTTTTCAAGAGAGGGTTGAGTGTTTGGTACGCTGTATCAAGTATTTCGATTGCTATATGTTATGTAGTGGTACAAAACTCACATCAACAGAAACCTGTTTCCCCATCCCTCTGTCCTGGAAACTAAGGGTAATGAAGAAATATATACATATTTGTAGACTTAAAACATGAATTATGCTCAGGATATCATATTCCAAGCATATGATAAACAAAACTATCATACATAGTACAAACTTAAAACATAATATACAAATCCAATATCAAGTTGTCAATCTTGAATGCCATGATAGATATTTGAAAATTGAAACAATTTATAATTTACATTGTTTGCAAATTCTAACAGTATTTGGGAAGTGAAACAAGTTGAAATATTTAATTCTAAAATTGTAGATCCATAATATCAAATTCACATTATAATAGAACTTCAATAATATACAATTCACAGGTTTGGAAGTCTATAAATATATAAATTTATATTAGACTTTTGTTTATATGTAAATATTAGAAAAGTATATATAAAATTTAAATATTAAAAACAATAGTGTTTAGATAATTACCATATTAAATGAGAATATTATAAATAGAATTTGCAGCATGGGTAGAGATGCTATAATTGGGATTACATATTATTATAAATGACCTATTTTAAGCTGGTGCCCATATTGGTATTTAACATGGTATATATTTGAGTTTGCCCTAAATTCTGTCCCAACCAAATCCTGAGCAAGCATTTTTCATGCCAATGTTTTTGAGCACATGAAATGTGAAATAATGTAATTATTTATGGACAAGGGTTTTGTTTGAAAATAAAATAATGCATTATCAAAAAATTCCACCAATGCTGACTTGGATTTGACCTAGATTTGAGTTAAAATTGATACTGAAAAAACCTGATCTGTGCCTGATTTCACAGGTTATTCTGATCAGTGCCCAATTTTGGTATGTCTTGTACCTGAAAATGGGGCAATATTTAGTCGATTTGGTAAAGAGTTTATTCAGACTTGATGAGACAAAGATGAGGGAAACTTGGACTCGTTAAGTATTTGGTGTAAGATATGCTGAATATAAAAATTGCATAAAATATTGAAAACCTTTAGGATGCTTGAAACATGGGGTTTTAAGCATGGTATCACTAATGAAAATGAGAGTTATTTGGACTTGCTCGTGGAATGCTCTCAATTGCTAAAATTATGAATAAAAAATGGACTTTGTAAGTAATAGTGTTCTTCCATCGCCAAAAATCTAAATTGTCATGAAAAATCTGAATTTCAGGTGAAAAATTCCCTTTCTTCATTAATCTGTTTGCTACAATCTCCAAATTCTCTCCTTGCAGTTTGAGAAGTAAAAAATTGACTTCTGCCCTCTTGTAGGCCTTTTGTAGGCTGCATGACACAGTCAGCCCACTGGCCAATCTGATATGACAGATTCAATAGTATGGCATAAATTAAGGAAAACTTAAGAGTATGGCTAAGTGACTCATTCATCTTCATGAGAGATTGGTTGATGTGAATCATTACTCATGAAATATGTGTCAGTGAGTTTCACCCGAAAGTATGCAGTTGAATCCTGATATAACATTATAATTTGAGACACTGCAAAACTTACAAAGACTTAGCCGAGCCAGCGAAAACAGAATCAACTTGGTTTCTTCACAGAGATGAAAACAATCCATGCTCACTTGGGAGTAAGATTCGATTCTTGCAAGTATGACCTTCTCTAAAGGGCAATACCTAGCATAGAATTGATATCTAACACTATTCATTCTTAAAATTTAAATGTCATTCATGTCACTATTAACAGACTTATGTTCTTCAATGTAAAGCATTGTTATTGGTGGTTAGCTCACTCATCAGATAGGGTATTACTATTGATATATTTGTATTTTCTCATTTACATTTGTTTTCTGTATTATTCGCAGGAGAGTCTATTGTAATGTATGCATTTTAAAGTGCAATTTTGTTTGTTAATAAAACACCTGGTTTTAGAGGCCAGGAACCACAGAACAAGCCAAAGCCATGGCATAAAGCCACCAATCCAACTGAATAAAGAACATACAGAGATGCCCGCAGGCAAAAAGTTGTGCAGACCAGAAAGAATAGAGTAGAGCCTCCAGACAGGACGAATAGAAAGATCACACCAGCAGCCATACAGGCAGTCCAATACCGATCAACTACCCATGGTCATCAGGGGGGTGGGCTTTTAGATATTCCTGTATAAGTAACGAAGCCTCGAAAGGAAAGTCCGACCACCAGGATTTAACTGTCCTATCCAATCTGCTACGAAGGTTGATACCATAATTGGCTGCCCAATCAGAAATAGCATTCCTTTTTCTTTTAATATGGGAAAATCTAGAGCCTCAAACCTTGGTTTGAGGGCACAGACAGCGTCCAGAATTATCCCCAACCTCCAATTTTTGACTTCTCTCCCATCAAGAGCGTTAATTAGTACCTTAGAGTTGCCTTCTATTTATAACAGCTTCCAACCTTTATGAACAGCAATAAGAGCCCCTTTATACAGGGTGATAGCCTCAGCCATGTTATTCGTAGAGTAGCCACAATCAGCTGCGTAGAGCCCAAGAGGTTGACCTTCAGCATTCCTGAACACACCGCCACTACCAGCCCATCCTGGATTACCCTTAGCCATGCCATCGAAGATAAGTTTGATCCAGTTTGCATCGGGGGGCATCCAATTGATCTCAGGGTCCACCTTGGATAATGAGTGCTTAACGAAGCCATTTGAAGCTTGGCCAGGCCTCAACCCATCGAACCTGCAAATCCACAAATACTCTAAACTTGCTGCTGTACACCTCTCCAATCTCAGCAATAGAGCATTCGATCATGTCCTACACCCTTTCAACACGCCTCTCAATATTTTGAAAAATGCGTTTGTTACACTCCAACCAAATGTGCCAAACAATCAAAGCTGGGGCAATCCTCCATATAAACTTCAACCCAGGGCTCTGAATTTTCTTTATCCAACAACCAAGAAGGGATGGAATTTCTAGAGGTGTAACCCACGAAACACCTCAGCGACACAAGGAAGAACATAAATGCCAAGCAAAGGAACTGTGGAGAAATAAGTGCTCATTACATTCCTCCGCCTGCCAACATAGAAGACATTGAGAAGGGTCCACCCTCCCAAATCTTTGTAGGCTGTCACATTGAGGGCTCTCTTCCGCCATGCAATCCATTAGAACGCATTAGCCTTGGGGAGGCCAAATTCATACCATAAGCATGAAGGAATGGATTGCTTCGCCCAAGGACAAAAATATGAGTGGAAAGCATATTTTTACTGTGATACTGCCACTACCATTGTTCTTCCATACCATTCTATCCTTGTTGCCAAGGACAGGAGAAGGCCATTAATCCAGTTTATGCTGCAAGGCTTCACATGGCTCTTTAAGACCTTCCACAGGAGCAGTAAGTTGTTTTCAGCTCAACTGACCTTCATAAAGAACAGTATAATCACAGACCCAATCATCAATAGTCTCCTCAAAATGATTTGACAAGAGGATGGAAATGATGTTGGTAGGAGAGGGCTAGATCGTTTGATTAGCAGTCCCTCCAAAATCTGATCTTAGAACCGTTACCCACCTTCCAAAATATGTCTTTAGAGATAATGCCATTACAAAACCGAATGAAGTTCCAAATACTAGAGCCATTGGGGAGTTCGCCTTTGAATAAAAGATCACAATCATTTTCCATGTATTTTGCTTGCAAAATCCTGCTGCAATGTCAATCCCCTTCCTCCTATACCCGCCAAATAAGTTTGGCCCCAAGAGCCATGTTCATAGCACTACATCTCCTACTATTGAGACCCCCAAGCTCGTATGGTCTACAAACATCCATCCATTTAACCGAACTATACTTGAAGGAGTCATCACACTGTCTCCATAAGAACAGTCGCTGGGTTTGCTTGATAATTTTTGAAACCTTGTTAGGAATTTGAAAATCAGCCGTAGTGAAAGTCGGAATGGCAGCAAATGAAGATATGATGAGTGTAAGTCTCCCAGCTAGGGATAGCCATCGACCTTTCCATGAAGCAAGCTTGCTCTGCACTCTTTCCACAACCCCGCTCCAGTTGGTCACCTTAATACGACGATCAATTAGAAGCATACCAAGATATTTACTAGGAAGGCTCACAGACTCAAAACCAAGAATGTCTATAACACCCAATCTCTCCACAGTTGTTGTTAAGGAAGAATATTCTAGACTTAGCACCATTCACAGCTTCACTAGCAACCCTCTCATAGAGTGTCAAGATTTTTTTAATCCGTCTGACTTCTCTAACCGTCGCTTCTCCTAAAAGAAGAGTGTTGTCAACAAACTAGAGATGAGTGACATTATGGTTACCACTCGAAACTTGAAAGCCTTTCAATAGGCCCTAACTTGCCTCATGCTTTAAAGCCCAACCAAGTGATTTGTCAAGGATGAGAAACAAGAAAGGGGACAAGGGATCACCTTGCTGAAGCCCATGCTTAGCCACAAAAGATTCTGAAGCAACACCATTGACTAACACAAAGAAGCCGAGGAGATACAACTCTTAATCTAGTCACACAATTCTTGCCGAAACTGAAATTTTGGCATCATCTTTATGAGAAAGTCCTAAGAAGCTCTGTCGAAGGCCTTATTTGTATCAAGTTTGATCACCATACCTTCCTTGCGTCGAGATTTGATTGAGTGGATTGTCTCATGAGCAATGATAACACCATCCACAATCTGTCTTCCTTTGAGAAAACCACTCCGCTCCTTTGAAATAATGCTGTCGAGACAACTCTTGAGCCTATTTGCCATGGCCTTGATGACAATCTTATAGATAGTGTTGTAGAGGGCAATGGGTCGAAAATCGATGAAGGATGTAGGGGAATGATGCTTAGGTGTTAAAATATGTAGCTTCGGTCAGACTACAATAACCGACATAATCAAATGTATAAGTGGCCTATCGGCCTTGAACATTTGATCTCTATCCTTTACATTTTGCAAATCTGATTATCAGTAATAATATTATATTATGATTATGATTATATTATAATCATAATATATTATTATTATATATATATCCTTGGTGTGTATTATAAATTATCGATAAAGATAAATATCATCAATTATATTAATATCCAACAATAGCTTACATTATTGAATATACACGTAATTATTCATGATAATATCGATTGATAATCATATTGTTTCTATTATCGTTGAATATGATTATCGATAATAATCGTAGTCATTAACTAGCGTTGAGAATTGTTATCAATGATAATGGTCTCACTTAGAGACATGACCCCATGTGAAACCATTTCGGTTTCACATAGAGTTGTGTCTCTATGAAAGACCGACTACATACTTATAATTGTTGCCACCTTCCACTCGAGGACGAAGCTGATAGATAACATAAACAAAGGTGATCATCTAGCGATAATCAGTGATATGATATAAAATTAAAGTTTAATATTTACATAAATCTGATCCATTTACATGGTATCAGAGCCAGCGTAAGAGAGATCCGATCAGATTTATAGGCAAAGATTACCATTGAATTTTCTAGAATTCTTTCTATCCAGAAAAAAATTGTGAATGGTATTGGATTTGAGGACCGATTGGAAGGAGCCTCCAACTTTGTATCTTGGAAGTTTAGAATTATGCTTGCCTTAAGAGAAAACAGATTAGACTCATTTGTAAAGGGAATCGTACTTGAACCAGACGAAGAAAGTGAGAAACTTCAATGGACGAAAAAGAACAATAAAGCCATGAAGATGCTGTGAAAGATCACATTGTACCAATTATCTCTAAATTATACTCAGCCTATCACATGTTCAAATCATTAGAGATTATGTATGAAATAAACAACACGAGCATGGCCCTTGCACTAAAACAACTACTCCATCATGTGAAAATGATCAAAGGAGAATCCATCACATCTTACTTCATGAGGATATCAGAACTAAGAGATCAACTATCCACCATTGGTCACACAGTTGACACTAAAGAATTAACCCTGTTGGCTCTAAACTTCCAACATCTTGGGAATCATTCATTCAAGGAATAAGTCTAAAAACTGATTGCATTCAAGAAGAATCAAGGCTAGTTACAAGAGGGATTGGACAAAACTCTACAAATGAAGACATACAAGCTCTATCCTCTCATTTACACAAGAAGGGTAAGAAAGGAAACTTCAAAAGGAAGAAAGACAATGATACAAATGGAAAATTCACATCCAAGAGAAGGAGGGACATGTCTAAAGTGCAATATTATAGATGTGACGAATATGGTCACTATGCAATGAAATGCCTTGATAGGACTAAGCCTCATACCTCTATTGCTGAAGCTAGTAAGAATTTAGATGGATTCACATTTTATTCAGCCTTGTCAATTCAAGTGACCACCAGTTATAACACTTGGATAATTGATAGTGGGGCATCACGATATATCACGGGGTTTAGAGAACATCTAGATACCTTGGAGGAAACTTCAGATGAGGAAGTTACCATTGGTGATGACTCTAATTATCTAGTAAGAGGAATTGGAACATGCATTGTACACCTAAACTCGGGTATCTCCCTTCAATCAATAGGTGTATTATTTGTTCCCGGGATTAAGTGAAATTTGGTCTCCATATCAGCCATGGATGACAAAGGTTACCGAATTACTTTTATGGATGGTAAAGTCCTAGCATGGCCCAAGAAGTCAAATATCAAGAAAGCCAAAACTATAGGAGTTCGCCATGGATGTCTATACAAACTTTGCACTACTCCTCAAGCCCTAATTCATGAATCCTCAAACACATGTGAGATTTGGCATAGAAGATTAGGGCACCTCCACTTTCGTGCTTTAACTTCAATGAAAACGATGGTGACATGTTTACCCAAACTTAAACAAGAACATGAAGGAACTTGCAAAGGAGGTGCCTGGGAAAGAACACTAAAAGAACTTTCCATAATAGCGAGAGTAGATCCAAACTTGTGTTAGAACTTATTCATTCAAACTTATGTGGGCCCATGACTGTAACTTCTCTAGGTGGATTCTTATACTATGTTATTTTCATTGATGATTATTCTAGGAAAACTTGGATATATTTTTTGAAAAGTAAAGAATCTGATGAAGTTCTTATGAGGTTTAAAGAATTTAAAGCCCTAGTAGAAAATATATCAGGAAAAATGATCAAAACCTTAATATTAGATAATGGAGGAGAATATACCTCTAATGACTTCAAAACTTTTTGTAATAATGTTGGGATCAAGAGGGTGCTTAGTGTTCCTTATAACCCTCAACAAAATGGTGTGTCAGAGAGGAAAAATAGAACCATTGTGGAAGCAACCAAAGCCATGATCCATGACCAAAACTTCCATACTTTCTTTTGGGTTGAAGCCTCTAGAGCTGCTGTCTATATCCAAAATAGATGCCCTCACACCATTTTGTAAAACAAAACACCCAAAGAAGCATTTACAGGAATAAAACCTGATATAAGTTACTTGAGAATCTTTGGTTGCCTTGTATACATTCACATACCCAAAGAAAAGAGATCTAAACTGGAACCCTCAGGAAAAAAGGGAATTTTTGTAGGCTATAATAAAACATCTAAAGCCTATAGGATTTATATTCTTGAACATAAATTAATTGAGTTAAGCAGGGATGTAATCTTTGAAGAAGATATTGCATTGAAAAGGTCCAAGGACATTCATAAGATAGATATTGAAGATCAAGAATCTCCTCAAAATATGGAAGAAGATCTTACTCCTGAGATTCAGAGGGAGATTTGTAAACCTATGGAAGATATTAGTCCAAATGAGTCCATGGATCCTACAGATGAGCCTAGAAACATTGGTGTAAATTTGAAAAGACCTCTATGGGCAAGAAAAATGATTCAAGAGGCTGAAGGTCTTGCAACACCAAAAGGAACCTTTAGGGAAAGCAAAAGACCACACAAATTCTCTAGCTATGTTGCCTTAATGAGTGAAATCATTAAGTCAGAACCCACTTGCATTGAAGAAGCTTTCAACCTCCAAGTTTGGAAAGATGCTATGATAGAAGAATATCAATCTATTCTTAAGAATGATGTTTGGGACATTGTACCTAGACCAAAAGATAATCGGTGGTTTCATCTAAATGACTCTTCAAAATCAAACATGTTGCAGATAGCAGTATTTAAAAATATAAAGTATGATTTGTTGCCAGAGGCTTTTCTCAAAAGGAGGGAATTGACTGCGAAGAATCTTTTGCTCTTGTTGCTCGATATACTTTTGTTAGGACTATGATTGCTATTGCTGCATCAAAAGGATGGAAGATTCATTAAATGGATGTAAAGATTGCCTTTGTTAATGGTGTAATTGAAGAGGAAGTATACCTAGAGCAACCTGAAGGATTTGTAATACGTGGAAAGGAATCTCATGTTTGTAAATTGAAGAAGGCATTATATGGTCTTAAACAGGCTCCCTGCGCTAGGTATGAGAGGATAGATCAATACCTTTTAGGCTTGGGCTTTACCAAGAATATTGCAGATTCTAACCTATATTTCAAGGTGGTTAATGATGAAATGTTGATCCTAATTCTTTATGTTGATGACTTTTTAATCACAGGATACGATCATCTCATTACTAAATGTAAACAAGAGTTAGCATCAAAATTTGATATGAAAGATCTAGGTCCTTTACACTATTTCCTTGGTTTAGAAGTATTGTAGCATGCTGATGCAATATTTTTTAAATCAAGGGAAATATTACCATTCACATCCTGAAAAGGTTTGGAATGAATGATTGTAACCCATGTCTACTCCCATGGAAACAAACTTGCATTAGTTAAAAGAAGATGCAGCTAACTCAGACTTGGCAGATCCCACTCTTTACAGACAAATGATTGGGTTCTTGATGTACTTGATCAACGCTTGACCAAACATCTATTATGCAGTAAATGCATTTAGTCAGTTTATGAGTGAACCAAGACAGTTACATCTAGTTGCAGCAAAACATATTCTGAGATACCTGAGTGGCACAATTGGATACGGTCTAAAATATAATAATGTAGATCTAAATCTGCATGGATATACTGATTCAGATTGGGCTGGAAGTGTAGTTGATTGGAAAAGCACATTAGGGTGTTGTTTCAGCTTAGGTTCAGCTATGATTTCCTAGTTTAGTAAGAAGCAATCTTCAGTTGCACAAAGTTCCACAAAAGCCAAGTACATAGCAGCATCCATGGAGCTCGAGAAGCTGTATGGCTAAGAAAACATCTTGTGGGATTGTTTGGACAATCCTTGGACCCTACTATCATCCACTGTGACAACCAGAGTTGCATAAAGCTTTCAGTAAATTCTGTATTTCATGACAGATCAAAGCACATAGAAGTTCCCTATCATTATGTTACAAACATGGTGGAAAGGAATGTTATTCAGTTGAGATATGTAAGTACAAGTGAACAAGCGACAAACATTCTCACCAAGCCTCTCTCCAAGACAAAGGTTGAATACATTTAAGGTAAGCTTGGTATGGTAGTAAATGTGGCCTTATCTGAGGTTGAGCCTCAACAATACTAATATATTCTTTGAGATGTTTTATGTGTAAACTCTTATTATCTATTATAATTTATGTCATGTGTGTGACTCCGTGACTTCATTGTATGATTAATGGGCCCTGTGAACATCATTAAGAGATGACGATCTTTCAATGATGAACACTTGTATTGTTGGTTATTATTGTAAGGTGATGATCTTACTTAACCACATTATCTCTTAAATAATATCAATTGAATGGTGGATACAATGAGACTTGATATCTATGGATAAGCCACGATGAATGATATTGCTGAGATATTCATGGTGGATATTATGTGACCTAATATCTGTGGCTATGCCATGAGTTAATATCCTTATGGTAGATATCATGTGACTTGATATCGGTGCACATGCCATGGATATTACACTGTGAGTTTATGGTGAAATATCACGCGACTTGATATTCGTGGACATGCCATAACTCCTGATATCACAGTGAGGTGATATCTTTCTCTAACACAATAAATGGATATATTGTGTTCACAACAAGGATAGAAATGCTCCTCCCCAGCTAAGAGGGAGTGTTAAAATATGTAGCTTCGTTTGGACTACTCTAACCGACATAATCAAATGAATAAGTGGCCTATCGGCCTTGAACATTTGATCTCTATCCTTTACATTCTGCAGATCTGATTATCAGTAATAATATTGTTGATGTTTTGAGTAGCTTCGAGAGAGCTCATACTTATTATTGACATTGCATCGAGTATGCTTTGAGAGTTATTGTTATGTGTTTGCTGTCATGGATACGAGGTTCTCTACATTCATCCTTGCTGGCAATCACATTAGATGATATTTCTTTGTCATCTCGTGGATGTTCCTTTTGTTGTCTTATGAGCCGACTCTTCGTTGTTAGTTAATATGTTGTCGGTTACATGTTTGCTCGTTTTGAATTTTCCCTGAGACTTTTGGCATTCTTAACGGCATCATTGGTCACTGCCCTTTATTTATGTTGTGACCATTCGCACTTGGTTTCTTCACCGGACTGAGCGGTGATAGTCTATTCTATTGCGGTGATTTTATCATTATCATGGTCAATTTATTTTATCATGTGTGGCAATGAATTTTGTAACTGTCAAGTATCTTCATGAACGGAAGTCTTCTATTCTTTTGTATGGACTTTTCATTATAGCGGATATTATTATTCATTCTTCTGAGTATGTGTATTACTCTCAAAGCTTTGCAGATAGAGTGTTGTGTTCTCAATTCTTGTGTCAATTGTGTTCTCAATTCTTGTGACATTGACAAGGAGAATCACCTTCATAGTTAGTCTGATATACGTCCGCTCTTGCAGATATATACACGCTCTGTTATGTATATGATCAACAGGTTGAAGACTATTCTGTGCTATTGTATTTAGTCTGAGATAGATCATATATGTGTATTGAGTTCATATACTTTTCTCTGTTGGTTTTTTTGCTTCTGATCTTTGTGTGATCATTAAGTAGTCACAGTGTTGCATTTGGTTAATGTTAAGTCTCAAGCTTATTGACTGTCAAACTGAGACGTCAACAAGGAGCAATCTTGTATTTGTCATTGAGTCTGAATAAAGGCATCATCGTTTTTGTGGGCTCGGTTGTTTCCTTTGTTTTTCCCAGGATAAATAATCGTGTCATCTATTCGTATACCCTTATGATTTTCTGTATATTGCATTTACATTATTCTGGTCCAAAAACATTAACAAATATTATATTATGATTATGATTATATTATCATCCTAATATAATATTATTAGATATATATCCTTGCTGTGTATTATAAATTATCAATAAAGATAAATATCATCAATTATATGTATATTCAGCAATAGTTTACATTATTGAATATACATATAATTATTCATGATAATATTGATTGATAATCGTATTGTCTCTATTATCGTTGAGTATGATTATCGATAATAATCGTACTCATTAACTAGCATTTAGAATTGTTATCAATGATAATGGTCTCACATAGAGACACGACCCTATGTGAAGCCCTGTCGGTTTCACATAGAGTCGTGTCTCTATGAGAGACCGACTACATACTTATAATTATTGTCACCTTCCATTCAAGGAAGAAGCAGATAGATAACATATACGAAGGTGATCATCTAGTGATAATCAGCGATATGATATATATCTTACAACAGTTTGATTTCAGATACTTGAACTGAGCATTAGTTTGACAATATTGAGAACATTCTTACACCATATTCTGATAATATAAAATTAAAATTTAATATTTACATAAATCTGATCCATTTACATTAGGAACCAAAGCAATGAATGTGTGATTCCAGGATTTCATCATAGATTTCCTGCTCCGACATTCTTTAACAGCCAGCCATACATTGTCGCCAACAATATCCTAGAATTTTTGGAAAAAACTAGTATGGAACCCATCAGGACCTGAGGATTTTCTTGCCCCAAGAGAGAAGGTAGCAAGTTTGATCTCATCCTTGGAGAAGGGGGCCAACAACATGTCATTTTGTTGGTTTGTGATCAGACAAGGAATTGTGTCCAGTACGGCAGCTTGCGCCATGATCAACAGGAGAAGAGGATTCTAAAATAGAACAGAAATAATTCTTACTCTCTGCACGAATAGCAGCCACATCCTCTAGGATGATCCCATCAACATTTTGAGTAGACAATATCTTGTTCTGCTGTCTCCTTATCTTTGTAGAGATATGAAAAAGTCGAGTGTTTTGGTCTCCATCCAAGAGCCAATTGACTCTTGACTTCTGCTGCCACAAAATTTCCTCCATTCTAAGAGCCCTCTCTTGCTCATGAGTAAATGTAGACCCGCTTCCTAAGCTCATGAGTAAATGTAGACCCCTCAATGCATATTTCTACCTCCTTCAAGTCCTTAATAATCCTATTTTTGGCATCAAACAAGTTCGCAACAACCTCTCTGTTCCACACTCTAGGTTGACTTCTAAACCATGAAATCTTTTGCAGGAGAGTATATCGCCAACTTCCTTTAATTTCTTTATTCTACCAACCTCTCAGCATTTGAGAAAAATCAGGGTGCTCGTACCAGAATGATTCCATCTTGAAAGGAATCCCCTTAGATTTGGAGGCCTTGTTAAGTTCCAAAGCTATTGCCAATGGTCAGAACCTCCAAACTGGACCATGAAGTGAAGTTATCAAGATTAATCAGCCATTCCGAATTGATAAGAAACCTATCAAGACGACAGAGGATGTTATCCTCCCTAGTCCTGTTGTTCCATGTGAACCATCCAGAACTGGGGCGGATGTATGCCAAGGCCACGTCATCACAAAAGTTCCTGAAATCAAGTGAGGCCAGGTTGGACAAAGCTCTACCACCATTCTTCTCATTTGGGTTGAGAACAGTGTTGAAATCACCACCAATGACCCACTCTCTATCCTCGAATACCTTCCTGAGATTCTGCAGATAATCCTAGGTCATAGACCTGCATTGCACCGTATTGTGCCCATATACATTGGTAGCCAGAAGGCTGTTACCATCTCTGAGATTTCTCAATCTAACCGTAAGACAAGAGGAAAAGCCTTTTAATCCTAATTCCTTTCCCAACAATTGCTATTCCATAAAATCGTCAGTCCACCAGCAGTCCACACTGCATCAACTGCCTCCCCCTCTCCCATCTTCCAAACTTTACTCAAAAATTCTTTAAATTTGTCCGATCCAATTTTAGTTTCTTGCACAATGACCACATTAGGAGACTCTAACATTAATAACCGCCAACAGTCCACAGTACATCAACTGCCTCCCCCTCTCGCATCTTTCAAACTTTACTCAAAACTTCTTTAAATTTGTCCGATCCAATTGTAGTTTCTTGCACAACGACCACATTAGGAGACTCTAACATTAATAACCGCTTCAACAAGCGACATTTCTCGGAGGAGTTGATCATCTTCATGGTTTCCTACCACAAGGAGGTGCTCGTCTCCAGACTTGAGGAAATGCTTCGTGGAGTTTTGCATTCCATTTTCCAAGTTTTCTAAGGCTTGAAGCTTAGCCTTTTTAGCCTCAAGCTTCCTGCCTTTGGGGACCGAGCCACCAGCATCCATGACAATTTGCATCTTATCAAACTTTTTCAGTCCTAGAGACTATACTCCATGACTGTTCTTTACCTTCCGAATCCCTTTCGCTCCCATCCTTTACACGACCCGTGCCAGATTCAGGGAATGAAGAGAAGAGCAAACAAGGATCTCCATTCCTCACAAGATTGTTTACATAAGAGTTTGCAAACTCTCCGAGTACTCCCCGAGTCGCCGAGTACTCTCTATTTTTTTTGTTGGGCAAGTACTCACAAGTTTAACTCTTGGTTTTTATAGACACAAAAAATCATGGGTAAAAATGTCGATGCAAGTAAAATGCTGGTTAAAATGTGTTTTTCACGTGCTGTTTTTGCTATAAAACCATGCATTTTCTCTTTCAAGATGTCAATTTTTAATTTAATACATTTTGTAATTGAATTTCACAAAAAAAAACTATGTTTCTTTAAGAGATTTTAATTTTTAGTTCTTTCTAAGTTCTGGAGTTGAAAATTTTGGGCTTGCTGAGTACTCTCCAAGTCCGAGTCTGCAAACTATGGTTTACAGAGTCCAGAAGCCTTTCAAGGTTCTCGCCTCAGCCTCCGGGACTACCTCTTCCATTTTAGACTTGGTCCTTTCCTCTACAACTTGATTTGTTACCCGATCCACCATTGCTGACTGATTGGGTGAGGCTCTTGCCTCATTTCTGTTCTTCGGCTTAGTGGGCGTCTTTGCCAAGGAAGATTCAGCCCGAACCTTTGCTTGCCTACTTCCATCAATACAACGTTAGGCCATTTGTCCAACCTTACCACATTTGAAACATCTAATTGGGAGGCCGCATAATCAATTTCAATCACCGCTTCTCCAAGTACAGAGTTCAGCCTAATAGAGTGTAGGAGAGGTTTGCTGAGATCCATATTAACACAAATCCTAGCAGGAGGAGAAGATCTACCTCCCCTAGGGGAATGAGAGCTGTGAATGTAAGCTCCAAGCGAATTGCTAATGATGTGCAAGATGTTCTCTGTCCAAAGTTCAAGTGGAAGCTTGGACAGACGGAGCCACATAGGTACATTCTTGATAACTTCCTGACCTGGATCAAAACCAGGAGTCCAGGCATGCAGGAATAAACCAGCGTATCCCATAAACTAAGGCCCACCATGCAGGATGTTATCTCTTTTAGATTCTGAGGCAAAGACAATGCGCAAAAACCCTAGCGCCAAAAGGCTGACCTCTGGGCTACATCTCCATTTGGAACCAATCCAAGCCTTAATCTGTTCCATCGATGGCCAAATCCCAACAAATTTGGCAATAATAGCTTGTTTTTTGAGCTTCTCAACTTCCAGATTCAAGCATCAATCTTGGATATTGATGCGTGGAACATTGTTAGTGATCTGCACATTGACTTTTCCAACCGCAATTTTTTATGCACCCAGAGCAGTGCCATGGGCCGCATCGCCCTCTGCATTCTCTACAGGGAAGACCTAGAGAATATATCGCTGACTTTAGCAGTCTTCCCCATTTCGCTCAGTTGATGTATATATCGCAATGTCTATGTTTTTAAAAATATGATTTTCTTGTCATATTTTTAGTTTCTAAAATCTGTTTGATTTGTAAATATATAAATTTATATTGACATTTTCTGTTTAGAGGATTCTGGTGGAGTTCATGTGCAGTGTATTTGTTGCTTCCTGGACGGGGGTGGTTAAGTACCATGGACCTCGACCCAGTGTCCGCCCGAGGCAGGTAAATGTAGCACTAATGATGAGCTGCACACTTTCCCCTTGGACATGTTTGGAATTTTATTCTCTTTATTTTGGTATCCATACTCCAATAAATAATGTAATTGTGATTCATGAATAATGCCTATGCTCTATGTCAGGTGTTTGTAGCAAACCACACTTCCATGATTGATTTCATAATCTTAGAGCAAATGACAGCTTTTGCTGTGATTATGCAGAAGCACCCTGGCTGGGTTGGTAAGGTTCTATTGAAGCTGCTGCTCTGTGCTATGAACAACTTTTTGTAGATAAGGTTATTTTTTGCAATAAAATTTATTTCTGGTACTTGGGATCTTAGAACCATACTCTGGGAACAGGCCTTCTGCAAAGCACCATATTAGAGAGCTTGGGATGTATTTGGTTTAATCGCACAGAAGCTAAAGATCGCATAATTGTTGCTGAAAAGTAAGTGGGTATTGCATATCAATCCAAATGAACTGTTTTCAATGTTAAAATTTATTTTAATTAGAACTTCAAACAAGTTCTACAAGGTGCATCAATTCCCACTAATCATGCTATGCAGGATAAAGCAGCACATAGAAGGTCCTGACAACAATCCACTTCTTATTTTTCCTGAGGGTACTTGTGTCAATAATCAATACACCGTTATGTTTAAAAAGGTAAGTCAATTTTCTGTATATTTATTGCTTCTGTTTATCACATTTCCCACTTTTCTTAAAGCTGAGAAGGTAGTTCTCATTTGTGAATGGGGATTTTATTAGAAAATTGTACGATAGTAAGAGGTTCAAATATGATTGGATACTCTTGTTTTCTGTTCTAATGCTCTCCGGTGTTTAGAAGGTATTTAATCCCACTTAAGTAGCATTTTAGCTGGAATAGGCACATAACTACTTATTTTTGGAAACCTGGTTGTTTTTTATTTTGTTTTTGTTTAAGGTTACTTTGGGCTTAATGTGTCATTTGATGCTAGTATTTTTTTATAAAATTTTAAGTAAATCTGGAAGCTTCTTCAATGCAAAGTTATCTTGAATTACTAAGAGTGCATCATTCTAGGAGTGATGGATGGTCCACAAGGAGGAAGCACTATCAAACTTTGAATTCCCTTAAATAAGAAGTCATGTCCAAAGGGTTCCTGTTCTGCCAAGATTTGCTTGGGACTTACACCTTGCCTCATCTGCCCTCTTTCTTAAAGAGTCTCATGTGTGAGAAGCATACCTTATAGGGCTTGAACCTAGGTCATTGTTATGATAACTACTCTACCAGATTGCCAGGCCATGGTTTATCAAACAAAAAATGACAGTAGTGTTAATAAAGCATGTAATATCCCCTTTTTGAAATGAGATTATTATAATAATAAATTATATACTATATAATTATAAATTGTGTAATAATATACCATTGAAGGAAAAAAGATATATAAGAAACATACAAACAGTTGTGACTCTTGAGGGAAAATGGTATTTAAAGAAGACCGAGCGAATGAGAAGGATATTAGAGGAATATGAATCAATATTTTAACAGCCTGAAGTCAAAATCCCTATAGGACTAAATTAGAAGATGAAAATCCATAATTTCTGTTGTCAAGTTAGTTGACAAAAACTCCCAAACTTGGGCAGAAATCAGAAACATTTCAAAGACTATACAAAAGAAACAGCTGCAAAGTTGAAGAAGAATTACGGCAGAGGCTAAAGTATAAGTTTTATATTTTCAGAGATACAATACAGGATTATATTCCAAATTATGCTATCAAAATTATAATTTTTAGGATAAGTTTATATTTATAATTAACTATGCAATCATTATTTTGGGTTAGGGTTATTTATTAAAGGAAAAATAAGGAAAATTTTGAAAGGGACATTATATATGGTATCAGAGCTGTGATCTTGCTAGCCTGCAGGTTAAAGCTAACATGTTGGATGCATTCCAGTCACTGAGTCACAATGACTTGAAAGTCTACGAGGAAGATAGAGATAAAAAGTATTAAGTATTTTTTTCAGCCAAGGCCCTTACAGAAAGAAGAGAATATAGATTTTGTTCGAGATTTATTGATGAAAATACAGGACAAAGAAAGATACAAACTTGAGGCCCACAATCTTTGATCAAAATCAAAGATCGACAAATGATTTTAAAGCTAGCATTCCCTTTGATGAGCTCTTTGAGGCACTCAGGTACCATTATCTCGCATAAGAGTCCTATATGAATACGTAAGGAAAATGGCCGAGGAGGAGATCAAGGAACAAGAAATAAAAGAATCAATTTCAATAGAAGAAACAAAGTCTGAATCAGAATAATAAAAAGTTGGTAAATTCAAGGGCCAAAACTAGATCCACAAGAAAATAAACATACCAATGAGAAAGGACAAGAGGAATCTAAAAAGCAAGTTGAAGATAAAGGGTCTTTGGTAGGAAAATATGTTCTATTGGTTTGCAAAGATGACAAGTGTCACCGAAATATCAATGAAGGGAATACAAAAGGGGTTTCACTTGTTGGACGAGAAGAGTTCAAGTCGAAGAAAGATGCACCAGATCTTGCACTATCTTTTGAACTTCCATATGGTGAGTTATTGATTGATTTTTAGAAATGCATTGAGAATGAATATACATTTAAGGAGGACATTTTGATTAGCCCAACTGGAAGTTTTGGGTCACAAAATTGAAGGTTCTGAGGATATCTCGAAGCAATATCTTTTTGGGCAAATGAGGAAGTAAACACATTAGAGCCGCAAGCCAAAGAAAAGGTTTTAGCCCTTACTATCGTAAATATTGAGTATGCCGGAATTGTTGGATAAACAACACACACATAGCAACCTTGGAATGTTAACACTAGTTGGTAATAAAAAAATGGAGGTTTCAAAAGACAGTTGTTTACAAATAGGCTAATATGAACGGTCTAAACAAGAAACTGATTTCCAATCTGATAGTAGGAATAATTTTCAATTTTTCCACGAGGTTGCAATTTGTGATGATATCAGAGTAGTCTATCAAAAGATGAATGGTGAAATGGTTCTTCATAAAGAAAGGCCCTCAAGAAAGATAGAAGTTGTAGGGACAGAGCAATTAATAGAATTGGGTATGAGTCAAGAAGATTAGGCAAAATTGTTTGAACTTGAAGACATGAAAGACAAAGCTGTTCAACAAGACTAAGCAACAGATAGGCAGTTGGCAAAATATATTGCATTCTTAGAGAGATTGATAATACTTCCAAGATTGATTTGAGATCCTGGCATCTTCTAGAAAGACTTAAACATGTGGATTTTTTTTGGAGTGTCTTAATTGTGATTGCTCGAGGGAAAACAATCTTGTGAAGGGAGAACTGTAATATGTGTGTGTGTTTATCTAGTGTTTAACTTAATCAAAAGTTGGGGGCATGTGAAGAATCATAACTATTGAAGGAAAACAAGTACATAAGAGACATACAAATAGTTGTGACTCTGATGGAAAGGGTACTTAAAGAAGACTGAGTAACTGAGAAGGATAGCATTCGAAAAATAACTCATTTTTTTATTTTCACTCCCTGTGGAGTATGAATCAATATTCTAACAGTCTAATGATGAAACCCCTCTAGGACTAAACTTGAAGGATGGAAATTCTTAATTTATCTTGTCAAGTTAGTGGATAAAAACCCCTAATCTGGGCAGAAATTAGTAACATTTCAAAGACATTTATACAAAGGAGGCATCTGCAAATTTGAAAGAAGAATTACAGCAGAGGCTAAAATATAAGTTTTATATTTTCGGAGATACATTATAAGATTAAATTCCATATTGTGTAATAAAAATTAGAATTTTGTGGATAAATTTATATTTATAGTTAATTATGTAGCCATTCTTGTGAGATAGGGTTGTTTATTTAAGGAAAAATAAGGAAATTTAAAAAGGGACACTACAAAGTAACACTTATATCAAGGAATAGTTTAGTAGCTATATGTTGTCGTGTTGTGATGTCCCCTTTTGGCCAGTTATGACATGCCTTGTCGTTAGTACATTTCATCATGGTCCCGAGGGCTAACTAGGACTTTAGAGGGATCCTAAGATTATTTGGCCTAGTCAAATTCAGTTTCAGGCCAAATGGAGTTCATTTGATGGAGTTATGAAGGACCTTACTATTTTTAGCAAGTCAGTAGGTGCTTAGTACTTTCACATTTGTAGTGATGGGACTTGGAGTGTCTCGTTAAGCTCTTTCCAACGACCTATTATACATGGGGTTCCGAGTTCGATTGCTATTTTATTTTAATGCCTAAAGATTTAAATAGTCTATTTAATCAAGTGACATATATTAAACTTTAGAGTACATGTTTTTTAAAGTCACTTTATTATTTACAAGTACTTTTATTTCTTTGAGTGGGAATGTTATTTTAAAAGAAGTTATTTATCCCACATTGAGAGGATGAAATGAAAGGTGGATGAGAAAGTGTTTAAAAGGAGGTGAAGCCTCTCATTTTGGTATGCTTGGATATTCTATGAACTTAACAATATTGTGGTGAATTTTTTCATGGGCCTGGAGGACGAAATTGCGTGAAGCTAGCATTCAGTCGCTGTTGCAGGACACTGTCAGAAGGGTCGGAGATTAAATTGCAAGGTAAAAAATCATATTGTTTTTCCTCTCATTTGCTAAGTTGGAGCGCCAGGCAAGGGTTTGAACTTGATAGCAGAGCTGAAGGTAGTGATTTGGGTAGAATTTTCGACATTGAATGTGTTACACCAATCACTTCTTGCTGGCCGTATTTCCCATCAAACTGGGGTGCACATCCCCAAGAGAAGGCTGTAGTTTTTTTCTGAGATCACCTGGTAAAGGCCGTACAGATATATATCAGTCATGATTTATTTCCAGCAGGCTGCAAACATTTGTGACTGAACTGTAGAGTGTTGGGAGTGCTGAAGAAAGGGGCCTCACAAGTTTTAACAGCAGCTGGGTGCCGTGTGTACTAGCCATACACCTGGACCAGGCCACCATGATCTAGGAGAACCATGATTTGAACGTACAGGTCTCCAGCTGCATTAAGAGTGCCGAACTCATATTATTTGGGCATTACAACATGCTAGTGGATTGGAACTTGGGCTGAAGTTGATTATGAATTTCTGATACATCTTTCTGTACAAACTAGTGTGAAATCCTAAGCTGGAAAAGACCAGTTCTGCAATATTAAACTTTTCTATTTGTAAGAAATAAAAATCTGGAAATGAATCTGCAAGTTATTATTTTGTCTATATGAAAACTAAGTTGTAAGGATTATTTCCAGCATTTACTATAATGTCCCCTTTTTTGGGGCACATTATATTGAGCCGTGTCGTTAGCTTTTTTACCTTGGTTTGGAGGGCTAACTGTGGCGTGGCAATGCTCCATGAGATAATTGGCCTAGGTGGTTTCAGTTCCAGGCCAATCGGAGCAGTTTCCGCAGGTTTCCAGGGTACTTACTATTTATAGTAAGTCAACAAGGTTCAAAATTCTTGGCTTTTCAGTAGTGGATTTCGAGCGTCTCACCGAGAGCTTTCCGGTGAGCTATCACATGTCAACATCCGAGCTCATTTGGGCCTCCGTTTTAATGCCGGAAGATTCCTTACTTTATTTGTTACTTCACTTTATAACTCAACGGTCATTTTATTTAAAAAGTGACTTAAAGTGAAATTATAAAGAGACGAATTGGGAATATGAAGAGTCACAGTGGGGAAACTGAAGAGTCACAGCAACAGCCATAAGAGGAGGTTGAGAGTCTCATTTCAACATGCTTCAGTTTATGGATTTTTATCTCTCCTTGAGAATTCGAGAAGCTTCAGCTATCGAATAAAAAATCTGAGGACGGAAACCCTCAACATTTCTTGGTGGATTGGACGGAAACCCGATTCATCTCCGGTGCGGATTCACATCAGAATTCACCATTCTTTTAGCGGGTTCTTATCATCCAGTCTTACTGTTATTTGCCTGTAGTTCAGATTGGAATGTTATAATCTATGGTTTTGTATTGCTGTTGTAAAATACATACCATTTTCTGAGAAGTTTAATAAGATTACATCTGCTGGTTATTCGAATATATCTGCTGGTTATTTGCATGTTTCTGTTTATTTCAAATTTGCATGAGTTTTATTGATAGAAATCAGTAAATGGCCAGTTAGGGTCATTTCAGTGGTATCAGAGCTATGTATCCTGCTAGCCTGCAGGGTTATGAAATTGAGGAACCTGAATATTTCAGTTCAGAAATAATTTATCTTCAGTGGTGAATCAAGGAATAAATTTTGCGAGGTTTTCCCTTCAGAATCTGAGTTGCAGAGATTTTTTGACAAAAGGATTTTTATATAAGTCTGGTTTTAGAGTTGCTACACCATTTCAAGATAAATCTTACAAATATTTTAATAGCAGTGTTACCAGAACTTGGTTTGGACCAAGCTGGAAGTGCGGAATGCTTTGGGCAAGCACACCCTTGAGCCGTTTCACGTTTTAAGTAAACCGATTACATACAAGGGACTGGACTGCAGTCATTGTTTTCGTTCTTCAGCCCTGAGCAAGTACTACACTCCATCTCTCAGCTTTCGCACCAACATATAGTCAAAGACCAGTTCCTTTAGGGGGACGATAGGCATATCTAATAAAATATATGAGTTTCGCCAGTCTATAGTTGCGGCCATATCTTTAAATGGGAGTTTATTAATACACACCGCAGTAATAAGTTAAAACATTTCGATATTAAATCAGGCGACACGACAAATTGAAGGAATATTGCAATATATTTTAGCCTACAACTTGGGTTGCATTTTCGAGATATGTTCTATATTGTCGGGCCAAGTGATAATTATAATCAGTGTTGATTTCATATCATATGGTATTTGATGACCATATTAAATTTTTTCGATAAAGTCACTGTAAAATTCCATTCTGGAATTTCCCCAATTTCTAATAGTTTGCAGAAATACAACTGTAATCACTTTGAGTTTTACTGGCACAAACAATTATTTGAAACTACATAAATATTACCCCTGAATACTGACAAACAATATACTCCAGAAATTGTATTACTCCAACCCTTAATGCACTACTGTGAAATTTCCAGTTCTAGCTAGTAACTTTTAATTAAAGAATAATGCAGACATTCTGTTAACGGAAATCCAGATGTTCATTTGAACTAATGGATAAAGGAAGTTCCTTTCACAACTCAACTAACAGAATTAAAAATACTGTAGGAATTAAAATATGCACCTGTAGGCTTCCGGTAACAACAGTCAACACTTCGTATTCTGCCCGATTCCTTGTCTTCTTGACACCAGTGCTTCGTATGTTGGTAGCATTCCAGGTTCAACATGCTACTGTATTCTTCCCACGATCGTGTCTATCTTGTTGTGCCAAGAATTGAGAGTTGTGTTTACCTTGCCGTGCCAAGTGTTGAGAATAATTCGCTACTTCCGCCGTGTTCACCAAACCACCCACCGTAAGTGTTGGACGAATACAGTTGTTAGCTGTGAATCACCGCTCCCGTCCAAACTTTGCAGTAACCAACGTGTGTTAAATCATTATGCCATGAATACTTCAGACAGTATATATTCTTTGTCTTTAGTTCAAGCTGTTCGCGCATTGTCACGCTATATTCCAGATAAACCAACTCCACTAGGCTAGATAAACCTGACGAAAGGAATTATTTTGTCTTCACACGAACACACTAATTCAAAGTTTTCCTCCATCTATCTTCACCACCTTCAAAGCTTCCAATTTATTAAAGCCAATTCCCGTAGAATTCCGGTAAGACCCGTGAAATTCCTGTAAGGGAAACTAATTTATTAACAAAGTTAACAAAAGCCGCATTAACACTTAACATTAAATGCTTTATTGCTTTACTCAAAGAACAAACCTTCAAAAAGAAAGTTAATTATTTAATATTAATTGGACATTATTAATATTAAATAATTTAACCATTCATTTATTTATTCATTTCTTTATTTATTAGGGGACATCACAGTCACAAGTTATATTGATACTACAACTGCGGACTTAAAGATCTAAGACACTATATATTGTGAACGATTTGAAGCGGAAGGCATTTTTAAACTGGGAATAGGACTAAGGGGGTCACCGCACGCTACGTTTGGTGCCGTCTATCAATAACGGCCGTCAGGGAAATAGTATTGCAAGCTAGCGCGAGCGTGCATAGAAGGGAAGTCGGCTTGCACCTCAAGTGCTGGAGCCAACCTCATATTGGCTCACCAAGAAGAGAGCAAACCGCTGCAGATAGAAGTGAGTCGTTGAAGCCACCAGTGTATTTGGCCTGGCATAGAAGGCAAGATCGGGACTCTTGGTCCGAAGGAAGTCAGGGTGTTTATGCCAGCACCCCACACTCGACCTGGGGCAGGACGCGAACTCATTGCGTTGTAGTTGGGAAATGGCATGTTCAGCAACACGCGTGCCTGGTAGTGATAGTAACCTCGGTGCATAAGAAGTTTGCTCATACGAACTTCCCCATTTGGAAGTCTCAGCGGTACCATTACTAGAACAATAACACCCGAACTAGAGTGTGAGAGCTCAGTAGCTCACGTGATTTGGAAAAGACCTTGGTAGTGTTGATGTGAGTTTTGTTCCACTACAACATGTAGAATCAAACACTCAATGTTTCGGAGTGAAACACTAAATATTCAAGTCTTTCTTGATATAAGGTCACTTCTTATGCTAAGCCTGCAAAGTAAGATCACAAGGTGACTTCAAGGTTCTTTTACTGTGGATACTTGCCCAGTTGAAATGATGTGATTGCTGGGTATCACTTAAGGGGACTTATGCCAGCTCATTCAAGATTTGTCAATAATGCACCTCTAAGGATTTTGCTTTACAATGCACAATGAAAATACTTTGATTCTCAACTATTCAACTTCTCATCTTAAACTTAATTCCTGTTGCTACTCCTACTTCTAAACATGAATGCAAGGAATGTGTGAACGGATTTGGACTCTACTAGATGCAATCTCGCCAGTGACTCCACCCATCTAGTGCAAGCTTCTAAGGAACACTCGAATAGTTTTCAAATCAATATCTCCTCTTCAATCCCATCAAATGGATGCAAACTAAAGATTCAATGCCAATTGAAGTTAAGTGCTTTCAATCAACGACTTACCACACAAGGCACTTCTACCATCGACAAGAGGCTAGTGGCTCGGATTTGTCGAGTCAATCAAGTAAACATCCACAATTACTTTCATCCAACTAACTACTTCTAAACAACATGAAATGAAATCCTAATCTAAGTGAGGAAATATGGATCACCATGCAATAATGCAAACTTGATCACAACAATTCACCATGCAAAACACAACAATGAAAAGTAGAGCAAATTTGGCATTATATTAGCAACAATTCTCCAACAAGTCCTGTTTTACAAATGAGAGAGGCGGGGTTTATATAGGAGCCCCAATTACAATGAGTGGCCAAGATTAAGAGGCAAAAATCTGAAATCAAGGGCCCAGATTAATCCATTACAAACCCTAATTAGGGCAACCAAAAGTAGCCAATAGGAATGAAGCACCACGAAATTAGCCAATGAGAAAATTCAAAGGCCTAAGGACCAATAGGAAGCAAGGAAACCGCCAAGTCATTATACAACTCATCATCATGAACATGCATGCCTCTTTTCTCTTTCTCCCTTTTAGCAAAACTAATGAACTTAAGTAAAATTTCACTAAGTTCCTTCATGTCAATACTAGGGAGGCTTCTTTCAATCTTTATCTTAATTTCATTTCCCTATCCTTAGGATTTCTTCATCGTTCGTGGACATCTTTTTCTTGGATGGCTGGACTTTGTAATGCTTGCACCCTTGGTATTTCCTCCTTCATTGTTTGGAATTCTTCTTTGTCCTTTGCACTTGATCCTTGTGGAAATCCTTTGAACGTATGAACATCCTTTTGGCATATTAAATCTTCCTCAATTCATTTCTTGGATGACTCGATCATCATTAGGATCATTCCCTTGATGGGAATCCTGTCCTTGAACTCCTTCTTGCTGGAGACCTCAAACTTGTCCTTATGTCCTTGTAAATTCGATTGCTATCTTTGGTGTTAGAATCATCCTCAAGAAATCCTTTGTGTACTTGCTTGAATGATGATCTTGAGATAATTCTTTGATCTCGATCCTTGGATTTTCTTCCCTTTGTCCCAGCCTTGAAGTGCACGATCTTGAAGTGATGCCTTCCCTTGATCTTGACTGTTTAAGTTAGTCTTCTTTCTTTGCTATCCTTGACCTTGAGCTTGAACTTGTCTTCACTTCCTTCCAACTATTCCTTCTCTTGATCTGAACGTTATTCTTGGTACAAAGCACGAAGTTAGCAAGGATTAAAGACTTACAAAAACTTAAGTTTAGATCATAAAATTCCTTGAATTTATCCATGGATTAGATGATGCATTCCATACATTGTCTTAATGAACTAATCCAAGGAAAGAAATAGTCAAATGCAAGCAAGGGTACCAAGATACAAAAGATCCTTGACACTTAGTTGATTTTATAAATTTTGATTTTCAGACCAGTCATGATAACATCTTCAAATCAGTTCTTTTAACTTGTCAAATTTATCTTCAAGTCATGGCCTAGAACTCCCTAATGACTTTGGAGGCAAACAACAATCCTATCATGGCAGCAAACTTTACTTGGAAAGTTCAAACTCCTGAAGACAAGTCTGAAAATGAGTTGCAATTGATCCAAACAACGCTCAAAACCTATGCACAATAATTAAAATGAGGGTCTGGAATATAAGATTTGGCATTTAAGCATATATTAGAACCATGGTTTATCATAAAAATGATAGAATCAGACCCCTCTTAATTTCTGATTTTTCTGAAGACAATCATGGAAAATCTGAAAATTGACTAAGGATTGTCCTTAAGAACTTACCAGGCTCACCACTCATCATGCTTATGGATTTATGTGCGAACTAGGAATCCAAATAATGACTTCATTTAGCATCAAAATCACACATCAAAAGGTCTGAAGACATACTTGTAACTGCACTTTTATGTATGAATCTGAGTGACAATTCAAGTGATTTAGATGCCAAAGAACCTTATGAAGACTCAGCAATATCACGCTTATGAGTTTGTGAAGTTGGGAAATAATTGGAAATTTTCAAAGAAAATCGCCCCTGCTGCTATGTCTGCAGATCTGAATTTGTAACTTGGATTCTAGGGCCTTCAATAGTTTTAAATGAGTCTCAAGACAATGCCAAAAGGTCTGCCATAAATTCTGATTAGTTAGCCATCAAAGTGCAACTCAGAATTTCATAAAAAGAAATCAACTTTCAAAGGGAGTCTTCAGATTTATGCATGCAACTCTCTTACCACAGCTTTTAAATGTCCAAAAATGGTTTGAAAAGCTTGGCAATGGGCAAGGGAAGACTCAGCAAGCAATTCCGGACAGCTCTAACTTACACCTTATTTTTTATGAATTTCCTAAAAAATCACCCCTGTTTTGGAGTCTGCAGTTTCTAGGTCTGAAATCATCTTGTCTTAGCCCTGGGATGCATGCAAAATGCAAGCAAAATGATGGGGATTGGTTTGCAATAAAACTTTGGATCAGATTGTGAGCAAAACAAACCCAGATTTACATGAAAAAAAATGCAATTTTCAGACCCAATCTTCAGATATTCGTTCATAGCACTCTCACCTAAAACGTAGGTAAATGGTCACCAAACAATCTGCAAACAAGTTTGGATGCTTAAAACCTTTTGATTATTTTCTATGATGTTTCAAAAAAAATCGCCCCTGTTCTTGAAGTTTTCAGATCTGAGCATGCATACCTCAAATTTAGCCCTCTAATGGCCTCCAAATTGATGCCCAAGGATGGGGGACTGATTTAGAATGAGTGCTTGACAATTTGGGCACTTGGAATAATTTCTATGAATTTCTGAAAAAAAATAATTGCCAATCTCATAAGTCTGCAGACTTTGAACTGATAATCCCTTTCCCTTGGCCATCTAATGTCTTCTTATAAAGAGTTTCTTTAATGCTTGCAATCAGCCATGGATGGAAGGAGAAGATGGAAGAAGTGGAACAACTCAAGGATGAAGCTACTTCTCATGGAGTCTTGCTTTAGATTTTGAGCTTGCCTTGCCCTTGCCTTCCAAAATTGTTCATGTTTATAACAGCAGCACCCCTCTTTTTATACTTGTTTTTGCCTCTTATTTGCCTTCCACAAGCAATGTGGGATAAAAGATTTACCCCTTCTAGAAGTTTCCAGATTTTACTTTATTAGTTTTCCCACATTAACTTTAATTAAATAATAAAAATCTGCCATAAAGGGAAATTCGAACCATGCTTGGACTATTAAAATCTGCCTAAGTCCACAAGTTGTATGGACTTGTAACCATGTCCAAACTCCAATTCCATCCATGCAAGGTAGGGAAAATCGGTCAAAGTTTGGATAAAAATCCACTGTATACTTAGAAAAAAACTTTGATATTGCCTTGCTATCAAAAGGGGGGAGAACTGGCCTTAGTATGGACAAATTTGACACTTAGAAAAATTTCACAATTTGGCCCTCAAAGGGAAATTCGACCCAAGCATGCACAACTTTAGCACTTAAGAAAAAATCAACTTATTAGCCTTGAAGGGAAATTTGATCCTTGCTTGGACAAATCCCACACTTAGAAAATTTTTTCGCATCTCAAACTTGCAAAGGGGGAAATCAAGCCATGTCCGTACACTCTTGATACTTAGAAGAAATTTTCCACTCCATGTTAGCCCCCAGGGGAAAAACGACCCATGCATGGACTAATTTGACACTTAGAAAAAATTTGGAGTTCATATTTGCCATGTAGGGGAAAAACGACCCAGGCTTTGACTAATCCAACACTTAGAAAAAAAATTTCACTTTCCCCATCCAGTCCAAAGGAAAATCGACCCTAGTCTGGACAACTTCTAGACTTAGAAAAAATTTAGCTTGTGCACTTAGTCTTGGGGGAAAAACGACCTTGTCTGGACTCTTTCCAGACTTAGAAAATTTTCAACATTCCAAGCTCGAATCAAGGGAAAAACATGATATGTCCGTACATCTCCAACAGTTAAAAAAAGTTTGCATTCCATACCTGGTTCCAAGGGAAAAACGACCCATGCTTGGACTAATTTGACACTTAAGACAAATTTGGAGTCCATTCTACCTTGTAGGGGAAAAACGACCCAAACTTGGACTATTCCAATACTTAGACAAGTTTTCAGTTTCTCTATCCCATCCAAGGGAAAAACGACCCCTGTCTGGACTCTTTCCAGACTTAGAAAATTTTCAAGCAGAATTCATCCAAAGTGGTGGAAATTCATGTTATGCTTGGATTTTAACCCCAACACTTAGAATTTTTCAGGAAAAGGCCAATTAATGAAGGGAAATTCATGTATAGTCCGGATTTTGATCAAAATATGAAGGGAAATTCATGTATAGCCTGGATTTTGATCAAAATATGAAGGGAAATTCATGTATAGTCCGGATTTTGATCAAAATATGAAGGGAAATTCATGTATAGCTTGGATTTTGATCAAAATATGAAGGAAAATTCATGTATAGTCCGGATTTTGATCAAAATATGAAGGGAAATTCATGTATAGCTTGGATTTTGTGTATTTTTATAAAGAAAATTGATTTTTTGTTAGGGTTTTGGTCGTTTTGTACGTAAAAAAATCGATTCTATAAGGGTTTTAAGGCCCTTATGCATGAAATATGTCTTTATATGGAATTTTGGACAAACTGGCTAGCCATAATTTAAATACACTTAGAATTTTACGTTCAACCCAATATAACATGACCCCGACATACTTTATTTTTAACGTTCCCACTTTAAAATCACAACTTGGCCACTTGATTTCTCCATTACCTCTCAATCTTCTAAAGCTCAAAATTGCCTAACACAATGCCAAAATTTGCCAAATCTAACAACTACGACTCAAAGAGGGGGTCCCCATTAGCAATGGGGTGATGGTGTGAAAAGGTCACAACAGGTAGTTCAGGGCCGCAAGCTACTTCCACAGCCGACGCGAACCAGTCGCATCATACATGCCGGTGTTTGGCATCAAAGTGTTAAACTGTGGTTATTTGGCAGTGAAGATTCTTCAGAGACCGATCGCGACAACCTTCTCTTCAAATATTTTAACTACTAGGTGCATACAGAGTTTTATTCCTGTTCTTTGGCATCTGCACTTGTATTCATGAGTTTTTATGTGAAGTTCCAGAGACTCAAATTATATTGTTATTCTGTCATCATATTTATCAAATACACTGCCCAGTATTGGTCCGTTTGAAGTCATTATCGTTATTGGGATATATGTTATGCCTGTCACAACACTCTACATTAAGCATATACCTCAATTCGGGACAAATGTTCATCTGCAAATAAACAAGTGACAATCATTTACTAGTTGTGATAATAGAAAAAAGAAGATATTTAGTCTACCCGCGAGAACAAGTATTGATGCGATAGTAAATTCATTGAGGATATCTTCAGCCAACAACAGAGATATAGGCAGAACTTGAGCTACATTTCACTTAGAATGTTACAGTGGATATCGGTTTGTTATTCGTGTTCTTTGTGATTAAGATTTTGTGTTAAATTGATATTGGAAGAATGTGTACTGCAAACAAATCTTTTTTCTAGCAATAGTGGTTATTCTTATTATGAAAGTTGTGATTACATCTTTGGTTCTAGCTCCTTTGAGAAAAGGCTGCATTTTGTTGTGTTGACAAACAATCTGAAACATTAAAATCAACATAAAACAAACTCCTGCAAACCAAACCAGACGGAGAATTCATAGCAGAGATTGGTTCGGATCATTACAGTGGGAAAGTACATCTCTCTCTAAAATTCGATTTATCCGGAAATGAGTACTAATTGAATGACAGTGGGTAAGCTTGAGTATAATTCGTTCTCTGCCGGGAATTTTAGTTGTCATGATCACATACATGTATGCTGAAATAGTATAGTTACAGTGTCATAGAGATAAGGTACTTTCAGCAGAACAAATCAAAATGATTATTGTGATAACAACATTTCATAATTTCGGAAGCAATTTAGTCTTTGGCACGAACTTGGAGAAAACTAAATCATGGAATCATTCGAAAGTCCCACATTCTCTAAAGAGTTCAATGGCACGTTCTACGGTGTCCAGCTCAGAGATGTCCGGAAAGAAATGGAAATGGGGAATGGATTATGTTGCCTTGGATGGCAATTAGAGGAGCAAAAATTTACTAGCAGCATGTTGGCCAAACTCAATGAAATAAATTCATATCTATCCAAGATAGATCAAGCTGATTGCAGACTTTTTAATTGGGCCATGCATCCCACAATGGTTGCCTTAGTGCAACGCAGATTTTTGAGTCATCCACTTTGAGATGTTAGGCTTGCAGTCGCCTCATGTCTCAGTGAGATCACTCGTATTACAACACCTATTATTCCTTACAAGAAGCACATTTGGAGGCAGGTGTTACAGCTGATGGTTGACAATTTAGATGGATTGAGGGATGACAGAGGTTCTACCTTCCGGAAACATTTGAAAATCTTGGAGTCAATGACGAACACTAGAGTTTTCAATGGCAAACACTAGAGTTTTCAGTCACATGCTGAATGTTGGTTATGATGAAATGATTCGGCAATTATTTCGGTGTCTCCCTAGACAATTACAGGGAGCGTCATTTGGATGGGGTGAAAACATGCATAGTGACTATCTTATCCTCGATCTTAGATGAGGACTATGACATATGCAAACAATTGCGATCTGAATTGTTGGCAATATGGAGAGGAGGAATAAGGAACGCATCCATGACATATGAACTCTCAGCTGAATTAATTAAGCTTTAGGCTGAAAGATTCATGAGTTCATTGTCTGAAAATGAACGAGCATCATTAGACTTACAGGTTGTAGGATCTTTGGTGATAGGCTAGGATTTAGTGAGTGCAGGGCAGATTTGTTTCTTATGCCAGGAGGGCTGGTCACAGGGGCATGTTTGCAATATTGCTCAAGGAGAAGAAAGATGGCAGCCTAGTGATAGAAATGTTATAGTTGAGACTACCCCACTTTCGGGACATAGTGGTGAGTATTTAGAACTCTACTTTGGTGACTTGATGGCGGAGTTTGATAACTCCATGGTTATAGGTTGTGGTAAACAGTTGGAGACCTTCAACAATTCCGGTAATGAGGAATCATGTGACTTCTTTAGCAGCACTTCATTTTTGCATCACATGGATATGGACGACCCTTTTGGTAGTACATCTCGGGATAACAGTGATGAGAAGTGTGTCTTAAAGAGTCAACTGAAAGTTAGTGATGATGCCATTATTGCAGCACTAGTTCACCACGATAGCACTCACCAGTGCATTGATGATCTGTACAGGACAACTCAAAGGGATAGAGGGCAAGACGGCATAAGGATTGGATTCTATATTGCAGATTTACAGGGGGTCAGGACAGCATTTGAGGATTGGAAATCAGAGTATTTGAGACTACTTACAGACCATGACCACCTGTTATAGGTTGTCGAGAATTATGCTGAGCAGTTGAGGGAGAAGGAGGTTGAGGTCGATAAGCTCAATAAGGAGCTTAGTGCTACTCAGGGCACCTTGGAGCATACTTGTATCACTCTCCAGGAGGTGAGAAATCAGATTGTAGTCTCTAGCCAGTACAGAGAGCAAGATGACATGGGTAGGTTCAAATTCTATCAGGAGGTGATTCAGGATCTTGACAACATACATCAGATCTATGACTTGGACAATAGAGTTTTCAGTCACATGCTGAATGTTGGTTATGATGAAATGATTCAGCAATTATTTCGGTGTCTCCCTAGACAATTACAGGGAGCGTCATTTGGATGGGGTGAAAACATGCATAGTGACTATCTTATCCTCGATCTTAGATGAGGACTATGACATATGCAAACAATTGCGATCTGAATTGTTGGCAATATGGAGAGGAGGAATAAGGAACGCATCCATGACATATGAACTCTCAGCTGAATTAATTAAGCTTTAGGCTGAAAGATTCATGAGTTCATTGTCTGAAAATGAACGAGCATCATTAGGCTTTTAGGTTGTAGGATCTTTGGTGATAGGCTAGGATTTAGTGAGTGCAGGGCAGATTTGTTTCTTATGCCAGGAGGGCTGGTCACAGGGGCATGTTTGCAATATTGCTCAAGGAGAAGAAAGATGGCAGCCTAGTGATAGAAATGTTATAGTTGAGACTACCCCACTTTTGGGACATAGTGGTGAGTATTTAGAACTCTACTTTGGTGACTTGATGGCGGAGTTTGATAACTCCATGGTTATAGGTTGTGGTAAACAGTTGGAGACCTTCAACAATTCCGGTAATGAGGAATCATGTGACTTCTTTAGCAGCACTTCACTTTTGCATCACATGGATATGGACGACCCTTTTGTTAGTACATCTCGGGATAACAGTGATGAGAAGTGTGTCTTAAAGAGTCAACTGAAAGTTAGTGATGATGCCATTATTGCAGCACTAGTTCACCACGATAGCACTCACCAGTGCATTGATGATCTGTACAGGACAACTCAAAGGGATAGAGGGCAAGACGGCATAAGGATTGGATTCTATATTGCAGATTTACAGGGGGTCAGGACAGCATTTGAGGATTGGAAATCAGAGTATTTGAGACTACTTACAGACCATGACCACCTGTTATAGGTTGTCGAGAATTATGCTGAGCAGTTGAGGGAGAAGGAGGTTGAGGTCGATAAGCTCAATAAGGAGCTTAGTGCTACTCAGGGCACCTTGGAGCATACTTGTATCACTCTCCAGGAGGTGAGAAATCAGATTGTAGTCTCTAGCCAGTACAGAGAGCAGGATGACATGGGTAGGTTCAAATTCTATCAGGAGGTGATTCAGGATCTTGACAACATACATCAGATCTATGACTTGGACAATTGTCCAAGAAGATCTTTGGGTTACAAAGAGTTTCTTGATGAGTTAGACCACTTCCAAACGATGGATAACTCCTTGTTTGAGATGGGTGCCGAGTGGACATTTGACAATCCACTCTTTGAGATAGATGAGGGAGATACTTCCTATTCCACGGACGAGGACGAGATTGATTGCAGGGTCTGGGACCTAGGTGCAGTTATCAGAGGTGAGCCTTGGTCACTAGGTTGGAGTAGCGGGATGAGTTCAGTTGATGAGTAGTGTGGTTTGTGTGGCCGCAATCTAGGAGAGGTCGTTATGTCTTGTGGCATGATGAGTGATATGTCTTTTCTTACACTACCACTCGTTGATGATATTGATCAGGTAAGACTTATTCAGTACGAGGTTATTGAGTTTGGCATGCTGGTTATACTGGTTGGTGTGAATTTTTCACACAATGGTATACATTGTATGACTCTGGGGATTGAGAGACAGTCATGGAGTCCTTATGCTGATTTGGGGTTTCCAGTAGAGCTGTTCAGTGCATCGCAGGTGGAAGCCTTATCCGGTGGTTTTGACAGTTTGCCTCTTTAGCGCAGTTCCTGGTCTAGGGTACAAATCAGAGGGGCATACTCGAGGCCGGTTTTCATTTTTGGAGCCGATCGGTATGAGATTTGGTTTTCTTCGACATATGACTGTAGAGGCGCAGGAGATCCCAGTTGGAGTGAGGTTCTCAGTTGGGTTGAGACCTTTCTTACAGATGATAGCAGCACAGGGCAGATTGGTTCGACAGATCTTGCAGAGGTTTGGGATCCCGACATTATATGGGCTGCTGTTTGGTTATTGTATGAGTGTCTTCATAGATCGTAGCATAATGACTGGGTTAGCACATGACAGGTTGGTGGAGTCGCTTCCCTGAGGTTGGTTTGGGATCCAGGTATTTGATCTCAGCATGCAGATACCGATTGCTTGAGGGCAAGCAATCTCCGGGAAGGGATGATTTTAATGTCCCCTTTTTGGGGGCACATTATATTGAGCCATGTCGTTAGCCTTTTTACCTTGGTCTGGAGGGTTAACTGTGGCGTGGCAGTGCTCTAGGAGATAATTGGCCTAGGTGGTTTTAGTTCCATGCCAATCGGAGCAGTTTCTGCAGGTTTCCAAGGTACTTACTATTTATAGTAAGTCAACAGGGTTTAGAATTCTCAGCTTTTCAGTAGTGGACTTGGAGCGTCTCACCGAAAGCTTTCTGACGAGCTATCACACGTCGGCATCCGAGCTCGTTTGGGCTTCCGTTTTAATGTCGGAAGATTCCTCACTTTATTTGTTACTTCACTTTATAACTCAACGGTCTTTTTATTTAAAAAGTGACTTAAAGTGAAATTATAAAGAGACGAATTGGGAATATGAAGAGTCACAGTGGGGAAACTGAAGAGTCATAGCTGCAGCCATAAGAGGAGGTTGAGAGTCTCATTTCAGCATGCTTCAGTTTATGGATTTTTATATCTCCTTGAGAATTGGAGAAGCTTTAGCTATCGAATCAGAAATTTGAGGACGGAAATCTTCTGCATTTCTTGGTGGATTGGACGGAAACCCGATTCATCTCCAGTGCAGATTCACATTAGAATTCGCCATGTTTTACCAGGTTCTTATCATCCAGTCTTATTGTTATTTGACTGTAGTTCAGATTGGAATGTTATAATCTATGGTTTTGTATTGTTGTTCTAAAATACATACCATTTTTTGAGAAGTTTAATAAGATTACATCCACTGGTTATTCGAATATATCTGCTGGTTATTTGCATGTTTCTGTTTATTTCAAATCTGCATGAGTTTTATTGGTAGAAATCAGTAAATGGCTGGTTAGGGTCATTTCATTTACTTTTCCAGCTCTTGTTAGTTTTTTTGTTATTTGTTGTGTATCATTTGAATTTATCATTTGAAGCAAGAAACCCGACAATAAACAGCAGAGGACCGGAAAATCACTAATATTTTGGTTTGCAAGCCAACTGTTTGACCAAATTGCTAAGAGCTGAAATGATGCAAAAATTATCAGATTCAGTAGGGGTTGTTACACGTGCTATTTTTAACTTTTTAATCACTTAGATTTGGCTGTTTTTAGGTTCTTTAGACATTTCCAGTTCATTGATTTTTGATAGATTTTCCTTGCTCTTCAAACAAAATTGCCTCTAGGAAGAAATTTTAATTGTTTGGAATAGACACATGTTATGCTTTTTTATATAACAATTTGGGCCCTAATCACCTTAGTTCATTAGGGGATATTCTTTATTTTATATATTTGCCCCATTTCAACATCTTTGTTTACAAGTTATATAATGATAGTAAATTTAGACGTTTGAATCACAATACAATCTATATATGGATAAGAAAATTTAGTCAATGAATTGCAAAAGTGTGATATGTTTAAAAAATTACTATCCGTTCTAAAATTTGATTCTAATATGAAAAATAATTGCCAAGGATATTCTACTTCTTTATAGTGGATTTGCTATGATATCTATTGGAGTCTGAAGATATCATTTCTTAAAGTATATGCTAATTGATAGTTGTTATTATGAGCCCATATTTTTAGCAATTTAATAGAAAATATCTTATAAAAAGTTCACAGATCGTAGGTACACGAGTCAGTTTGAAATGGCATAGATTAATAAGATTCCAATTCCATGATATTGTTGCAAGAGCATATATTCAAACCTTTATATCCACCATGCATAATTTTATACAACAATTAGCATGTAATAAGTGTTGATATTATGGCCTTTACGACAAAGATCGACCATCTTGGAGAAAGAGGAAATAATAAATATATTGGAAATATTTATTATAATTCGATTTATAAATAATAATAATAAATATGTTTTGTATGTTACATTTTACAATTGGCATATTTTTGGGAACATACATTATGATACTTAGAGATAATGTTGTTGTATGCATGGGAGCATACTTTATATGGATATATGTTATCCTTTATATGCTTTTCTATTGATCATATATATGTGTGAATACATTTCTTTATAGAGGGAACTATATTACATCTTGCTGTGATCACATTGCACCTGGTTATATGTTGGACAAATTTGGTTACTCTTATGTGGTGAGACTTATGTGATTACTCTTATGCTTATGGCTAAGACTTGTCTATGGATAATGGATGAATTATGCTTGTTCTATGAGAGAACTGCGTTTGGATATTGGTTATTACATTTGGCTTCTTAATATGATTGTATGGAGCATACGTCATTTGTATACTTTAGCATGTATGTATGAAGCATACTTTAGTGGCTTATTGTGTATGTATGGATCATACTTTCTTTTATAGCCGAGTCTGTATTTATTGATTATAGCTGAGACTATATTACATGTGGTTCTATGTGTGAACACATTTTCTTTACATTGAACTTGAATCTTATGATTATAAGATCATATTGGTTACTCTTATGCTTATGTGGATTCATGAGATAAGATTTTGATTATGAGATACATTTGGTTACACTTATGCATATGGCTAAGTTGTTTCTTATGAATTGGATACTTGGAGAATATCATGGATTTGATATTCTTCTCATAGATTAGGGATCCATTGTTGAGCATTTGGTGGACATCATGGACTTGATCTCTGGAGACCATTGCTCTGAGCATTTGGTGAATATCATGGACTTGATATTCGATAGACCAATACTCATGATATCATGGACTTGATATCTCGTGGATCAGGGATCCACATCTGAGTAATTGGTGGACATCATGGACTTGATGTCAATAGGCCATTACTTCGAGCACTTGGTGAATATCATGGACTTGATATTCGTTAGACCAATGCTCTTAACATAATGGACTTGATGTTGTTTTGATGTCATGGATTTAGTTACCCACAAATTGGTTGGTATACATCATGGACTTGATGATATCATGAATATCATGGACTTGATATTCTATTGGCTGAGTCAAGGTGACTCGTGGATCTAAGTTATCCACAAATTGGATAGGAAACATCATGGATTTGATGTATGAGTCATGATGACTCAGGGTTGGTAAACATCATGGACTTGATGTTACTTTAAGTCGCGGAGACTCATAGATCTAGGAAATCCACATCTGGTTGGTAAGCATCATATGATATGATGTTTCTCATATGAATATGAAATGTATGGTTAAGGAATAATGAAGAACATTTGTGTTCTCATTATATCTTGGAGATAGAGATCTACTATCATAGATGAGAGATCTATGGCATCATTGGATAAGAAATCCATTTTGATTATGTTTTTTGTGCTTTGAGTCGCGGAGACTCGTGGATCTAGGAAATCCACGTCCGGTTGGTAAGCATCATATGACTTGATGTTACCATGGAAAGATGATTTTCATTTGGAAATGAAATCTATGGTTGGGAATGATAATGAACAAATGTGTTCTTATCAAAATTGGTAAAATGGAGATCTACCTTCATAGATGTGAGATCTATGGCTTTGGTTGTGTTTTGTGATAAAAGATCTATGAGTTGATCTTTACCTCAAGTCCCAGAGGGAGTGTTGATATTATGGCCTTTACGACAAAGATCGACCATCTTGGAGAATGAGGAAATAATAAATATATTGGAAATATTTATTATAATTTGATTTATAAATAATAATAATAAATATGGGTGATATTTATTATTTATTGGTTATAAAATAATGCATATATATAAGTGGCAATTTAATAATAAATAAAAGGTTATTTATTATTTTACTTGGGAGGGCCCAAGTCGGCCATCCTTGGGGTGGTAGAGTTTATCAAAAGACTCATATATATTGTTTCGATCCTTGAGGAAAGTAGTATAAAAAACATAACATGCTATCTTCCTCAAGGATCTATATCTGCATTTCTTCTTCTCCAACCTTGGTGTGTGAGTTGAAGGAGTACAAACATTCAAACCTGCCATTAGTGTGTATTTGGATTGGCGTTTTGGAGTATTAAGGAGCGATACCCTAGATCGGATTCTCCCTCTTAGCTGGTGCGAATTCTTGCTGCCTTGATCTGCGAATTTACCTCTGCCATTCGCTGGAAGATATACTAGTTGCAAGAAAATGTATTGAGGATTGCGATACATTACATCGCTGGAAACAATCATATATCGCCCGAATCAGTTCAGATTATCTATGCAATTTAGTCCGGAGATATCGAGCTAGATATTCATTAGATATCAAAGGAAAAACATTGCAAATAAGGCTCAGATATACATCTGACTTTGGAGTATGAAATTTGACCAGCATTTATCTAAATAGTTACGATATTGGTATCGAGGGTTTGATCTGCGTTGTCACATCTACATGCTACAAGCAGAATCAAATTGTTCAAGAAGGTATTAAGCGGCTAATTGGAGGGGCTAAACTTGAGTACTTCAAGTTGCAGACCAGAAATTATTCCGGGTATTATCTTACTCATTTATATGCTTATTTTTATTCCTGTGCTTAGTTAATTGAAAGATCTCTATAGTTCGAACATTCCTTGTTAAATCTGGAAAATATTAACAATAAGTTTTTGGACATGAAAAAATTAATTAAAACATGAGTGCCTGTGGAGCATCCCTATTGACACTAATCTATGAAGATGGCTTTTAGCTTTTGCAGTATCATATATGCACAAAATATTTATTGGGTTTTGATCATGTAATGCACCCAAACCAAAGACTTCATTATCTTGAGTTCTTGAATATGAGTGCAAGGCCACAATAGATCTTTCATAAACAAATGACAGGTTTTATATTTCATGACCAATGCAAATGATGCTTTTTGGCTAAAAAGCAAATGCCAAAAGAGTGTGCACACAATGATTGGATTACTAACTGTAATGTGCAATCCTGATTTTTTTTTGAAAGAACTTGCTAAAGATAAGTTACTGCCACAGCGGCAAAATAGATAGATTGCTGATAGAAAATTTCAGATTTAATCCTTACATATACAAGATCGTTGAAGTTTCCTACTTTTTCTAGAATCATAATAACATGAAACATCAAAACCTGAAAGCAACATATAAAAATCTTAAATATATACGTGTATGCATATATGCAGCCTAAAAAGTTGAAACAAAAATTAAATTTAGAATATCACATATCATGCATATGTTAAACAAAACTTGGAACTACCATAAATATTACACATTTACAGTGATTTACTGTAAGTTTAGTTTCTTGTCAATTTGTCAAAACTTGAATGTTATGATAGGTATATCGAATTCGTTGTTCATTGATTCAACTGGTATGATAATACAATTAGTAATTAGCATCATATGTGTCATCAGGAAGATCTAGATCAACATCATCATTGACATTAGATGATGTGGGTAGATTAGTGGAATCACATGCAACCCCACTATCCCTTGCACAAGAAGCACGTTGGCTATCTGATTCCATAAAAGGTAAAGATTGTGTGGCAATTGCAAAATCCAAATCAGTTCGCTCTGGATCTACATCCCACAACTTTGTGCCCCCTTGGACTGATTTTGTTTGAGTAAGAAGATGCAAGTTGGAATGCACATAAAGTAGCTCTTCCACCTTGCTGCCAATCGGTTGTTTCACTGAGTGACTAAAGAAGTATGTACTCCAATTTCACTCATCTAAAGAGAAATTAGCAACCAATTGAAAATTTTGATAGAGTTAGAGGGTTACAATTATAAAATTAACTTTAAAATTGAAATTAACAATTTTTAAAATTTAAAATAGTAAACAATATAAATTTAGAGACAACAATATAAATAAAAGAAACTTGTGATAAAAGTTCGATCACAAGAGTTTGAAGGTGTGTTAATGTATGGCCTTTGAGGTACCACCAAGCATGAGCATCCTTCTTATACTTGTCATGGAGAGCGGTAACACTTTGACCATTCGAGGCTACAAAGCAACAAACTCAGCTGCAACTAAATCCTCCATTTCACTATCTCGGAAGAGTTTAGTAAGTGCTTTTCTACACCCATCACTAAGTTCTCCATCTTTGTATGGTGTATCCTTATTGGCTGAGCAAGAATTTTATCAGTATAAAATTTGGGAGTCAATGCAAATGCCAAAAGATGTAGTGGGGTGGTCATTTTGTTCCACTGCTCAACACACATTGACCAAACCTATTTGAAGAAGATTTCTTTAGGGTCTTGCTCTTTTTTTAATTGATGTTGTCTCTCATCTCCTCAATCATCGAGTCAATGCCATCGTATACCATTCCCAAACATGGGTGATCCATGTCAATAATACAAATCGTACTCATGACAGGCTCAGTGAAACTAAGAAGCTATTCCACTAGTGGTTCCACTCGTTCCCACCAAGTGTCATCTAGGATCATTTTCTTTACATTTGTTGCCCTTTTTGCATTGGATTGCCTCTATAGAGACCATCTTTGACTAGTAATCATGCTATAGCAAGTGGCTCTAGCAACATCGCAAGTCACCTCAAGACAATTGTGTTGGATGCAAATCAAGTCTCAACAACCTATTCAAAATTAAAAATCAAAATTAAAATACAAAGAATTCATGATCAAATTTAAAAAATAAATTAGTAATTACTAGTGAAATGTAGAATTTAAAAATTGAAGTGTTTCAATTACATTCAACACCTCCAACTGTGAAAATGATGAAAAAATGGCCTATGACATGTTATGGCTTGTGATGAGTTTATTTTCCTATCCAGCTTTTGCAACATGAGGTTGAGAGAGTTTACAACACAAGGTGTCGAATATATGTGTTCAAACCATGTCTCAATCAACATATTTGCAGCTCTACAGTTCTTTGCATTGTCCATTATTACTTGGACAACATTTTGAGGACCCACATCTTGAATACATTGTATAAAGATGTTAGCAATAAATTGTGCATCCTTTACCTGCTGCTCACAATCCACAACTTTTAGAACCAAGTGTCATCTAGGATCATTTTCTTTACATTTGTTGCCCTTTTTGCATTGGATTGCCTCTATAGAGACCATCTTTGACTAGTAATCATGCTATAGCAAGTGGCTCTAGCAACATCGCAAGTCACCTCAAGACAATTGTGTTGGATGCAAATCAAGTCTCAACAACCTATTCAAAATTAAAAATCAAAATTAAAATACAAAGAATTCATGATCAAATTAAAAAAATAAATTAGTAATTACTAGTGAAATTTAGAATTTAAAAATTGAAGTGTTTCAATTACATTCAACACCTCCAACTGTGAAAATGATTTAAAAATGTCCTGTGACATGTTATGGCTTGTGATGAGTTTATTTTCCTATCCGACTTTTGCAGCATGAGGTTGAGAGAGTTTACAACACAAGGTGTCGAATATATGTGTTCAAACCATGTCTCAATCAACATATTTGCAGCTCTACAGTTCTTTGCATTGTCCATTATTACTTGGACAACATTTTGAGGACCCACATCTTGAATACATTGTATAAAGATGTTAGCAATAAATTGTGCATCCTTTACCTGCTCCTCACAATCCACAACTTTTAGAACCAAGTGTCATCTAGGATCATTTTCTTTACATTTGTTGCCCTTTTTGCATTGGATTGCCTCTATAGAGACCATCTTTGACTAGTAATCATGCTATAGCAAGTGGCTCTTGCACCATCACAAGTCACCTCAAGACAATTGTGTTGGATGCAAATCAAGTCTCAACAACCTATTCAAAATTAAAAATCAAAATTAAAATACAAAGAATTCATGATCAAATTAAAAAAATAAATTAGTAATTACTAGTGAAATGTAGAATTTAAAAATTGAAGTGTTTCAATTACATTCAACACCTCCAACTGTGAAAATGATTTAAAAATGGCATGTGACATGTTATGGCTTGTGATGAGTTTATTTTCCTATCCAACTTTTGCAGCATGAGGTTGAGAAGTTTACAACACAAGGTGTCGAATATGTGTTCAAACCATGTCTCAATCAACATACTTGCAGCTCTATAGTTCTTTGCATTGTCCATTATTACTTGGACAACATTGTGAGGACCCACATCTTGAATACATTGTATAAAGATGTCAGCAATAAATTGTGCATCCTTTACCCGCTCCTCACAATCCACAACTTTTAGAACCATTGCCCCTTACAATCACATTAACCAATGGATGACTTTTGGCATCCTTCCATCCATTAAAAATGATTGATACCCCTATTTTTTTCTATGAATTTCTAATGGGATCCAATGCATTGTCTATTCTTTTAACCTCCTTTGCTAGTAAGGTGCTATGCACCTTCTCATAACCCGACCCTGTCCACCCTTGGGGAGCCTCATTTTCTTTTCTCAATATATCCTAGCAATATGGTGATTGTATAACATTAAATGACAAACCGTTTGCATATACACATCTTGCAACAACTTGATCTGCAATCTCTTTTAATCATTCTTAAATGCTCTCTCTAATGGCCCCTTGCTTTTCTTTGTAGTAATAGGCTCTTCAATTCTGCCCAAGAATGGGGCGGCTCTCTACTATGACATCGTGAAAGACACTATGAGATGAAGAAGTTGGGGGCCTCGATTTACTTCTTCCTTTCAACAAAGGATGGTTTATGGCATGTCCAACTCTTGCATCTGCATCCTCTTGCTCCCTAATATTTCTTGCTATTTGGTGAGGAGGTAATCCTTTCTTATGCGCTCCTACACATTGCTTTGATTCCTTGTTGAGGAATGACATAGAATTGGGCTTTTAGATAGTTGTAGGAGCTAGTTTTCTTCATCTTACAAGAATTGCATATCCAAACAAATGTTCCACCTCCTTTTACTTGTCCTATTATTGTGACATCTTTCCATAAGGTTGAATTTGGGTTGCTCTTGAATGTGGGTTGAGCAATAGAGCTTGCACTCATTGCCATTGTATCTACAACAGATTAAAGAAATAATTATAAATAATATAATTGTAAACAATAAATCATATTATATATATAATGTAATAATATTCAGTATAAAAAAATTAATATTAAAAATATAAATCAAACCACAAGTTTAGTTTACATTTTGAATATTAACTATATGTTAAAATTATATCATTATAATGAATATTATTATATAAATAATAAAACCTACAATATAACATTGTGTTTAATATTTTAAAGTTTAACAAATCTAAGAAAATCATAAATTTATTTTTAATGACTATATGAAAATAAACATAAAACAAAGTTTATAAATGAAGTTTGAACTATAGTTTGAAAAAAAATTAGATACTTGTTGCTGTAACTTCATTGCTCTGGTCGGCTAGGTGACGCTCGTGCTCGTGCTCGTTATTGCTTCGTGCTTCTTTTCTGGTACGTCTTGCTCGTTCTTGCTTCATGCAATGGTCTTGCTCGTTCTAGTTCTTGCTTCTTTTTCGATGTGTGTTGTCTGGTTCGTTTCCAACCTACAATGCACCTTCCACAACCTTTGTTATTGATTTGTCACGGTGGAAAGAACGTAAGAAATGAATACTATATTGGATTTTTGGTGTTTGTTCAACGTTAGGTTTGCTTTTAGGGTTTTTGGTATTTTTATGCAAAAAATGCCTAAAAAATCATGGCGATTTGCACCAAAAATGCCACATCACCAAAAATTTGTTCTTAATTGTGATCTCCCAATTCCTTTCCAAGGTGCTTCTTCCAAAACTATGCAAGAATTCCTCCTTGTCTCCGTCTCTCTATTAGCGTCCTTCTAGACTTGTTTCTCCTCCCTAAATAACGTTTTTTCCCCAATTTTTGGGTGGTTGATATTAGTTTAAATTCACATTCATTAGCTGCATGATTTCCATTTTTCCCAAATTTGTGGTGATTCCTTCCTATGATTGTGTGTAACATGCACATGCGAAATATCTTACCCTTTTTTAACTTCACTTACACCTCTTTAAGTAACCTTTCTCCTTTTTTTTTTCTTTTTTTTTAATATTCTTTTCTAACAATTCCATTCAAATTAAATTTATAATAAAATTGAATATTTTAAAATAAAATAATAATTTGATTAAACTATGGAAATTTCGTTCCTATCACCATATATATAACGACCTGTTTTATTTGACTTTTATTATTTCGTGCAATCACAATCAATAAGAATAATATGCTATTAAACAAAATATACTAATAAAAATAAACAATTATTTATGTACATACCATTATTTATTTACTATAATGTTCTAAAAGAAATACCCAATTATTAGGAATTTTCTAATTTCTTTTAAATTAAGGAACAAAATATAATTATTCAATACTTGCACATTATCAATGAGATAAATAACCAGCAGTGATTCCACCCAATATTTACTAAATAAAAATTTTCAAATCATCAACAAATAATATAAAAAATATGAAATTTCCTACAAGTTATAAATAAATGAGACGACAATATCCCTAGTTATTTTTAAATTTGTATATAGACATATTTCAGAATGCAATTGTAGATAGGATTAGAAATTTATCAAAACATGCATAAGCATTTATCTAAGTGAGTGTGAGTGCCAAATTCTATCATTCCCGCCACAGCGGAAATGCTAACCCTCTCTACTTGGGTCTCATTCTCGCCTTCAAAGCTGTCCACAACTTACAACACTAAAATTTTTATCAATCCGTGTTAGTACTCAAAATCATAATCCATAATCAATATTTAAATTGCATCGTTAACTCATTTCATTCCACATTCGACCATTCATAATGCATATAATCGTGATGCATAGTAAACATAATCAAGGTAAAACCATAGCTTAATATCCATAAAACATGATAACCATATGTCTAATCATCAATCGAAGTCTCTGACCAAATCAAACATAGTCAACAAAAGTCAGCAAAGTCTAATATGTCTTGTGAAAACTAGGTCACTCAGGGTCGAGACATGATAGTTTTGATGCCAACCGTATCATCAGTGATGTCATGCATACCTGTTGTTACCAAGACTCTGAGCCTCAGATAAAAGGGAGAGCGCCCAACTGTTGTACTGTATGAATAGCATCCACAGCATATGCTCAAGTGTGGGGAACATGTTTTGGTGGAATATTACACACTGATATTCTTGGAGTAAGATGGAGAGGATGAAAATGGACATTGGCTTGCTGCTGAAGCTGACCTCAAAATTATTGCATACCTGGAAGCTGCATTAGAATCATTGGGGCTCTGTGAGACACTGAGGAGGAGGAATGAGCTCATCATGAGCAATTCTGATAGGATGTACTTCATTGACATTGTTGTTGGACCGTAATTTGTGGGTATTAGATGATTGTTGGTAGATGCCATCTAAATGGATTTGTATTTAAGGCTGAATGCCTTGGATACATCCCTCTGATCAAATTCACTTTTAGAAGATTTCAGCATCATAGTTTCATTTCCACACACAAATATCCACCAACTACTGTATGATTGTGCTGGTTGTGGTCTGCCATTATTTGTTTCTCCAGGTGTCCTCTGAGTTTATGGGGTCTCTCTATATATTAGAATGCTGGAAATTAGGACAAGTTTTCATAGAATTGTTATTTGATTCTTTACACATGAATGATATCACAAACATATTTAGCAAAAATCCACATTGTACTTTCTAATCATTAAGTTGATAACGTATACTCTCGTGGTCATAATATTCTTCTTTTTTGTCTTGCAGGGTGCTTTTGAGCTTGGGTGTACTGTTTGTCCAATTGCAATAAAATACAACAAGATCTTTGTTGATGCATTCTGGAACAGTAAGAAGTATGTTGCCACATATGATGATATCTAGTCACAGGATTAAGTCAAGTTTGCTTATTCTCTTACATAGGTTAATGCAGTTTGTAATAAGTGTATGTGAATACTGTAGAACTTTTTTCTGTTACCCTTTTTTTGAACTTGCTGTTGAAATGCTATGTTGTATCACAGAAACATATAATTACCTTTATGTTTAGTGCCTTCTTGTTTTACCTGATTAGTGATGCCAACCATTATGAGTCTCACATAAAATTTGTTTGATAAATAGTGCTAATTTACTAAGTTGCTGGTTCAGGTATAGGTATTGGAACTATGTATTTTTCCATTGATTACTGGTATATATATATATATTAATCTCTACCAGCAAATCTATAGCCAAGCGGGAGGGAATCATAAGGTCCCCTGCTTGGGCATGTTATGTATAGAATCTATTCAATTTGAGGCCGAAGCTATATATTTATATATAACAAAGGTCAACATTTGGTTCAATTTCATTTGAACCTCAATTAATTGGATTGTCACTCCCACTAGCTGTGTTGAGTCACAAGCTGCCTCAGTTATACATACTTCAGCAAGCCGTGCAACTGTAGCACCTAAATAAGCATGCTTAGGGGTTCTATTCCATTTTTTTGTCACACCCTCATTGTCTTCAGGTTTCTTATGTGTGTGACAAGAGACGGAGGTTGGAGTGTATACAGACCAAATCCTTTGCTATTTTTGCACCCAAACGATTGCGCTTGACCAGATGAAGGGCTATGCACTCCAATTTCTCTCAGCTGAAGAAGAACTTGCAACCTATTGAGTTTCCATACAACATTTAGTATTTAATTTTATAATTCAAGAATCAAAACTTAAAACATAAATTACAAAATTCTAGTATTCTAAGATATAATATATAGCATGATTGCATCGAATAAAAAATGATAATTACATACTTGGGAGAGAATTTCAATTACAAGAGGCTGCAAGTAAATGGAGCCTTGACCATGCAGATGTAAGATGCTACCCCTGTTTGCTACCTGATTTTTTGCACTTTCCCTATGTACTTCCAAAAGAGTTATTGTTCAGGTATTATGTCAAACACTTTGCTTCCTCTCTAATTGTTCTCCATATTATGCCTTCCTCACCATGAACATTCAACACACAATTTTGCAAGTATGTGACAGAGATTAGGTTTGATTTGCAGACTTGTATATGTTTCAGTTTTAAGATTTTCATGTCGCATTGACATGACACTTTGTAAATGAAAATAAACCACAGAACAGATGTGAAGATGAATGGTATCTGATAAGTAGTTTCCAGTAACAAACACATTCATTGCAGAACTGAGATGTAATAAAGATTGCAACTTACATGTTTAACAAAGACTTCTCTTTTCATTGACAAATTCTGGAACATGACATGGCCAAGATTAAATTGCAGAAGAAAAGATGTGCTGATATACAGTTCTGTGCATGAACAGCTGTATACAATCTCTATGAAACACCTCCCCTATGTCTCAAATCTTCAGAGCATAGGCTGAGTATTGATTGCTCACAGGGCCGCGACCAACAAACAAGCTTCACTCTGTTACAAAAGTCTTAGCTACAGAAACAATGGTCACTAATGAACCCATGATCCCTGCATACTTATCAACCTTTGGCACGAATAGCAGAAGAAACAACAACAACCAATCAATGTTATACCTGAATAATCACCATGAATTGCAGGAAGAAGCTCCAGTTTAAACCAAGAGGACAATAGTGGCAAGAAGAATGCCCATCATGAGAAATAATAGCTATGGCTAGAAGGAAGGAATGATTATCTCATTTGACCAGCATTTGTCCACTATTATTTGACAATTATTATTAAACAAGGAAAACGATCCACTAGAGAAGTAATTAGCCCCACGATTCTTGTTTCTTTCTTTCCCTTATCATAAACTTCGTGCTATAAAATGGTGTGATTTATTCAAATTCCATTGCTTATGCTTAGTAGGCTAAGTCGACCCAATCACCTTTCATGCCTTGGACACTTTCTATCTCTCTTTTCTTTAGCACCAACTCCTAATCTTATGACCAAGGCGACTCCTTTAACCTTTATCCCTGCTCATGCCAAATAACACGAGTCCCTCATAGGCAGTGATTGGAGTCATAATTGGTAGACTCGCCGAGTCCCGAATAATCGTCGAGTTTTTCCCAGATTAACTTGCGAGTTTGACTCGCAAAGTCTTTTTGGAAAACTTGCTGAAAACTTGGCGAGTCCATGATAAAAACACGCCCGTGGCTGGATACTGGCCGCTAAAGGCAAAAAACTGGCCCAACTTTAATCATTTTTTTTTATGTCTTGAGCATTTGTGTTTGGCTGTGAGGGAAGAAAAGAGGCTTCCAAGCCCTTGGTAGCTAATTGCAATTGATTAGAAGAGGAATGTTGACTCAGCGAGTCCGATAGAAAAACTCGGTTGCTGCTGTGCATAACCGCATAAAGCAAAAAAAATGGCACAGTCAAGTTCATTTTTATGCTGTGCTGCCTCTTGATCCTGCAAGGGACGTTGCCCTTGACCCCCATTGAAGAAATTTGGGGGGAAACTGCACCGATAGAAGTGGGGAAAATTAACCTCAGAGTCTGATTAGGCTCCATATAACAACATAGTTGTTAGTTTATGTCATTGATGTCAAGTGTAAAATTCTGAACAATGTATGAAACACTAGCAGACAGCGTACTTTTTGGATCAATTGTTCTTGCGTCGTTTGTCACTGTGCAGATCTTTGGTTTGTCCTGTAGCTCTCTGTTGGAGGACAGGTGTCAATTTTGTTTACAGCTGTGTTGTGTTTGGATTCTTATACAGCTGTGATGTGTGTTCAAGAGCTGCTTCAATACCGTAGGTGTGAGTATTGCAAATTGTAAAAGAGTATGCAGACTTGGAGATACTCACTCAAATAAAATTCTGAGAATTTTATTATGTGCGTATGATGCTGGAGTATAATTATGAAGTGAAGTCTGCCGTGTGCATAAAACATTCGCTCAAGCCAAGTAATGATAGTTTCCAACAAATGTATGAAAACGTAAGGCGTCGCGGGTTTGGTGTACATATCGCGGTTTTGAGAATAATTGCTAAACCGTTTTTAAAGAAAGACTACAGTATGGAAATGATGAAGTTTTTGATTGGTTACGTTTTTTAAAACAAACACTTTTCTCTGAACCGACAGCGGGTACCAAAAATTAGACAGCGTATTTGAAATGTTAACGTTTTTTTGCCGTGCAGAGAAGATGTGTCGGAATAGGGGATGGATAGACTGTTAACGTTCCTTTTTGCTGTTAAGACAAGAAGTATCGAAAGAAAGAAAAAGGGGAGCTAGTAATTTTTCCGAAAAATGAGAAGAAGAGCTGATCAAAAAATATAATAAATTTTCGAACACGGGACTGGTGGCGCCTTTTTGCAGTGTCTGATTCATACGAAGGCAGTAACAGAGATATATGAAATGGAAATCCATTTTCGGTATCGTGAAGAAAGCGTGGATAGGTGTGAAGAATTCAGACTGTTCGATAAACATCTAGAGTTCATTAAAACGTGTTCAGAAGACAGTGCGGGATTTGCAGAAAGTCACGGCTTCCAAATCTGGAAAACGTTTTTTATATTCTGTGTGAAGAAGTGCTGCTGTAACGTTTTGAATATAGAGGTTTCCTGTTGTAGACATCCTGAATACCACTGAGATACCGAGAGTAAAAGAACGCAAGTGCTGGACTGTAGTAAAGCATTGGGCTGTGAGTATAATCTTATTTTCTGAGTATGTTAATATGTATTGTCATAGAGAACTGAATATATCTGTGCTTATCAAGATATGAATAGTGAGAAATTTGTGAAGTTTTTCCTTAAAGCAACTCAACAGAGGTCCTGTACATCTGCTTATTAACTGCTGAAAAGAATACAGTGGCATGATATGTTGCGATTTCTGGTTTTCAAAACATTGTTACTTATCAGTTGTTAGACCGTTTTTCAAGTTATCAAATTTACGAATCTGAGATTTGAGTTCCAAGTCACATCTGCTAATTAAACAGTCTGGGACAGTTAATACAGAGAGGAGCTTCATTGTGTGTGATCCAATTTATATGAACTGGTTATAACTGTTCAAGTCCAGTAAGTTCAGGGATCGTCAAAATTCAAAGTGATACAAATTTCAGAGAAGTCTATATAAATTTCAGAGAGGTCAATCAGCATAAGGGGAGATTTATTCTGACAGCTGGTCTTCATATTTCTGTGAAGACATTGAAATTTCTTTTGAGTTGTAATTCTGATTTTCTATTATAAAAAGGTTCTAGCCTTGTTGTAAACTGGTTGGAGCCAGTTCTGGTTGGTATAAGGAGAGTTGGAGCTCTCAAATTGTAACAGGGTTGTTGCCCTTTGGATAGTGTTGCCGTGGTTTTTCCCGCTTTGGGTTTCCACGAGATAATTCGCGTGTGTTGTCTCCTTTGCTTTGTGTTCTCTGTTTTGGTTTTGAGCTTTAAAAGTTTATGATTATACTGATTCACCCCCTCCCCCTCTCAGTATAATTCGGTTTTCAATAGTCACACCCAGTGCAGGTTTCTAGGACTAGACCCTCTAGTTGCACCTCTCCCTTAGTTTTTACTAGAGCTAGGAAGAGGAAGATGTAATTGTAAATTTGTAATGATGTATTTACTTTTAATTTACAGAAACTATTTATTATTTTGCTTCAAGCCATCAACATTCCTCATGAGAATGCGATTTTGTACCCACTTTGCGTTTAAATATATCTAGACTTAGCTTGTTTCTTTTGTGTTCTCATTAATTGACTCATTGGATGCATCTTCTCATTGAATTTTGCAAAAAAAAAGCATTTCTAACTAAATTTAAGTAGTTTTTGTAGTTCCCGAGTTTTTCACCAAATTTTTTCCAAAAAGTGTCCCAGATTTTCTAGATTGTTTTTTCAGGCCTTGGCTAGTTTTCGCCAAGTCTGAGTTTTCCAACTATGATTGGTGTAATATTGTAGCGACTTGGAAGATTGCTTTGCAACTCTAAAGATCCATGATTTTTTCAAAGGCTTTGGCTTATTTGCCTTTTATTGCTAAAGCAATTAGTTTCATATTGATATAATATAGAATAGCTAGGAATGTTAATCAAAACCTTAAAATAATCTATTTAATGTCCTTCACTCACAATGCACTCGTACATAAATCAAATAAATTTTCACAAATCTGAACTGATAAACATGGTAAACATTAATCCGAACTTCCACAACCTTTCTACACAAGTTGAGACTTTGACTAAATCTCATTGCATTGACCAAGGTAGATCTCTTGGCACCATAACCAATCTTCTCTGAGAGGGTTCGATTCCCAAAACCCCAAGGGTTTAATGAGAGATATATCATAATCTGCCTAATGCCAAATGAGCCCACTCAATTGCCTTTTATACTTTTTTCCTACCAAACTTTTGATAAGCAAAATTTAAAAATTCACTTTTACATTGGAGTAATCTCGATTATAAATAATGATAAATGAAGCTGACTAAGTGACTTACTATAAATAGAAGCCCTCTCCATGTTTCTTGGAGAATGCACCAAATGCCAAAAATCACCCTAGAAAGTGGCATAAGTGTTCTCTAGACTATGGGAGCTCGCTGGTGACATCAAGTAACTCTTCTGACAAAATGTAACCCATCAACAAGGTCAAAGTCAATTGTAATGCAAGTAAACCCTAAAATGGGGACATTGCACTCATCGCTACCTAAAGATTGCTTATTCTCAAGCAATGCCTACACAACACTAGAAATAGGAGAATGATCCGGACTACAAATGAACTTGATCCCAAGGTACCATGTCAATATCATAAAGAACCCACCATGTTGACATTGCGCTACTTTGATTATAACTATAAATTCATCATGCCAAATCTGTAGTCTCTTCTCTTGCAACCTTAAAATGTAATCATTATCAAATCTCAGATTGTAATACTTGTAAGGGCTAAAATTTAATCCATGAAGCAAATCCTACTCAAATATGATAGTAAGGTCTACATCTACAATCCCACTGTTAGACATGTTCTTGGATAATAGGAAAGATAACCTTCTCAACCATGAAACATAAATTTCAGTATCTAACCTTCTCAATCATGAAACATAAATTTCAATATCTCTCCTTATGATGTTTAGAAGTAATGTAGATCAATCCTAGATAAGTAGCAAGTATAGAAGATGACAACAGTATCAATGCTAACCGCACTACATTCCTCCTGACAAAATACGATGTTGTTGCCAAGTCACTTCCGTAATGTACCAGGTACCATGCTACTGCCAAGTCACTTCCACAATGTACCAGACCCCTTACCCGTATGGACTACCTGATGCAAAGTTGTGGAGCATTGTTTGATAAATTAAGGTTGTTCTTCGTGCCCTATACAATAGAGTTGAGGGATAGTGCGTTGAGTGTTGTCCTTCATACCCCGTTGGGATACAACAAAGCTGAGGGACAGTGCGTTGAGTGCTTCCATATGCCATACTCCAAGATTGCAGAGTGCATGAGAAAACCAAGCTTGGGTCGTATGCCTTTTGTTGTAAACACCCATGTTATGTTGCAAATGGGGATTCCCTCTTTTTTTACCTTAGTGGCTTAGTTTTTGCTTAGTTTTCGTAGGTGGTTGTTAGCTTTGGTTTAGGTTGGCAATAGTTTGAGTTCCTTGGTCTCCTAGGTAGTCGAGAAGTTTTGTCAAGTCTAGGTGAAATTTTGATCAATTTATGAAAGAAGTATGAAGTATGAAGTTGAAGTGTCGTGATTTGAGAAGTTGGAAGTTTTCGTGATTTGAGAAGTTGGAAGTTTTGGGTTAAGTTGTGAAATTGCAAAAGGATGTCTAAAAGGTGTCATGATCAGAAGTTGAATGATAAAAGCTTGTTTCAAGGGAAGAGTGGAATTTCATGGTCCACTACTAATCTCCACCCTTCATAGAATGACAACTTTATGGTCAAGGTTGATTTTGTTGTCCTCAATTTTGAATTCTCAAAATTGAGACAACCATACGGAAACTTTAATCAACATTTCGATTAAATGATATGGTTTAACACTAAGTTTTTGTAAATATTTTCGAAATAAAGCCTTTATTTTGGTTAATTTATTTTTTGTAAGGTTTTTAACTTTTTAATTTAAATGGTAATATATCATTTTAAATCCAAAATATATAAATATATATTGCCATTTAAATTTCTTCGAAATGTTCCAAGTCAGACTTCTTAGATTGCTGTGCATTTGTTATTACATATGCAAATATGTTTGTAATGTATTGTAATAAACCTGAAATAATTCAAAGAGCGAGCCTTTTTGACACCATTACATGTGAATTTACATGTAAGAATATGTGCACTATCATCTTAAAATCCCTATATATATAAAGTTGGGCCTTTAAAGGGGACTCGCATATGGTTTTACATGCTTTATTTTATTAAAGGAAAGTAAAAAAGACTAAGTCCTATAGAAGTTGGAGATTTTAATTAATGTTGCATATGTTACAATATATCAAACAATTAAAAATTAAGCCAAAATCCTTGACTACCTTGAGTTTCATGTTCAATGAAAACTCAAACAATAAACTCTTGCAGTGAAGGACGTTGAGTTTGGTAAAATGTTGAGCTTTGCAATGATGAGACTCTCAGTTCGCAAGGTTCCAATTTCTTATATTTCGTCGACTGTTTGTAGACATATGAGGATTTATTGAAGTTTGTAATGTCCTCTTTTTAGCCATTGTTAGAGGATGAGTTGTTAGCCCATCATTGTGATCCTCGTGGGCTAATTTTATGGATACGAGCTCTCAGTTGGTCGAGCTAGAGGCTATTTTCCCACTCCAGTGGTCAAAGATGTTTAGGATTGTTCTTCGTTTGAGTCAGATTGACACACTTACTATCTATAGTAAGTTACTATTTTGGGAAAGTCAGGGCTGCTATTCTGAGCAGGGCACCTAAGCAGTGTAGTAGCATGGAGTTGTGGGGATATCGACAGAGCTTCCAGTTTGGGACTTACTATTTATAGTAAGTCAATTTATGGTTAGTGCTATTTTCGGCAGGGCACCTTGGCGTCTGAGTTAGGCAGTGAGCACTTGGATTTGGTGCGAGTCCTTCAAATAATTTAATGAGCTATTACAATCATTCATAATCATTAATTAAATTCTATTTAATTAATGACTAAATATAAAGTTATATTATAAAGTGGGCTCAAGTGCATTAGAAGTTTATTTAAATATAAAGTGGCTTGGTTTTTATATTTGGAGGGAAATATAATAATCTATTATATTTCAAACATGGCAATAAAAACAAATATTTTCAAATGCCTAAGTATTGTTTAAGTTATGAAAGGTGTGACCAAGAAGCTTCTAGACGATTTGTATTTGAGTATTATAAATGCATTCAAGGCAAAGGAAAAATCATACATTTTTGCATTTGATATTTTGAAGAATTGTGTGTGGTAAGCCAAGGGTTTGCTGATCAGTTTCATGTGATAGAATTGTGAATTCTATGCAGATGTGTGCACTTTGAATTGGTGTTTTGAGCGAATGAATTGTGCTAACAATAATCTCATTCAGAGATTATGTCTGTGCCTAAACGGATGATCGTATTGGGAGAAAGGCTCAGCGTTTAATCTCAGTAATCAATTGCAGAGTTTAGAGGGAATTTTTTTTCACAAAATCGCTGCTTCTAAATGTCAGCGTTTGGATGTTCTAGCAGCTGCAATCCACCTATTGACAGCAGCCATTAATCATAAGGCTGCGCTACAAATTTCTAGGCAGCAATAGTCATTTTCAAGGGCTCGATCAGTTACAGGGGTCAGCATTTGCCTTTCAAGAGGCACATTTGTTAGTGCCTTCCTTCAGGTATTCCGAACCTTAGAAACAAATTGGGTGCAATCCATAGGGCAATGGTTAAATCTGGAATGTTTTTTCACGCATACAAAATCATTACCAGGTTCTTATATATAGTTTAAAATAAATTTTTCATGCTTGTTATTATCTTTGTATATTCCATTGGTGAAGAATAGGGAAAAGTTTAGTGAGTTAAGTTGTAAGTGCAAAGTAGTCTTTTGCAATTGAATTTCAAGCATTGTATTTCAATTCAATATATATTTAAAAGCCCAAAAAGTTATAAAATTGCAAAAGACACAAGTTCCTAGAACATATAGGACTCAGAGCTAGAAAGGAAGTTAGAACCCGTAGGGTTCTTACAGTGGTATCAGAGCGGTTTCTCACCATCCTGTTGGGGGTTGGGAAAGTTTTATATTGATTTGACATATGACATTTGAGTGATCAACATTCTTGCAATTGCTTCAATCATGGAAATAATCAAGAGATTAATTAAATAGAGAAATCAGATGAAAGTTACACCATAGGATATAATTAGTGTCAAAAGGAAGTGCTTTGCATGTTTGAGGAATATAACACTCCTCAAAATGTTAAGAAAGATTTATCTTTCTATCATTTTATGAACTTCCATCCAAAGGTATACAGTATGACTGGTTCAACAAGGAAGCAATATCGTAGGATAGCTCGTGAGCTATTTGCAAGAAGGTTCGGAGGGGAACATGCAAATGGTGTTTGGTGGTAGGAGGGGGAAAATTGAGGAAGAAGTGGACATTAATAATTCTGATTGTGATGACAACATACTTAGTATGGAGTTCACTCAAGAGATAGCAGTTTTTCCTTGTGTGAGCGATGGATACATGGAGTTTTGCGGGTGTAGACACTCAAGATTATGGTGTTAGGGTTGAGTTATGTGATGCAAATGTGGGCCACAAAAAAACTGATTTTACAAATCAGACCTAGGAAAATAAATTTGAAAATTTAGTGGTTGGTGATAGGTTTCAGGATTGGGTTTTGGATGGACATGCAGCTACCTTAGTAGAAGTGAGTGAAGATACTGTCATATCAACAACTTCTACATTACTAGTTGAGCCATCCATCATGATGTTTAGCAATATGCCTATGGATGTTGATATGTGCACTGATGATATGAGCTAAGTGATGTAGAGACAATGTCATGTTATAGTAAACATCAACATAGTGGTGAGGTTCCCTGTGTGGACAATGCTTTGTTGGAGATGGATACAACATTGTCTTATGACAATCCACGTTTTGAGGTTGATGCTGATCACTTACTTCAGTGGAGCTGGGCACAATTTACACCATCTGCAGACACAGTTCAGTTTCCTATAGAAGAAGTTGGTGATGTTCCTATGTCCATAGGTTACATTGAGGATGTGCTACATCCATTGCAGTTACAGGTGCATATGATACAATTGGGATGAGTGTACAGGTGGAGATGATACAGTTGGGATGAGTGTATAGGTGGAGATGATACAGTTGGGATGAGTGGATCTGTAGAGAGAAGCACAAAACCACATGTTGCATCAGGTTCTCCCGTAATTACATCCACTGCAGGTTTTGATGGTGGTGAGTTAGATGATAGAGGTTATGTTCAGTGCTATGACAGTCAACACTTGACCAAGGTGGGTGCTTTTTATCGTGACTACATATGCAAGAGTACTCATCACTACTTTTCTGATCCACATGTAGAGGATTTGATGATGCATCAATGTGGATTGGTTCAAAGGTTGTACCGTCCTTTGAGGGATGGGTTTTTGCCATCTGCTATAAATGGGATCAGTGACTGCAAGTTGGATTACTTGTATAGTTAGCACATCTGTGGGAGCCTAGCAGAGGATGGAGATAGTGGTACCTTTGGATGTTCTTATCTCCATACTATGGATGGATGTGAGTTCAAAGCACATTGGGACCCGAGTGATGTCAGGGTTAGCATTACAGTTTGGGCGGGTCTCATTGATTGGCTTCACCACTTTGGACGTGGTGAAGTTGAGTTAAGAGTCAAGCAACAGAAGTCTAGGGATGTTTTTATTGGCATGCTTCTATTTAGAGTTTGGGATCCTTCCGGTGCATCAGGGTTTCAAACAGAGCTCACTGAGGAGTTTTCAGGAGTTTACACAGTGAGGAGTGCTACAACTTTCCTTTTGATCCTCCTGTGCATGATCCCTTTCAGATGCACAATTTAGTTGCGCATGGGTTAGTTAGTGTGTATAACAGCTCACTTTGCGTAGTATTGGGAAGCACACCTTATCAACCTTCCAAGTTGCTTCCCTATGAGACTTTCACTCCTGTGGCATCTATAGTCAGATTTGATTTAGTGTCACAGGTTCTGTCATCTGTATTAGTGATGATGTTACAAGAGCTGGTTAGTGATCGCGGGGACATTACATAGTCTCACCCTTGGGATCCGGGAGGACTAATGTATCATTTGTTTCTAAGATTGCATGGGGACAAGCAATTTCAGGGAGGGTAGACTATAATGTCCCCTTTTTAGCTAGTGTCAGAGGATGAGTTGTTAGCCCATCATTGTGACCCTCGTGGGATAATGTTATGGACAAGGGGTCTCAGTTGGTTGAGCTAGAGGCTATTTTCCCACTCCAGTGGTCAAAGATGTTCTGGATTGCTCTTCGTTTGAGCTAGATTGACACACTTACTATTTATGGTAAGTTACTATTTTGGGAAAGTCAGGGTTACTATTCTGAGCAGGCCACCTGAGTAGTTGGTTGTAGCATGGAGTTGTGGGGATATTGATAGAGCTTCTAGTTTGGGACTTACTATTTATAGTAAGTCAATTTATGGTCAGTGCTATTTTCGGCAGGGCACCTTGGTGTCTGAGTTAGGCAAAGACCACCTGGATTTGGTCCGAGTCCTTCAAATAATTTAATGAGCTATTACAATCATTCATAATCATTAATAAAATTCCCTTTAATTAATGACTAAATATAAAGTTATATTATAAAGTGGGTTCAAGTGCATTAAAAGTTTATTTAAATATAAAGTGGCTTGGTTTTTATATTTAGAGGGAAATATAATAATCTATTATATTTCAAACATGGCAGCATAAGCAAATATTTTCAAATGCCTAAGTATTCTTTAAGTTACAAAAGGCGTGACCAAGAAGCTTCCAGCCGATTTGTATTTGAGTATTATAAATGCATTCAAGGCAAAGGAAAAAATCATACATTTGTGCATTTGATATTTTGAGGAATCGTGTGTGGTAAGCCAAGGGTTTGCTGATCAGTTTCATTTGATAGAATTGCAAATTCTATGCAGATCTATACACTTTGAATTGGTGTTTTGAGCCAGTGAATTGTGCTAACAATAATCTTATTCAGAAATTATGTATGTGCATAAACGGATGATTGATTTGGGAGAAAGGCTCATCGTATAATCTTAGTAATAAATTGCAGAGTTTAGAGGGAATTTTTTGTGGATAATTGTTGCTTCTAAATGTCAGTGTTTGGAGGTTCTGACACCTGCGATTCACCTATTGAAAGCAGTCATTAATCATAAGGCTGCATTACAAATTTCTGGGCAGTAATAGTCATTTTGAAGGGCTGCGATGAGTTACAGGGGTCACCGTTTGCCTTCCAAGAGGCACGTTTGTTGTTGTTAGTGCCTTCCTTCAGGTATTCTGATTAAGTTTGATGAAGGTTTGGTATAATCGATCCAAGGCCTTGTCTTAATACATGGTTGACATCGATGCACATATAGGGCTGGAGTAAGACGTTTGACATAGCTGAGAACTAAATTGGGCCCAAGCTAATAAAAGATGACGATTTTATAGCCCAAACAAGGCATCATCATTGGCATCGATTTACACATGGAGTGAAAACATCCATTAAACAAGGCATTCAACTTTGTTAAAGTATATTAAATTTATCTCAGACTGATGCAACTCTTACAATATGCAGATTATAATGTACAGATTTCTTCAAGTCTGAGATTGCCAATCAAAGGGAGAGAGAGTATTTATTGATTTCTATTCTTCTCTTTATGATATCGACATGTATAATATGTCGAGGGACATGTCATGAGCAGACATGGCTCCACATTGCCATGTCTGCTCATGACACGACCCTCTCTCAAGCAGTACAACACTTTCCAAAGGGTGCTTTCAAGAGGCCCGATCCTTAATTGGTTTAGTTAACATAATAACCAAAAACAATATTATGAAAGCCACCTATCTGCTGTGCATTACATTTGATCATAACTCGATCCATGGTATGTTTGATATAATAAATACGATCATTTCTTGATCTGTTATATATAAAACGATGTTGCCGTCAATGATCATTGCTCGAAACATGGCACAAGAAATGTGTATGTGTGTATGTATGTCAGTTCACATAGTGAACTGACATACATACATACATAATCATATCTATATATAATCAATATAAACAATCATCCTTATATCTGACCAAAGCTACAATGCATCAACACTCCCTCTTAGCTAGGGAAGATAATCAAGTATATATCATCGAGATATCATCTAACTCGTGATATTAGAGGATGTTTCAAGAACATCAAGTCACATTACATTCTTCACATATACATCCAAGTTATGGTATGTGCACTAACATCATGTCTCATGACATCTACCATAACAACTCATGGCATTTCCATGGATATTACGTCGCATAATATCCACCATGATTATCTCGTAAGGAGCATAATGATATTCAACTGATATCAAGTCTCATGATATCTATCAATAAGTCCAAGAGATACTAACTATCATGACATGTCCATGAATATCAAGTCACATGATATTCATCATGATAGTGAACTAATCATTGTAAAGTCGTCACCTTACAATGTTAGATACAAGTGTTCATTATTTGAAAGATCGTCACCTTTCAATAATGTACACAGGGTAGGCCCACAAGTCATAGAGTCAAACATATGACAAAAGAGTTTACATATTAAACATCTTTATTTATATTAATACAAATAAACAATTTTGAGATTCAACCTCAATAACTTACATTTTAACCATAGCAAGTTTCTTCCTGAAGTGTTCAATTTTCACTCTGGGGAGAGGCTTGGTGAGAATGTTTGTTGTTTGATCGCTTGTATTAATATACACCAACTGGATCACATTCCTTTCTACCATGTCTCTCACATAGTGGTAAGGAATCTCTATATGTTTCGATCTATCATGGAATACTGGATTTACAGACAGTTTGATGCAGCTTTGATTGTCACAGTGGATGATAGTAGGTTTCAGAGGCTCACCAAATAATCCCACAAGCATTTTTCGGAGCCATACTGCTTCTTTTGCTCCCAAAGATGCTGCAATATATTCGACTTCTATTGAGCTTTGAGCCACTGAAGATTGTTTTCTGCATATCCAAGAAATCATAGCTGATCCCTAACTAAAGCAACACCTTGATGTGCTTTTTCGATCAGTCACGCTTCCAACCCAATCAGAATTAGAGTATCCCTGTAGATTTAGGTCAACATTTTTATATTTGAGATCATATCCAATAGTATGTTGAAGGTACCTCAATATATGCTTCTCAACAACAAGATGTATCTCTCGAGGTTCACACATAAACTGGCTCAAAGCATTCATTGCATAGCAAATATCCAATCGAGTGTTAACCAGGTACATTAGTGATCCAATTATCTGTCTGTAAAGAGTAGGGTCTGCAAGTCTGGGTTCTGCTACTGCTTCTTTTAGTTTTGTAAGTTGGTTTCCATGGGTGTCGACATTGTTCTGCAGTTCCACATCCCAAATCTCTTTAGAATATCTGTAGTGTATTTCCCTTGATTTAGAAAAATACCATTTGATTTCTGCTAGACTTCCAATCCAAGGAAGTAATGTAAACTGTCCAAGTCCATATCAAATTTTGATGTCAGGTCCTTCTTACATTGAACAATAAGGTGATCTTCTCCTGTAATTAGAAGATCATCAATATATAGGATTAGTAGCAACATATCACCATTAATTACTTTAAAGTAAAGATTTGGATCTGCATCATTCTTGGAGAATCCTAGACCCAACAGATAGTTGTCGATCCTTTCATACCAAGCTCGGGGAGCTTGTTTAAGTCCATATAAGGCTTTCTTCAGTTTGCACACATGTGAAGCTGCATCGTGAATCACAAAACCTTCAGGTTGTTCTAGATAGACTTCTTCAATAGTGCCATTCAAGAATGCAGTTTTCACATCCATTTGATGGATCTTCCAACCTTTACCTGCTGCAATAACTATGACTACTCTAACAGAGGTATATCGGGCAACCAATGCAAATGTCTCTTCATAATCAATACCTTCCTTCTGTGAGAATCCTCTAGCAACAAAATGTGCTTTATGTTTCTCTATACTGCCATCTGCAGCATGTTTAATTATGAAGAGCCACTTGGACGAGACAACAAATTTCTCTTTTGGTCTAGGGACTATGTCCCAAACATCATTTTTCAGAATGGATTGATACTCTTTTGTCATAGTATCTTTCCAAACTTGATGCTTGAGAGCTTCCGTAACACCAGTAGGTTCAGAATTAATGATTTCACTCATTAATGCATCATATGTTAACTTGTGAGGTCTTTTTCTCTCTCTGAATGTCCCCTTTAGGTGCTGCAAGCATTTTTTGCTTCCTGTATCATCTTTCTAGACCAAAGTGGTGTCTTGTGATTATTGTCCGGTTCCTCTTCTTGAATTTCTTGAGGAATCTGACTTTCATTTGTGGTTTCACTTGGATACTCCCTCTGAAACTCAGGAGCAAGATCCTCTTCCATACCTTTATATGCATCTGGTATTTCTATTTCATTTGAAATCTTAGCCTTCTTAAAGGCAATGTCTTCTTCAAAAATGACATCTTTACTTAGTTCAATTTGTCTCTGTCTAGGTATGTATATTTTGTAAGCTTTTGAAGTTTCACTATAGCCTACAAAAATTCCTTTTCTTCCAAAAGGTTCTAGTTTCAACCTCTTCTCTTTAGTCACATGGATGTAAACTGGGCAACCAAATATCCTTAAGTGACTGATATCAGGTTTTATACCAGTAAAGGCTTCTTTAGGAGTTTTGTTCTCCAAGTGTGAGTGAGGACATCTATTTTGAATGTATACAGCTGTATTAGATGCTTCAGCCCAAAATGAGGTTTCTAAGTTTTGATCATAAAGCATTGCCCTAGCTACTTCTACAATAGTTCTGTTTTTTCTCTCAAAAACTCCATTTTGTTGGGGATTATAGGGTACAGTGAACTCCCTCTTAATCCCTGCATTACACAAAATTCTTGAAAGATTTCAAAAGTATACTCTTTCCCATTGTTTGTTCTAAGTATTTTAATTTTCTTCCCAGAAGAGTTTTCTTTGAGAGCTTTGAATTCCTTAAACCTTTTAAGGATCTCTTCTTATTCTTTCCACTTGAGGAAGTATATCCAGGTCTTCCTGGAGAAGTCATCAACAAAAATTACATAATACAAAAATCCTCGTATGGAGGGTACAGACATGGGTCCACATAAATCAGAGTGGATTAATTCTAATACAACTTTAGTTCTACTCAAACAATTAGGAAAAGTACTCTTAGTATTTTTCCCCAAGGCACACCCTTTACATGACCAATTATGAGTTTGATTTAGTTTAGGTAGTCCAGTTACAAATTTATCCATAGAAGTTAGGGCACGAAAGTGAGTATGGCCTAATCTTCGATGCCAGATCTCATTTGAGTTAAAAGTCTCATGAATAAGGGCTTGATTTGACTCAGTGAAAAGTTTGTATAGGTGTTCTTGTCTTATGCCTATAGTTTGGGCCTTCTTTATGGTTGAGTTCTTCGACCATGCTAGAACTTTACCCTCCATTAATGTAACCCTGTATCCGTTATCTTCAAGAGCTGATATAGATATTAAATTTCTCTTAATACCTGGCACATATAGTACTCCAGTGAGTTGAATAGAGATCCCAGATTTCAACTTGATGGTGTAGGTTCCAACTCCTTTTACCAGATGTGCAAAATCATCCCCAATTATAACCTCTTCATTAGATTCTTCTACCATAGTTTCTAGCTGATCTCGGTATCCTGTAATGTGCCTTGATGATCCACTGTCAATTACCCATGTGTTGAGTTTGTTTGAAACTTGATTGGACAATGATGAGTAGAAAGAAAATTTCTTAGAATCATGTTCTATATTTGTCCATCCAACTTTAGCAAATGAGGTTTGTTGTTTTGTTCTGTCAGGGCACTTGATTGCATAGTGTCCATATTGATCACACCTAAAACATTGAATTTGAGACAGGTCTTTCCTTTGCTTGGATGAACCTTTTCCATGAGAATTTCTCTTCCTTTTGAAGTTCTTCTTACCTTTCTTATGAGAATTTATGTTAAGAACATGAATATCCTCATCTATAGGTTTTTGCTTTCCTCCTGTTATTTGCCTTGACTCTTCTTGTAGACAGTCAGATCTTAATCTATCAAATTTAGGAAGCTTGGATCTTGCGCTTATCCCTTGAACAAATGACTCCCATGAATTTGGTAGAGGACCTAAGGTTATTAGTGTCAACTCCTTGGTATCAATTTCATATCCAACTATTGATAGTTGATCCCTTAGCTCAGTAATTCTCATGAAATATGCATTGATAGATTCTCCCTTGTTCATACTTATTATATTCATTTGTCTCTTTAGAGAAAGGGTTCTGCCTGTGTTATTTACTTCAAATGCACTCTCAAGAGATTTGAACATAAGGTATGCAGTTTCATGTTTTGCCATTATAGGTACAATGTGATCCTTGACTGCATCCACTATGAGTTTCATGGCTCTCTCATTCGATCCATTGAGTTTTCTCAGGGTCATCTTTAGGTTCAGCTTTATTTTCTTTTACAAAGGAGTCTAATTTATTCTCCTTTAGTAGCATCATGATTCTGAGCTTCCAAGATGTAAAGTTGTTTGCTCCTTCGAGTCGATCTTCAAATCTAATCATATTTGACATTGTGAAGAATGAAATGTGACTGCAATATCAATAGATGATAGTCTGATATCTCAAATTTAATTTGGATCTTAAATTTGTAAAGTGTATTAAATTTATTTCAGATTGATGCAATTCTTACAATATGCAGATTATAATGTATAGATTTCTTCAAGTCTGAGATTGCCGATCAAAGGGAGAGAATATTTATCAATTTCTATTCTTCTCTTTATGATATCGACATGTATAAATATATATGTGGAGGGAAATGTCATGAGGGGACATGTCTCAACAATGTGGAGCCATGTTGGCTACTGACATGGCCCTCTCTCAAACAATACAACACTTGGCAAAGGGTGCTTTCAATAGGCCCAATCCTTAATCGGTTTAGTTATTATAATAACCAAAAACAATATTATGAAGCCGCCGATCTGCTGTGCATTACAGTTGATCATTACTCGATCCATGGTATGTTTGATATAATTGTTAAGAAATATTAGATCAGAAGATTGAATTATATAATTTATTATTTATATATATTGCTGTAGAATGCAATTGCCCTTTTGATTGATTGATTCCACGATTTCTTTTTAGTATATATATTAATGTGTAAAGTCATGACCGTACATGGCGGTAGCCATGTAGGGTCATGACCCTACGTTAATATAGTTTCAATCAATTAACTGCATAAATGGTATGTTTAAGATATACGACTAAGTGTCGTTTGATAACTAAGAAATTATACCCGATAGTTATCGTATACTGTAATGTAATTACAGTGACATGATAACTATCGTGTGGCTGCAATTACATTGCAGTACACGATACTATCGTGTCTGCAATATGTATTGCAGTACACGATACTTATCGTGACTGCAATCTACATTGCAGTGCATGATACTTATCTGTACTGCAATATACATTGCGATCGTGTCTGCAATATATATATTGCAATACACGATACTTATTGTGTCTGTAATATATTTCAATATAGGTTTATGTATATATCCTGCATTCGATCGGTTTTCTGCAATGTGCCAAACATAACAATAAAAGTAAATATATATATATATATATATATATGAATATACTAATATTTAATTGGCATACTTAAACACAAACGAAGCTATATTTCAACAATAATAAATACGATCATTTCTTGATTTGTTATATATAAAACGATGTTGCCGTCAATGGTCATTGCTGGAAACATGGCAAGAGAATAGAATCTGATTACACAGATTAATATACTTGTATCTGTATAGTATTTTGATCAAATACAAGGTTGATGATTTTACAAAGCATTTGAAATGATTCTTCTTATAGGCACAAGAAATGTGTATGTGTGTATGTATCAAAGTTCCATGAGATGGACTCGCCCATGACTCGGCAGGGTCGACTCGACCCGTGACTCGCCGATGACTTGGCAACGACTAAAAAAACAGAGATTTTTTACGATTTAAAACTTGTTTCACACACCCATTATTGAATAAAGCTTAAAAACACTATAACATCATCAAATAGAATCTAATTTGATCACATACATAAACATACATCCATCACATAAGTACAAACGTAAATTGTAGCTGAAGGAAATAGAAAACATAGATATGCAGAATTATAAAATATAAATATTGTCAAATGTATATAAAATCTATGAAATCCATGACATCAAATGTTCCCATTGTCCCAAACATGTGTAAAGTTGTAAACAACAAAAACAAGTCTATGGCTCAGGTTCTAGACTAGCCTCATCCTCAAAGTAGTCTGTCTGCCTCCTACAAATGTGTCTGAGGTAGGTCTTGGATGACTGACAAGCCATAGTCTCTACCTGTGAGGTGCGACTCTGATCAACATCAGCTACACGGGCAGCTGATCGTGCTCTATCCTCCTTCTCTGCCATAGCCACAGCCTCAGCCTCAGCCTCTCTGTCTGCTTGGTCAACCCACTCATGGTCCTCCTCAGTGAAGATAGGACCGATAGACTCAGTGAGCCACTCGGACTTTGGATAGATCTCTGCTAGAGTGACCGGAGAGGAGTTAGTTTCCAAAATCTATTTGGTCCTAAGATGGAGGTTGTAATGAACGAAGACAAGATTATTCAACCTCTCCACAGACAATCTATTACGCCTCTTCGAGTGGATGTGCTTGAACATGGACCAATTGTGCTCACATCCAGAAGCGCTGCATGACTGACTCAAAATATGGATGGCAAGTTTTTGAAGGTTTGGGGTTGTAGGCCCAAATATTTGCCACCATCTATCTGAAATAAAGAAAAGAAAAAAATCAGTCTCATTTCCAACTTTAAGGATAGATTATAGAATCAAAATGCATAAGCCATAAACTTAAGAATCTTAAGTTTAAGTTTAACATATATTTCTACCTGGCTGCAATGTTGTCTTAGCCTCTTTGCACATCTTGCTTGCAAAAATCACCCCTTGTTGATTATTATATGCATCTATCTCTTGCATTGTAGATGTGCTACAGGTAGACATCCTTTGCATCACTGTATATAGGCCACTAAGAACCTCCTCATCTGCGTAGAAGTTATCAAGGAAACGAAATCACGGATTGAGGCAATAAGTTGCTGCATGGATATGGCTATGAAGCTGGTTTTGCCATCTCCTATCAATGATCTCCCAAATGGGGCCATACTTATCCTCAATTCCTGCATACGTGGATCTAATGGTCTCCTTGGCCCTATCCATGCCCTCATATATATAGCCCATACATCATTTTTCGTAATGAACTGATACTCTTCAATCATGGCTTCTCTCCAAGCTTATTTTGTTAATGCTTTTTCAACACTGTCAGGTTTGGATTCTGCAAGCTCAGTTAGAAGGGCAGCATAACATTTTTGTGTTCTTGTTCTCTTGTTTTCTCTGAATTTTTAATTTGGCTCTATATTATTTTCTTCAGACATCTTTCTTGCCCATAAGGGTCTCTTGGTGTTATTTGATGTTACATTATTTTCAACATTTGGACATGTAGGTTCAATATTTAAAGATGTAGGCTCAACATTTGAAGATGCAGGTTCTGAATCTATTGTTTTATTCTCCCTCTCATTTTCAGTTGTAAGATCTTTATCTAGATCTGTTATGGAATCATCCTCAATAGTTGTGGATATGAAATTTTCTTCAAACTTAACATCTGTGCTGATTTCTACCGATCTCTGGCCAGGGATGTAGATTCGATATCTCTTAGAATCTTAAATATATCCTATGAATATACCTTTCTTCCGAGAGGGTTCTAATTTGGTTCTCTTTTCTTTTGGAATATGTATGTAAACAAGACAACCAAACACTCTTAGATGGCTTAAGTCTGGTTTGTTCCTTGTAAACACTTCTTCTGGTGTAGTATTTTCTAGGATAGCATGAGGACACCTATTTTGTATTTATACTGCTGTGTTTGCCGCCTCATCCCAGAAGGAGATGTGAATGTTTTGGTCATGTATCATGGCTTTTGCTGCTTCGATAATGGTTCTGTTTTTTCTTTCTGCTACTCTGTTCTGTTGAGGATTATATGGTACAATATAGTCCCTCTTAATCCCAACAAATTTGCAGAATTCTTTAAAACTATCAGAAGTATTCTCACCTCCATTGTCAGACCTTAGAGTTTTTATTTTCTTGCCGGTTTGATTTTCAACTAGTGCTTTGAATTCTTTGAACTTAGATAGAACTTCATTGGATTCTTTTAGTTTTAGAAAGTATATCCACGTTCTTCTAGAGTAATCATCAACAAAGATTACATAGTATAAGACACTTGACGGGGAGTGAGTTGACATAGGACCACATAGATCTGGGTGAATAAGTTTTAATATGTTTTTAGATTTATGTTCACTTGTCGGGAAGGACCCTTTTGTATTTTTTCCTAAGGCACAACCTTTGCATATGCCTCAGTGTTCAGGTTGAAGGTGAGGTATCTCTGAGGTGATTCTTGTTAGGGCTGGAAGAGCACTATATCTAATATGGCCTAACCTTTTCTGCCATATCTCATTATTGTCATGATGGTGCAACCCTTTTGGCTCCAAGACTGTTTGTGGTCCTCTAGCTCAAGTTGCATATCATTAACCATTTCTAACAAGAAGGGGCCACTTAACTCAGCATCAGAAGGGGCTTTAAAGCTCGCCCCACAAATGGTTACAAATTCTATCATGCCTTGCCAATAAGGAGACCTGTCACAAATATATTACGATTAATCATTAGACAAAGCATAGTTCAACTTCAAACTAAAAATTTTAAAATTTAATTTTAATCTCAAAGGAATCAAATAAAAGAGAATTACCTAGCTGCAAGAAATGGAATGTTGCAAAAGTACCAAAACTTGCAAATTTGTTTTCGTGCAGCATCATGGACCTCGTTGTTCCAACCCATGCTCTCAAGCGAGGGCTGTGCATCAGGAGTAGTGCGTGGCACAAAATAACTGTCCAACTTTGATTTTCGGGATCTAGGGCCAAGGGTAATAGTGCCACTAGAAGGAGCAGCAATAGAAGCACTAGCACTAGGACAAAAGGGAGGCATGGAAGAACCCTCTCCAACATAGCCTATAGATGTGGATGCGGATGCGGGTGTGGATGAATGGGAGCCAATAACATTTATCTCTTCCCGTTGCCTCTTTTTAGTTTCTTTTTCTTTTGCATATTTTCTAACCGGACATAACATAAATGAATTGCCTCGGGAGTTGCCAATAAACATGGGTCAACATCATTGCCAGGTACGTTGGCAATATGGTATTTAAGCCTATTGATGCCACCATGAAAAATTTCTTTACAAAACATGCATTTTGTTTGGTTTCTTTGTCTACCGGAAAACTCTTTGGTATATTTCCAACATGGACACTTTTGAGGCATTGGGAAGAATTAATGTTTTCAAAACTTAAAGGCGGCTACAATAAAATTATAAAACTTAAAATTTAAAAAAAAAAAAATGGAAAACCATAAACATACAAAAAAAAATCAACAAAATCTAGAAAATTTAACACTTACCTCTTTCAAATGAGTTGAGAAGTCTTGGAACAGCTGCTATGAGCTCCTTGATGCTCTCAATGCAAACCTATGCTTCCCCAATCCGATTTTGTGGACTCCTTGATGCTTGTCTTCCCGGCTGGTTGCAAACCTATGGCGTCTATTTTTTCTTCCTCTCTCTCTCTCTCTCTTTTCCTCTCTTCTTCTCATACAAAGCAACTACAATGCTTTTTAGGGCAAATATGATAAGACTTATGCAAAAAAAGTCTTAAAAAGTCAATGTTTTATTGTGTTTTTTAATGCCCAGTCAAGCCTGCCGCGGCGTAGGTCATGGACCACGGACTTGACGGGTCATGGCATGACCCGCTGACTCGGCGAGTCATGCAGGTCATCTTGTCGGGTCATGAAAACCCGTCCAGGCATGCTCAGCCCGCAAGTCATCATAACCTGCGTGACCCGTGGCGAGTCAGGGAACTCCGGTATGTATGTCAGTTCACATAGTGAACTGACATACATATATACATACTCATATATATATAATCAATATAAATGATCATCCTTATATCTGACCAAAGCTACTATGCATCAACAAACTTGGAGTGGAAATCATCATTAAATAAGGAAAATGGTAGGAGGAAACACACAACAAATAAGGTAAACTTCCAATCAAAAAGCGGAAATCAAACCACAATAAGGCAAAACCACTATGAGTGAAGTGGAAACCACCATCAAGTAAGGAAAAAGCATCAAATGTCAAGTGGAGACCACCATTGAGTTAGGCAAAACCATCAAATGCCAAGTGGAAACCAGACTTAAATATTTAAGGCAAAGTTAAAATTCATTGAGTGGAAATGCAAGGCCAATAAGGCAAATATCCAAGTGTTTGGTGGAAATCCACATTGAATAAGGAAAAATGCTTGCAAAGACAAGTGGAAATCCTTATCAACTAAGGCAAACTTGTACCTGCAAAGTGGAAATCAGACTTGTATAAGGCAAATGCCTACAATCGTTGGTGGAAATCCATGGCAAATAAGGTGAATTTGAAGTGGAAACTAGGGCCCAATAAGGCGAATTTAGAAGCATAAGGTGGAAACTGAAGCCAAATAAGGCAAACTTCAACTCAAAATTACTTATCGATCTGAATCTTATTTTTTGGATGTTTCAAGTCTAGTCTTTCACTCCCAAGCTGATCACTCCACCAAATCGTTATATTTCCTCATTCATTAGTCGCCACCATTTTCATGTTTCCACTTGGTTGCCAACCAACATGACCAAAGTTTCATTAAGTCTGTTTGAACTTTACTAAGTCTGATTTTCACTGTCTGATTTGTCGATGCTTCAAATGCTTGACCTCCTTGCTTTTAATGACTAACTTTTCATCTCGCCCTCACTCATCAAAACTCAAATTTTGAAGATGTTGCCAATTTACCCCTACACTGACACGTACAGGCGAAAAGAGGGTGTCCCCATTTGCAATGGGGCAATGATGTGAAAACCTCACAATAGGTTTCAAGGCCCAAAGACATCTTGAGTTGAGTGGCTCATTATTGTAGGATGTGGTCCAAAACACATGCCTACCATCAAATAAAAAATGATTTGGTAAAAAAAGGCTGCTCCATTTTATTTGAGGGGTACCTAGTCCTTTTTAAAATTAGTTGATACCTCTAATTAAACTAAAATATAGAGTTTGTGCAACATGTTGGATGAGGTGGGAGTGGAAAATGTCATTCAAATAGTGATTAACAATACAATTGCATATTTGATGGTTGGTAGACTTCTAGAGGTGAGGCACCCAATGTTGTTTTGAAGCCTTTGTGTTGATTATTGTCTTGGCCTAATCCTTGTGGACATAGGGATTCTAAGTTGGTTGATGATGCAAGGCATATCAAAAAGTATATCCACAACCGCACATGGGTATCTTATGAGAGAATACATTGATGGCAAGGAGCTCATGCAATTAGTAGTTGTACACTTAGTCACTAATTTCCTCAACTTGTAGAGTATAATAGTTTCATTGCCAACCTTAAGGGCGTGTTTGTGAACAAAAGGTGATTGGAAATTCCTTATTGTAGGAAGGCTGAACCAGTGAGAGTTGTGAAGACCATTTTTGAAAATAGATTAGCCAAAGTCATGGAGGAAATCATCAAGGGGAGTTTTCAAACTCTGATCTCTATTTATTTTTTTAATTTTCTAATATTACAATTTGTTGATATTGTAAAATTTTGATATTTAGGTGTTATAACAATTGGTTAGGGCTTTACGATTGGTGGATGTGGATCGAAACTGCATGGGGTATTTATATAAGGCCAATATGAACCCATATGGTGCATTATTGATGAGAGGTGGACCAACAACTCCACCAAGATATTCATGTTACTGCTTAATATATGTATCCCAGGTTTTTCTTCTTCTTTTTATTCAAAGCAGATTTAGGGGTTATGCTTGGCCTCAACACATGTATTAGTGATTGGTTGTTAATGACAACCTTCAAGACCTCATATTTAATGAGAGATAGAGTTATATGAGGATGTATAAAAAGAAAACATATATGTTTAGTTTTACTTTATTATGTATTTTAACTTTTAAGTTTACTAAAATCCTCATAAAGCTATGAATGTTATTCTTGTAGATTTCTAGTGCAAAGATTTTGGTGGAACAATGCCTAATCTTCAAAAGATTGCCATCCACATTTTTATCTCGCCTTGTAGTGCTTTTGATTGTGAGTGCAATTGGAGCCCTTTTGAGGCTATTTGTACAAAGAAGCATAATAGGCTGATAGAAAAGTGCTTGAATAACCTGGTCTGTCTAACAATCTTGGTTGCATGAAAAGAAGGTTCAAGGCTAGGATACACATCATGCACTTGATCTTGATGGCATTGATCAATAGATAGACTGGATTACTAAGTTTGATGATGTTGATGTGGGTCAATTGTTAATTGATGAGGACTTATTTAATTTAGTGGAGGGAGATGAATGAGAAGCAAATGCAGTAGCACATGAGGAGGTAGAAGGTGACGTTGGTGAGCCATTAGGGGGGACTCTTTGCACACATAGCTTGGTCCCATTACAATGTACAAAGCACCTATTGAGGATATTGCAGCTATACCATCCACCTTCACAACACTGACAAAGTGGCAATAATCTTTTCGAGCTTTAGTCGTAGAAGAAATTTATGATTTATGATTGTTATTTATGTTGAAACTGAAATCTCATATGTATTTCGAGGTTGAACTCATTTTTTGATATATGATATGTATTAGACTCTAATTTTGATTTATATATTAAGGAAATCAGTTGTGTGTTTAAAAATTAGTAATGTGTGATTTTGGAGAGTATTATTTTTTTATCGTTTTTCAAATGTTCAATAAATCTGTTGAGTCTTGAGTTTTTAAAATTTTTGCGCCTGTCTAGATTTTAAGTTTATCAACTATGATCTCATCTTGGATTAGATTGTTTCATTCCAAGACACAATAAGGGTTGCGTAGAGGAGAATGCACCAAGTGTAATCTCTTATTTGTGATCTTGTCTTGGCAGTTGGCACAAACCTGTTGGGTAAAAGTTTGGTTACCATGACCACAACTTACAAAGCTGTAACTTTAGGCAACGTTAAGTGAGATTACTCCCTCCTCTCAGCAATATGGGAGGCTCCCTTCTTATTGTAGGTGGCTCCAACAAAGACTTAACTGGAAATTACAAAATAGGGCAGTTCTCTCAATCTATTCCTCTTTTGTCAGGAATGATTTTACAAAAAACTTAGGAACAACACTAAAACTTAACAAAAGTACTTGTTGCTATGATAATATCGATGGCTTGTGAGTTGACATAAGAACAACACATAAGACACCAATCTACTTTTATATGGTTGCAATAGTTGCAGAAACCCAAAGTCTTCTGCACTTATCCTGAATGATGATTTGATAACTTGAATAAATGGCAAGGCGCAAAGTCTCTTACCAAATACTCACTAAATTCTATGAAATTACTTAACATTGAAGCACAAAGTCTTTTAGCCTTAAGTATTTGAAGCCACTATCAACTATATCAATTTGCCCTTATGTAGCACAAAGTCTCCAAAAGCTCAAATTGAATTGTAACTCTGAACGCAATATGCAACTCTAAGTTTGCAAGATTAAATTCAAATCCCTCTTGAACAAAGCATAAAACTCACAATCAATATTTAGAAAATGTCGTCACATAACACTTTGAATCAATGCAAAGTTTGATAGCAAGTTGCCTCTTTTATTGAAAGCAACTTAATCTATATCTAAGCTCAAAGTCTTAGAGTGCATATACAAACTAGCAGAGTTTTCTTGCATTGCCAAAAGATGAAAATTACAATGAGGCTCCCTCCTATAGAGGTGAGGGGCTGAGAGAGAATGGTGAGAGAAACCCAACAAACTTTGACCTATTCCCTAACTTTGACTTATTTAAACTGGAGGTCCTAACTAACTTGATTTGCAGTTGGATTACATGCAATCACTTTACAGGTGAAAATCCCCCTGTAATTACAATTTGTTCCCAATTACATGTAATTTGTCAATAGCAAAATTACAAAATGCATGATGAAAATAAACTAAGTGTCTGACAAGACATGCCTTCTACTACATCATCCTTTGTCGGTCTTCATGCTGCTAAAGGATGCTCCATGATTAGTGTGTTTAAGTTTGGTGGAAACATCTTGGAACAAGAACCTACAATTTGGATCATTCTTCATCACAAAAGCCTTTATTGGAAAAACATCCTTTCAATGTTTCTTTTCATCTCTATCTTGAAGGATTCTATGCCCGCAGTCATTCCATTGCTCATCCCTTTCCTTGTATGGCTTCATCATGTGATTGTTCTCACCTTGTGTCACTCTTTAGTCTTGGAATATGATTGCAAAATAAGACCAATGCAATGATCTGTTGATTGGGTAGATCATACAGGTAAAGAGGAGATCATACAATCAAGCCTTGAGGGAAAATGGAAGGAATCAACTTTTAAAATGGGAAACAAGATGAATTACAGGGTTTTTCTTGAGCACTGCAAGTGAATGAAATGCAAGTATTTGGTATCAAAATGAGGTGCAAGTGCATTAAATCCAATTACAAGTCATTTTGCAAAGGTTTGCTACTTGCAAACAGGTTTTTAAAGCCCACTTGCAGGTAATAAAAAGTCTTTATTTATGCATTAAAAAGTACTTGCAAATGGGTTTTTAAAGCCCATTTGCAAGTTGGAAGAAGACTTCATTTGCACTATGGAAGTCACTTGCAAGTGGGGTTTTAAAGCCCACTTGCAAGTAAGGGAAAAACTCTCTTTTTTGGCAAAGTACACTTACAAATGGGGTTTTTAATTCCATTTGCAAGTGGGGAAAATATGCATTCTTGCAATTGTTTCTTTGGGGGCAAATCTTGCATACTTGCATTGTTTTTTGGGGAAGAACATGTATTGTTTTGAAAACAATACTCAAACTTAAAACTCCACAAATCTGAAAATGATTTGTAAAAACAAAACAAAAAACAAACTTGCAAAAAACTTAGAAGGAAACCCAAAATCGCTGCTCCAAAACTTGAAAAAAAATCTACAAATGATGGCTATAGACAATCAAAAGTTGACCAAAACCTCTCAATAATCAATGCATACTCAGTCCATGATAGCTTCTCGACAAGTGGCCAAGTATGAAAACCGAAATGCAAGAAAATAGGAACTTCCAAGACTCATTCAAACACCAAAAGCGGGGTTTAAATGGTTGCAAAAAACGACGCCTAAGGAGGAATACGTGGTTTGTATGCAGAATTACAAGCTTTGAAATGTTTAAAACTTGCATCTCATGCCCTATATCGGGCTTTACAAGCAATGCTGCAACTTGAAATGAGTGTTTTCTTTCAAAAATCACTTGTATTTGCCCTAGACGGGCTTTTCCTTTGATGTTGCATCTTGGAAATGATTTTACTCTTTACAAAAACATTAGTAAATGCTCTAGGCGGGCTTTTAAATTGATGTTGTAAGTACTAGAAATGCATTGCAACAGCAATGCCAGGCTTTAAGACTCACGATACAAGTTGTGAATGTATTGGAGACATTGAAAATAATCAACAAATGCCCTAGATGGGCTTTTAGAATGCCGTTGCAAGAGCTGGAAATGCATTTTTTCCTTTAAAAATCGCTGCAAATGCTTTAGATGGGGTTTTTAATGGTGACTACAAGTAGAAAATGCCTCTTGTTTATTTAGAAAACACAACACTTTACATACTGGTGAGCTTTTTTGACCACGACGCATGTTTAAAAGTTTTAAAGCATGAAAGAATAACATAGTCAGGCTTTTTAAGCCCGACTACATGCTCCAACATTCATTTAAAACAATTATTTCCCCTTTAAAATGCATAGACGGGCTTTTTAGATTGCATTACAAGGAGGATTCAACATGTGTTGAGTTGTAATCACTATATGTAGTTGGGCTTTAAAAGCCCACTTATAGATACTTTTCCTTAAAGCTCTTGCAATCAACTTGAAAAACATCTTAAGAGCATGGATGGCTTTTATATGCATCTCTTCAAGCATATTTTTTTTGAGAGAAGTCATGCAATCGGGTTTTAATTCCCCAGTTGCCTTTTAACATTCTCATTAAAATGATTAATTTCCCTTTGAAAATGTTATTTCAAATGTAACGGTGGACTTTCATTCTTCCATTACAAGTGAATGCTTCTCAAAACAAGTTGTAATGACTCACAAAAAGCCCAACTTTATGACTTAAGAGGTCTTGGTGGACTTTTGATTCCATATCGCAGGCTTCTTAACAAAGAACAAGGACCTGCAATCAGGCTTAAAAACCCCACCTACAGGTAGCTTAATTCCTTATTATCTCTTAGAATATAGCTCCGAATTAGGCCTGCGATAGCTCAAAACAAGAGGAACTAAAAAATCAATAGACCTAGGACAAAAAGAAAACAAAAAACAAACAAAACAATCAAGAAAAATCAATCAAGGACTTGAAGATTACCACAAATTGAGTACCTGCAATTAGGAAAGAAAAATCCATAAATGCAATAGAGACAAAGAAAAACTCAACAAAAACCTTCAAAAAGGACATTTGTACTTGTAGGATGAAAAATAAGGCCAAGGCATGGTGTAACCCATTGCCTTCGAAATTTTATCTCAAATTGTCTATCTTAGAGAGAAAACCATGATTTTGGATCGAATTTCGCTTGGGTTTTCTCAATTTTGAGAATTCAAATTTGAGGACAACAAAACCAAAGAAGAAAAATATTAGTGATAGCAGTTTGTAGGGGAGCGGTTCACTTGAGGGACCCTAATACCCAATATTTCCGTAAGTAGGGTTTAAATAGGCAAAACATCAATTCTTTGCGTGAAATAAATGAGGATGACATCACCAATGTTCCTAAATCCTAGATTATTTGTGATGATTCTTCAAAGCTATTCTAAACAACTATTTGGCTTCTGAACTCGAATCAAGAGCATAGAAAAGGTCCTTAAATTCATTTGCAAGTGATCATGCTCCAGGAACTCTGCAATTAAATCATTCATGGAGGCCTATCATTAACATACTAATGTTCCCAACATCTAGGGGGATGCACCATCTATTATTTATGAATAGGGTGTTATTCATATTAATAGTGATGATGGCTAGTTTACAAGAATTTAATATTTTTGGATTATTGGTTATGACTAACTAATGTTGGCAGCAACTCATTTAACAATTAGTGTTGGTAACATTCTGTTTATTTAATAATTTTATTTACACTATCAAGGAATCTTTTTAACTATAGCGAGTTTTCTGGAATCTTTTTACATCTTGCTAACCTGATGATGGATCACGTATTGTGACCTAAAAATGTTGATGAAAAGTCTATTATGCAATTTGTTTGTGAAACTTCATTTTTTGCTTAGACTTATACATTGCTTTAACCTTGTCTTGAGAATTGAAGTTTGGTTCATTTCATGCATATTCAGATTCTCTTCCCGTTCTTAATTACAAGTCAGTCAAAAGGAATACAAATTTCATTGCTTTGAATTTTGTTTTGGCAGGCAGTCTTTTACAATGCATTTGGTTCGTCTTATGACTTCATGGGCAGTAGTTTGTGATGTGTGGTACCTAGAACCACAAACGCTGCAACCTGGAGAGACACCGATTGAATTTGCAGAGAGGTTGATGTTTAACCAATCCCAATAAGTATCTTGATGCTTGATTGCTTAATTGGTAATCAGAAAGTGTTTTCCCTGCTTCTAATATTGTTGTTCATTATTGCATTCGGACATCTCTGTTAAACAGGGTCAGAGACATAATAGCTACAAGAGCAGGCATAAAGAAGGTTCCATGGGATGGATATCTGAAGTATTATCGCCCAAGTCCTAAGCTCACGGAAACAAAGTATGTCAGTTTTCTTTATGTAGATGCATTTATAAATTATAGCTATAACTCATTTGGAAAGATATGTTATTGCAAATTTTTCAATGGAGTCCATTTAAGGTGAATAAAAGATTTGCCAAATGATATTTATTATCTACTTCTGTGCAAATTTAGTCTTTTCAATTTTTAGTTGTTCTCTCAAGTAATGAGGATGCTCTCTAGTACTTAAAACTCATCAACATCTTATTTAAATGGTTACAAGGATTTTCAAATGTAAAACAAGTATTAATTATCATCAAAGTTGCAAACTTGGCATTTAATTTAGACCAAGAAGTAAAAAACTCATTTTTATTAGAAACTTTCTAAAGTTGCTACTAATTAATTTAGGCAAAAAAGTAAAAAACTCAATTTTTATTAGGAACTTTCTAAAGTTGCTACTAATTAATTTAGGCAAAAAAGTAAAAAACTCTATTTTTATTCAAAGATTTTATAAAATTGCTGCTATAAGAAAGATCAAGTAAATTCTAAGACTTTACCTTGGGAATTTTGATATTATTTTTTGTCCTTTCTGAATCATTGCATAATTCATGGTAGATTTTCCCATGGTGTACTTAGTTTAGACAATCTATTCATTTTACCCAATCAGAATCTTTGAAAATGTATATAAATATTGTTGTAGTCTTACTTTAAACGATCCCAAAGTCCAATGTTTCCTGTATGTACTGCAAGGTCTCGTGTTTGCATTTAGGCGTTTAATTTTTAAGTTTGGGTGTAGCAATAAAATGGGATATATATATATATGTGTGTGTGTGTGTGTGCGTGTGTGTGTGTATGTATCATAGAAATGAGATTGAGACTCAACAATGATTACCCGACTTGGTTCTTAGCAAAGTGCAAATCCCAAGAAATCTAGAGATTTTTAAAGATTCAAAACTTGTTTCATACATCCTTTATTCAGTAAATCTTAAAGACACAATAACATCATCAAATAGAAGCTAATTTGATTACATACACAAGTATACATCAGTCACATAAGTATAAACACAAATTTTAGCTGAAGGAAATAGCAAACTAAGATATATAAATATTGTCAAATGTATACAAAACTCAGAATATTAAATTCATGACATCAAATGTTCCAAACATATATCAAAACATAAACTACAAGTGTATGGCTCAGAGTAGCTTGCTTCTCTCCTACGAAGGTGTCTAAGGTAGGTTTTGGATGAATTAGCAACCATAGTATCTGCATGTGACATGCCATGCTCACCAACATCATTTGTGCCTGTGTCTGCTTGTGCTCTATCCTCTGTCATGGCTATAGCCTCAACCTCTCTATCTGCTGGCCAATCCGCTTGAGGTCCTCGTCACTAAAGACATGATCTGTAGCTTTAGTGATTGACTTAGATTTTGGATTGACCTCTAGTGTGATCGGGGTGGTGTCAATGTCCAAAATCTATCTCTATCTAAGGTGGAGGTTGTAATGAACAAATACTAGATCATTCAACCTCTCCACAAACAGTTTATTGCACCTCTTGGAGTGTATGTGCTTAAACATACTTGAATTGCGCTCACAACTTGAAGTACTGTATAGTTGGCTCAATATGCAAATGTCAATCCTCTGAAGATTTGGTATTTTAGGGCCAAACATTTGCCACCGTCTATTTGATATTTAAAAAAAAAAAATCAGTTTCATTTCCAACTTTAAGACTTGAAGTTATATAATCAATTTATGCACTTCAAATATATTTTTACCTGGGTGCAATTCAATTTGACCGGTTTTGCACATTTGACTAGAGAAGAGCTCCCCTTGTGCATTATTGAGGCCTCTATCTTGTGGCTGATAGTGCTGATATCAATATCATTAGTAGACATCTGCTCTACAATTGACTAGAGCCCATTAAGAACCTCTTCACCTGCCTTTAAATTAGGGCAAAAATGGAATGCTAGATCAAGGCAATAAGCAGTTGCATGGATGGGCTTGTGAAGCTGGAAATGCAAGAGGAACAAATTACATAATATTTATAGTGGAAGGCCCCTTAGGGTAAAATACCACTTTGAATCTGAACCTTTATTAGCCTCTTGGGCAAAAGTTTTAGAGTTACAACTCTGGGAAGCACCAACACCCTATTTTAGAGACACCTATCTCAAGGAACACCAATCCCCTTTATCCGAAGCACCCACTTCAAGAAGATTAAGAAGCACCAACTTCTAACATGAAGAAAAATGAATTACAAATCAGAGGGTCATCTCTGTTACAATACAAATCATGAAATAATAATTCAACTCTAGGTTGAAAACACCTAGGATATACTTCTCTTTCTGTTTACAACTATGTTCCCTTTTACATAAAAAAAGTATATTACTCTTCTTCAAATGTACTTATCAGATTATAAAATGTATAATCAGATTAAAATTAGAATATTTGATTAAAAGAAGATGAGTTAATTCAATACTCTCCAAGTTGTGGATCTTCTTGAAAGATAAAACACTAGTTTTCCTTCAATACATTAAAGATCCAAATATGCTTTCATATGCTATTGATTAATCTGATAAAAAAACTGATATAAATGTCTTATGAATCAGTAAATAAACCCTCCTTATCCTCTGATAAACATCTGAAACAAAAATCAATTCATATAATGCACTTTTGAATCAAAATTCAATACCCTTCTTTAAGCTGCCATGTTGACCTGCATATTCCTCTTGAAGTTGATTGTTATTATACCCAAAAACCTGTAAAACTTTTACAAACACCTGCTCCATCATTTGGCATTATGAGTCTCCTCTTTATAAAAGTGCTTTGTAGTTTTGGAATTGATCAAAAACCTGTTCAAAAACCCATTAGATGAAAAACTGTCAAATTGCCAAAAACGGTTATATAACTGTCTAAAACAGTTCTGTTCAACATCAGGTTTCATCCTCCATACACGTGGTCTGCAGAAACTAAGGAATACCCATTTTAGACCTCAGAGTCACCTTTCCGAAAAGGTATTATAGTTGGGGTCTTCCTTAACAAATGATAGGTTCAGAATCATTTAGACCGAAAAGAGGTAGTTATGGGATTATAGGCTTCATAATCAATATTATCAATATTAAGTGTTATACACTTAACACTTTATCTCATGAATTAATAATGATTATATCAATGTAAGAGAACATTCAAAATTATTTCAACCTCATTTGAACCATCCCAACTTAGTCTCATATCAATTTGCATATTGTGTACCATTATGATAATTGATTATCTGAGATACTTGAATATCATATTTTATTGACATCAATGACAAAATCAATGACCAAATTACCAAAGGTTCAACATACTCCCCTTTTGGCATTGATGTCAATACCTGCAAAAACATATTAACCTCTGCATGTCCCTATATCACCTGTATATCATCACTTGTATAGAATCCATCAACATATCATATCAATATCACAACTTCATTAATCATGTTTTCCTCATGCCTTTTTCCCCTCGTTGACATCAATGACAAAGGAGATATACCAAGGTTTCTGTTGTAAACATTATCATAAATGCTCTCCTTGAAACCCATGACACACTGAGTAACTTATGCAAGAGAAGAAAGAGAGATAACTCCCAATCTGGTTCTCAAACCTTCAAACACTTCTTTTGAGAGAGGTTTTGTAAATATGTCAGCCAACTGATCTGAAAAAGGAACAAATTCCAATTCAACATTACCATTCAAAACACGTTCCCTAATGAAGTGATAACGAATATCAATGTGCTTGGTACATGAATGCATAACTGGATTCTTAGAAATACTGCTGGTGCTTTGATAATCACAAAATATAGGAACTGGTTTAGAAACTGTCACTTTCATATTTGATAATGTTTGAATCATCCATAGAACCTGTTGACAACAAGAACATGCTGCAATATACTCAGCCTCTGCAGTAGAGAAAGAGTAGTAGTGTCCCGTTTTTTACTATGCCAACATACCAATCTGTTACCCAAAAAAATGGTGCCCCTGAAGTACTTTTTCTTTCATCTAGACAACCTGCCCAATTTGAGTCAGTATAAGCAACAAATCTGAAATCATCATGTTTAGGATACCAAATCTCATAATCCAAAGTGCCCTGAATATATCACAAAATTCTTTTAACTGCCATAACATGAGATTCCTTAGGTGAAGATTGAAATCTTGCAACCAAACAAACAACATGCATGATATCAGGCCTTCAAGCAGTGAGATATAGTAAACTACCAATCATTGATCTATAAGTGGTTTGATCAACTTTTGGAGAATCATCATTTTTAGTAAGTTTACAACCTGTTATTATTGGTGTTCCCATAGGCTTACAATCTTCCATCCAAAATTTCTTTAACATCTCTTTTGCATACTTAGTTTATGATAAGAATACACCATTTTCAACTGAGAAATCTGTAATCCAAGAAAATATGACAAGTCCCCAAGCATGGACATTTCAAATTCAGATTGCATAAGCTTTTAAAAACCTTGACTTAAAGCATCATCATTAGATCCAAACACTATATCATCAACATAAACAAGAACAAGAATATCATCACATGCACCATTAATGTACAAGTTACTATCAACACCACCTCTTTTAAAGTCATTTTTGATAAGATACTGATCCAACCTAGAATACCAAGCCTTTGGAGCTTGTTTCAAACCATAAAGAGCCTTTTTCAGCCTGTAAACATGATTAGGATAATCTTTATTTTCAAATCCTTCAGGTTGATCCATATAAACCTTTTCATCGAGATATCTCAATACACGTTTTGTTGCAACCCAAGGTTCAGCTTCTGTGGTTGTCATGAAGCAAGAGATGTGGTTCACAACATAGTATGTCAGGTCTAGTGGTGCTGAGATAGATGAGGCTGCTCACTAGTTGCTCACTAGTTGCCTAAATGTCGATTCATCCACGAGTGGTGAATTTGATTTGGCTATAGGTGTAGATGTAGGTTTGCAATCATGCATCCGAAACTTATCCAACAGACTTTTGACATACTTCGACTGAGAAATGAATATGTTGCTAATTGTTTGCCAAAGCTCTACACTGATACAATAATGGAGAAGTCCCAAACCTATCATATCAAACGCGTAACACAAACTCTATTTGACTTGGTCAACCAAATGTATTGCACTACCAGTAATGATCAAATCATAAACATAGATGACAAGAAGAATCTCACCACTAGCATGCATGACATACAAATTAGGATTAGAAGGACTCCGTTGAAAGTTTTGATCAAGCAAATACTTATCAATCTTGATGTACCATGCACAAGGAGCTTGATTGAGGCCATAGAGTGCTTTCACCAGCCTGCATAGCTGGTGTTCTTTACCGACAACCTTGAAACTTGGAGGTTGGGTCATGTAGATTTCTTGCAAATCGCCATTGAGGAAAGCACTCTTGACATCCATCTGATGGACTTTCCATCCGAACAAAGTCGAAAGAGCGATGACAAGCCAAATGGTGGCTCATTTTGGCTATGGGAGCAAATGTCTCCTCACAGTCAATCCACTCCTTCTAGGAAAACCCTTCAGTTACTAACCGAGCCTTGTACTCATCAAGAGTTACATCGGCCTTATATTTGACTTTATACACCCATTTGCAGCCAATGGGCTTCTTCCCTGGTGGAAGATTTGACAACACCCAAGTGTTGTTTTACAGGAGATTTTGATGTTCATCTGTCATAGCTTGTTTGCAGTTAGGTATACCTTTAGCCGCTGAATATGTTTGAGGCTCATAAATACTTGTCAATGTTTGCCATAAGAGAAAAACTCATTGTGTTATATTGCTTGCTCTTATTCCTAACTGATCTACCCTCAATAAGTTCATCATCATGAAGATCACTAATGGTCTTGGCCCATCACTTAGGTCAGAGAGTAGAACCAACATCCACTACAGGAGGAACAATAGCACCTGAGATCTTTGGATGTGAATCGGTCCCGAGGAAAGTATGGTGGCGCAATGTCATGCCTAGGAGACCACAACTGCAGAGTCATGAGAATCCTTCCCATCAAGTGAGCCAAATGGATGTCGAACATCCAAATTTGTAGCTTGGGGAGGCTGATCCTCAGGGTTCAAAACATGAGAAGGTTGAAAAGGCCCTTGTTCTTCATTAAACACATCTCAACTAAATATGAAACGATTAGTGTCAACATCAATCAACCGATAAGCCTTATGATTATCAGTGAAGTTTGTGAACATCAATTTTTGAGTCTTGGAACCCAGTTTGGTGCGCTTGGCGTCTGGAATCCAAAGATAAGCTGTAGAGACAAAAACCTTCACATAACTGATTTTTGGCTTTCGTCCAGACCAAGCTTCCTGCGAACATCAATTTTTGAGTCTTGGAATCCAATTTGGTGTGCTTGGCATCTGGAAACCAAACATAAGCTGTAGAGACAAAAACCTTCAGATGACTGATTTTCGTCGTTCGTCCAGACCAAGCTTGCTCTAGGTTCATCTTTTTAATGGCCTATGTGGGAGATCAATTCAAAAGATAAACTACAGTATAGATTGCTTCCGCCCAAAACTTCCTTGGAACATATTATGTTCCAATATAGATTGAGCCATCTCAGTGAATATATAGTTCTTGAGCTCAACAACACCATTCTACTAAGGGGTATAAGGTGTGGTAAGCTGATCCTTAATGCCATGTGATGCACAAAAGTTGGAGAAATCCAAAGAACAAAACTCTTCATCATTGTCACATCAAAGAGTGACTATCTGACTGCTTGAGTCTTTTTCCACTAAGGCCTTAAACTTCCAAAATATGTTGAACACCTCTGATTAATGTTGGAGAAAATATACCCACATTTTTTGTTCAAATCATCATGTAGCAAAAAATACTTGCATCCAATGATTGATTGAGTGTTCATGGGTCTATATATATTTGGATGAACCAATTGCAAGACCTTGGATGCGCTCCAAGTGTCACCGTCTGAAAATGGAGTCCAATGTTGCTTTCCAATCTGACAAGCTCCGCAAACTCCATGATTTTGAGTCTAAATCTTGGGTAATCCAACAATAGACCCTCCTAAACTAACTGAGAGAGATAATGAATATTGAGGTGCCGATACAACTAATGCCAAAGATTGTTGATGGAAGTACGTCTGGCTGCCATGACCTGCTCTTGAGAATCACTTGTATCAACAAGTCTATAAAGACCATGATCCTCAAGACCAATAACGACTATAGTGCGAGACACCCTATCAATAGTGATACACTTGTGCCAATTGAAGACGACATCTAGCTGTGGAGAATGAAGCATAATTTGACCGACTGACAATAGATTGAGCTCCATACGTAGGACATAGTATACATTGAGGAATAACAAATCGCTTCCTCTAGATGAAAATTGAATGTTGCCCTTTGTGACAACAATATACTCTTCGTCTCCTCCAAAGATCATTGAATCTGTGAAAGGTGTGAACTTTGTGAGCCAATCACGATGATGTGTGAAATGCCGAGAGGCACTAGAGTCAATGTACCAGGCAAATGTTTTCTCATGATCGGATGGGCATGCGACCATGAATGCATAACACGCAAGCTCCTTTTGATTAGAATGCATAGTAACATGGGTGTTTTGCTAAGACCCTCCTTATTTAGATTGCTCGGACACCAACTGTTTCTTGCAATCTTTCTTCATATAGCCAAACTTGTGACAATAGTTGCACTAGATACTTTTCTTCTTGGAAGAATCCTAAGGTTATCCTTGTCCTTTCTGCTGGAAGGACTGATGTTTACCTTTATTCTTATTTGAGGCTTTGGTTATGAAGGCCACCTGTTTAGTGGAGGACGAACTAGCATTGCTTCCATCTATCCTATTGTAGAAGCTTGTTGCAGAGATCAAGAAACTTAAGATCAACACTAGTAGAAGTGATATTGAGCATCTCAATGAAATGCTCATAGGATAGGGGCGGGCTTTTCAGTGTGATCACTACCATATCTTGCAGCCAATAGCCTCCAGCTGGTCACAAATGTCCTTGATCTTCGTAAGATGCCTAGAGAGACATCTTCTCATCCATCATGATAGAAAAAACATATTCTTCAAAAAGAAGGCTCAACTCTTGTTAGACATTTCTTGAAGATCCTTCAAGTTCCTAGATCTCTTTAGCTATTTTGCTCGAGGAGGAAAATTTGATAAGCATCATGACTTGTCAGTTGCGCTTATCAAATTTGTCCTGTTCCGTTCCAATTGATGTAGGACATGGTTTTCTCAAGGCACTGATATTCAAATATCATCATGCGCTATTTCCATGTGTTGTAGTTGTGGCTGTTGAGCCTTACAACATAATGTTGGTCAAAGATGCCAACATGTATATCGAGGTGAAACTAGTCAATCGTGTGAAAACATAAAAATTGAGGCAAAAGTTGATCAACCTACATAGATCCCAAAATGATCTTGAGGCTCAAATCCCAAGATGCAGAAGCAACCACATGAAACCCTAAGGCGTTTTTTTTGTAATGGAAAAAAACAGTCAAACCTTAGCCACATCCAAAATTTGAAACCCTAGTTGGGTTTAAAAAGATAGAATTCCGCACAAACCCTAGCTGCAGGTAGGGGTTGCGCGAGCAAAAAATTTGTAAAATCGCATTTTTGTTCACTTGCAATTTCAAAACCCTAGCCATCGCAAAAAAAATCGCATAGGTCACGTCTTAAAAACACAAGAAATTCGCATCCAGAAAATGCTGAAAAAATTCAGATCGAAAACGCAAAAATCATTGCCAAGAAGTCTGAAGCAAGCTGAAAAATGCGAAAATCCACGTCTAGATCGCGCGTTAGGTAGTACAAAAAAATTGCCTAGGAGTTTGCTATATCACAAAGTAAAAAAATTGCCCAGGAGTTTGTTGTATCACTAAGTAGAAAAATGCGAAAATTGCGTCTAGGCACACGCAGACAACAAGCTGGAACCATGAATAATAGCTTCGCATTTTGTAGAAAATGGCAACCTAAATCCCCGTGGGAATAAATGCAAGCTAAAAACGTCACAAAAAAGAAACCAACGGATTTTAAAAAAAATTTAACTTCTTGCAAAGACCCACGATTTTCAACAAACCCTTAAAACATCCGCTCTGATACCATGTTCAAAAATTATTGGTTTATTGGAAGTTTTACAACGAATATATAGACCATTACAAGAGCTTCAATTTGAAGCAAAAGTCTTCTAAAAATAGAAGTATAAACTAAAGTAATAAATACAACTCCTAAATGACCATTAATAGAAGAATCTAAAAAATCTAGCTAAAAATAGGTAACTAAAAATAACAAAATATTCTAATAATAAAAAACACAATTCACCACATCATTCCCTGTAGTGGTCGTAGCATAGGATGAGGAAGTCCACTCCTCACCAACAAACATGTGCCTCAATGCCCTTTGACCAAATCAAGGATTGTAATGTGATGAAATTGGTGGCAAATCCTGTGATTCCAGGATGAGCTAATTTCTTCTGCCTCGTATGTTGCCTCATTATGCTAAGGACCCATGCATGATTGTACATAAATTTGCAAACGTTTTTAGCCTTATCTATGCATGTCTTGACCCATGGAAAGTTACTAATATCCTCCAACATGAGGTCAATGGAACGGTGGCACATGGAGACCAAAATATGCTTGAGTGTCTCTCCATCAGAAGTTTACCTGTTGCAACAGAATTTGCTGCATTGTCAGTCGCCACTTGCACGTTTTCTTGACCCACCTCACCTATGACTTCCTCTATAGCCTCACATAGGTATGTGGCATTTTTGCTCTGTGCCGAAGCATCAATGAACTTGAGGAACATGGTGGAACTTGAAAATAAAGCAAAATCAATGATCAGTCAATAAATCATAAATTACAATTATTTAACACTAAATCAAATTCAAATTATTCAATGCGTTTAGGAAAGTAGAATGATCAATCACCTCTCCAAGAAATAAGAAAATTGAGGACTGTTCTATTCCTCCTATCGGTTCAACCATTAGTCATGATGGTGCAACCCTTTTTGCTCCAAAATACACACTGGTCCTATAATTTGGCTTTTACATCATCCACCGTTTCTAACAATATTGGGCCACTGAACTCGGAATCATTAGGGGCTTTGAACCTTGCCCCACAAATAGTTACGACGTCTACCATACCCTTCCAATAAGGGGACCTATCACAAATAGATTAAATAAGATAAGTATGTGTAATAAAAATTTAGTAGACAAAGCAAATTGCAAATTTTAAATCGAAAACAATCAAATAAAAAAGAATTACCTGGCTGCAAAAATGGAATGTTGCAATAGAAACAAAATTTGCCAATTGCTTTTCTAGTTGCATCACGTACCTGGTTGTTCCAAGGCATGCTCTCATGCGAGGGTTGTGAACCAAGAGTAGTGCATGGCTCAAAATATGAATCCAACTTAGATTTCAGAACTCTAGAACCAATGCTAATAAAGCCACTAGCAGATGCAGAAGCAGAAGCACTAGGAAGGTATGGAGGCATGGAAGAAGCCTCTTCAACACAACTTGCAGTTGAACAAGAACAATACTCGCCAACTCCTCCCTTTGCTTCTTCTTCATTTCCTTTTTTGCGTCAAAAGTTTCTAACTGCACTTGGCATTCACAAATAGCCTGAGTCACTATTGCACGGATCAGCATCGTGGCCGCATATTTCAACAATATGATATTTCAATCTATTGATGCCACCATGAATAATTTTTATGTTTCCAAGGAAAATCTTTGGTATGTTTCTAAGCTTCATCCTTTTGACCTTGTTTAGTGGTCAAAATCTCAAGACTGCTGCAATAAGACAATATTACCAAAAAAATTAACATTTGTGCATTGTTATTTATAAAGATATAAACCAATTCAAAAAATAGGGTTTGTTCCAAAAAAAATTGTAGGGTTTGTATTTGCAACTCTTTTCTAAAAAGATTATTGTTCTTTATTTGAAGTTTGAGTTTGAAAGGAAAAGAATTGGAATGTTACAAAAAAACAAAAACAAACGCAAGTTTTTTGTTTAGAAAATACAAAAAAAACAAAAAAATATCAATCTGGCCTCTTAGAACAAACTTGAAATGAGATGCAATCTCTTTGCAATTGTTGGTATGGAGCTTTTGATGCCCCAAATGCAAGTATTAAGCTGCCCCAATGTGATTTTGCTCTTCCTCCTTGCTGGTTGCCCTTCTATGCACTCATTTTTCCTCACAACTCACTCTTCTCCTTCTTTTGCCAAAAGAATGAAATGAGCTCACTTTTAGGGTTGTAAAGAACAAATAGAAGGAAAAACAACAGCTAAAAGTGACTAAAATTTTAATTTTTTTTTTCAATTTAGTGGCTTGCCATCGGCCAAGTCTGGTCATCAGAACTCGATGGGCTGGTGAGTCATGCCAAGGACTCGGCCGAGCTTGAGTCGGGGCCTTTGGGACTCGCCCAAGGTCACCCGGTTGGGGACTTGCAGAGTCCCGGAACTATGGTATGCCTTTCCAATGTGCATTGGTTTATCATATAAAGTATCCAGTTTTAGGTTTGAAAATGCTTGTTTAATCAAAGAGACTGGTAGTACAGTTTCTGAAATGACCCTAACCGGCCATTTACTAACTTTCTCAACCAAATCACATGCAGTTTCAAAAACCAATAACACATGCAAATATCCAACAGATATATCGAGTAACCAGCAGATAAAACTTTATTAAATTTCTCAGAAATACGGTTTTGTATTATACATCAGCAATACATAAGCCAAACATTACAATATCCAATCCAAACCGAAATATAGCAAAGAACAGTAAGATTGGATGATAAAGAACCTAATAAAACAATGGCGAACTCTGAATGAATCTGCACCAGGATGAATCAGGTTTCCATCTAATCCACCAAGAAATGCTGAAGGTTTCCGTCCTCAGTTTTCTGATTCAATAGCTGAAGCTTCTCGAATTCTCAAAGAGAAGTAATATCCATAAATTGAAGCATGTTCAATGAGTCTCCAAAACCTCCTCTTATGGCTGCAGCTGTGACTCTTTAGTTTCCCCACTGTGACTCTTCATATGCCCATTTCGTCTCTTTATAAACTCACTTTAAAAAAATGATCGTTGAGTTATAAAGTAAAATAATAAATAAGTGAGGAAATCATCAGGCATTAAAACGGGAGCCCAAACGAGCTCGGATGCCGTCGTGTGATAGCTCAGCAGAAAGCTCTCGACGAGACACTCCAAGTCCACTATTGAAAAGCCGAGAATTCTGAACCCCAACTGACTTACTATAAATAGTAAGTACCTTGGAAACCTACGGAAACTGCTCCGATTGGCCTGGAACTGAAACCACCTAGGCTAATTATCTCTTGGTGCACTGCCACGCCACGGTTAGCCCTCCGAGCCAAGGTAAAAAGGCTAACAACCCGGCACAATATAATGTACCCTAAAAAGGGGACATTACAATCATCCCTTCTCGGAGATTGTTTGCCCCCAAGCAATCGATATCTGCATGCTGCGATCAAATACCTGGATCCCAAACTAATCTTAGGGAAGCTGCTCCACCGACTTGTCATGTGTAGCTGACATAGTCATTAGGCTCCAATCTGTGAAGCCACTCTCTCCATAACCAAACAGCAGCCAAACCAATGCCCGACTCCCAACTCTCTGCAAGATCAATCATGCCCATCTGCCCTGTGCTGCTGTCATCTATAAGTAAGGACTCAACCCAACTGAGAACCTCACTCCAACTGATATCTCCTGCGCCTCTACCGTCATATGCTGGAAAAAATCAACTCTCCTGTCGATCGGCTCCAGAAATGAGAACCAACCGCGAGTATGCCACTCCTGGATCCCACAAGCAAAAGAGCCCTACATCGCCCCAGCTAACTGAAATATCTCGATGCTCACTGTCCATACTGAGTGACATATCGGATGTATCCTTCTGCCATAAAGCTGCCCCTCTAATCTGTAACCTGAACTAGTAACTGCACTGAAAAGGCAAACTGTCAAAACCGCTAGATAAGACTTCCACTTGCGATGCACTGACTATCTCTACTGGAAACCCCAAATCAGCATAAGGACTCCTTGACTGTCTCTCAATGCTCAGAGTCGTACAATGTATCTCATTGTGTGAAAAACTCACACCAGCCCACCTAACCGGCATTCCAAACTCGATGACCCCGTACTGGATAAGTCCTACCTGATCAACATCATCACCGAGTGGTAGTGTAAGAAAAGACATACCACTCATCATGTCGCCAGACATAGCTACCACTCCTGGACTGTGGGTACACAACCCATACTGCTCAACAACTGAGCTCATCCCACTACTCCCACCTGATGGCCAAGGCTCATCTCTAATAACTGCCCCAGGGTCCCACACCCTGCAACCAATCTCATCCTCATCCTAGGAATAGGAAGTAGCTCCCTCATCTAACTCGAAGAGGGGATTATCAATAGTCAACTCCACACCCATATCAAACATGGAGTTATCCATCTTCTGAAAGTGGTCTAACTCACCGAGAAACTCTCGATGACCCAAAGATCCTCTTCGACAACTGTCCAAGTCATAGGTCTGCTGTATGTTGTCAAGCTCTTGAATCACCTCCTGATAGAATTCAGACTATCCCTGTCATCCTCCTCTCTGTACTGGCTAGACACCACGATTTGATTTCTCACCTCCTGCAGAGTGATACGAGTGTGCTCCAAAGTGCTCTGAGTAGCACTAAGCTCCCTATTGAGCTTACCGATCTCAACCTCCTTACTCGCCAGCTGCTCAGCATAATTCCCGGCAACCTGTAATAGGTGGTCACGGTTTGTAAGTAGTCTCAAATACTCCGACTTCCAATCCTCAAATGCTGCCCTGACTCCTTGTAAACCTGCAGTATAGGATCCAATCCCTCGGCCGCCTTGCCCTTGATCTCTCTGAGCTGCCCTGTATAGATCATCGATGATCTGGTGAGTGCTATCATGGTGAACTTGCGCTGCAATAATGGCATCATTGCTAACTTTCAGCTGACTCTTTAAGACACACTTCTCATCAGTGTTACCCCAAGATGCACTGCCAAATGGATCATCCATATCCGTGTGATGCAAAAGTGAAGTGCTGCTAAAGAAGTCACATGATTCCTCATTACCGGAATCGCTGAAGGTCTCCAACGGGTTACCATGACCTATAACCATGGAGTTATCAAACTCCGCCCTCAAGTCACCAAAATAGAGTTCTGAATACTCACCACTACATCCCGAAAGTGGGGTAGTCATAACTGTAATGTCTCTATCACTAGGCTGCAATTTATCTTTCCCTTGATCAATTATGCAAACATGCCCCTGTGACCAACTCCCCTGACATAAGAAACAAATCTGCCTTGCAATCACTGAGTCTTGGTCTATCATCGGAGATCCTGCAACCTGTAAGCCTAATGATGCCTGTTCGTTTTCAGATAACGAACTCATGAATCTTTCAGCCTGAAGCTTAATTAATTTAGCTGAGAGTTCATACGTCATGGATGCTTTCCTTATTCCTCCTCTCCATAATGCCAACAATTCAGATTGCAATTGTTTGCATATGTCATAGTCCTCTCTCAAGATCAAGGATAAGATAGTCATACTGCATGTCTTTACCCCATCCGAATGACGCTCCCTGTAATTGTCTAGGAGACACTGAAATAATTGTTGAATCATTTCATCATAACCAAGATTCAGCATGTGACTGAAAACTTTAGTGCTGGTCACTAACTCCAAGATTTTTACCTGTGTACCAAAGGTAGAATCTTTGTCATATTTCAATCCATCTAAGCTATCTACAATCAGCTGTAACACCTGTCTCCAAATATGCTCGATGTAAGGAATAATGGGAGCTGCGATGCGAGTGATCTCATTGAGACATGAGGCGACTGCAAGCCTAACATCTTGAAGTGGATGACTTATAAATCTGCGTTGCACTAAGGCAACCATCGTGGGATGCATGACCCAATTAAAAAACCTGCAATCAGCCTGATCAATCCTGGATAAATATGAATTTATTTCATTGAGCTTGGCCAACATGTTGCTTGCAATTTTCTGCTCTTCCAGTTGCCATCCAAGGCAACACAATTCATTTCCTATCTCCATTTCCTTCTGGATATCTCTGAGATGGACACCGTAGAACGCGCCATTGAATTCCTTAGAGAAAATTGGGCTTTCTAAGGATTCCATGATTTAATCTTCTCCAAATTCATGCCAAAGACTAAGTTTCCTCTGAAACTAAGATATGCTGCCCCTGCATTAAAATTTCTGTTTCATTCTGCCTGAAGGTGCTCAAATAGTTCCCTGCTCACCTCCTTATTCAAAATTTCACACAAACTGGATAGTCTTAAAAATGATATTTTCCCCTGATTACATCCGCTGAATGAATATGATTTACTTACTGATAACGTTTCGTTGGATAGGCATGCAAGTCTATAAGTTTGTGCTAATTTCTTATGCAAATTTCCGATCTTTTGAGTTCCCTGATCAATGCAATTATCCAGGTGAGTCTCTGCTGGAAATTCATAACATTCTGAAACTGATGATGTTCGAACAGGTGCTGATGGAGTTATTATTATTCAATTCTATGATGCCCAGTTTGCTCTATCTAGTCCAAAATTTCAAAAGCAATTGTAACCGCGAATGACCTGGATCTTGAAGATCTTTATGAAAAATAGTAACAACACTATGAGCTGCTGTATAGGTTGTAAATGTGTAGTAATCTAATCCAATCGTGACTGTGATAGTATCAATTTCATTTCACTTGGAGTGTGTATTTTCTTTCCCTTAATTTTCTGCCACCGTTAATTAAACAGTGCTTATTTCCAAAATAAAAGTTTCTTGAACCGACCAGACTGTTTATTGTTAAAAAGCAACTACCAGATTAGTCCAACTTCTAACTCTCAAACTGCAATTCTTATACTGTGCCCAGAAATTACGACTTTAAAATTCAGTATTGGGATATCCCAAACTCTGCAGTATGCCAGCGTGCTCAAATAAATATAGGAAGCACCAAACAAGTCTCACCAACTGCAGTCCAATGACAATTCCTGTGCTATTGTGGACACCTGGCAATAGCAACTGCCGACTCTTTCACTGCATCCTATTTCTGGTAAGCTTCGTGCTAACATAGGAATCTGCGGACTTATGTATTATTTGCAGAGACGTTCGTACAAGTATGCCAGCAAAAAAAAAAACGTTTTATTTATTCCCTGTCCCATACGACAAATTTTTCCCAACTTGGAAGCTGCATACGCCCGTTATAAACTTGGCGATAAAATACATCCACCAAATCCTGGCGTCGGTCACGTGGAGTCATGATAATATTAAAAACGGTCCACACTAATACCGTCTAGCCTCAAGACCATTGCACGGCATCAACACAATTATCTGGTGATAGCATAAATGTTTCCAATGTTGCAGGCCAAATATCTTCAGCATACTGCTCACAACGGCTATGCGGTGATTGAACGCGCATCTGGAGTGAATTGCGACTTCCAGCCAATGCGATGCCCGCTCCAAACGGATATGAGGTGATTTACGTGAGTCAGCTTGCAGACCCGTCACCTCCTTTGCCCTGTTCCAAATCGCAATACAATCTTTCAAGCCGTGTGCACTGTAACCTACACTGGCGTTAATCAGGGGACTCACGACCTGAGAGAATGATCACCGGCTAGAATCCAGACCCATAACTATGGGGTCGCAGAGCATCGAACAACAGAGGCTCAACGTGAAAAGGTGAGGCTATTGGCTTCACCAGCTCGTGCTGCTTCAGCTCGATCAGAGTGCTGAGACCAGGGGCGTACTACTCTTTGCTCCCCGTGGAGTCCTTACTAGCTCATTTTCCCAACCTGAGCTCTTGGAACTGAATGCTGTGGCTAAGAGATTTAAGACAGAGAATACATGGTTACAGAAAGAGGCTCCTGTGCGCTCCAACTGATAGCTCGCGCATGGAGAAGAGCCCAACTGAACACTGTCGTGAAGAGCTCTCTTACACCCAATAGTACTAAGGTGTTATCGTCTGCAGAAAATGCTGTCGTTATTCTGGGTTACAATAACCAGGCTATACCAATATCGAGTGCCTCAGAAATATTAATTTTGTATTAGTAGACCTCCCGCCAATAATTCACGAGATATACAACACTCAACAACCTGCAACCTATTAATCTCGGCTCTTCAATTTGTCACGGGATTAATAATTTCCTTCAGCTTTCATGAGAACATTAATCTCAAATTAAATTTGTTTCAGATATTACCAAGTCGTTTGACATGCACTCCTAACACCAAATCAACACATACTTCACAGTGAACTTATATTCCAAAATGGCTCCATCAAACCAGAAACTTCTATTAAAATTTGTTTATTGCAGACGTAGGTCCCACCAAATCTCTGCTACCTCTGTGTTGTGCTTTAATTTTATTTCTTAAAGCTGACTGTGCAGGCTGGCTGTCTGCGAGCTCTATGAATACAAACTCTGAAATCTCCCAATAAGAAGGGCTGCTATTTGAAGTGATAAAACACTTGTAGAATCTATCTGAAAATGTGATTCTAAAGAAAAACCCCACAGGCTGGCAGAATGCTAGGCTTTGATACCACTGAAATGACCCTAACCGGCCATTTACTAACTTTCTCAACCAAATCACATGCAGTTTCAAAAACCAATAACACATGCAAATATCCAACAGATATATTGAGTAACCAGCAAATAAAACTTTATTAAATTTCTCAGAAATACGGTTTTGTATTATACATCAGCAATACATAAACCAAACATTACGATATCCAATCGAAACCAAAATACAGCAAAGAACAGTAAGATTGGATCATAAAGAACCTGATAAAACAATGGCGAACTCTGAATGAATCAGGTTTCCGTCCAATCCACCAAGAAATGCTGAAGGTTTCCGTCCTTCGATTTCTGATTCGATAGCTGAAGCTTCTTGAATTCTCAAAGAGAAGTAATATCCATAAATTGAAGCATGCTCAATGAGTCTCCAAAACCTCCTCTTATCTCTTTGCAATTGTTGGTATGGAGCTTTTGATGCCCCAAATGCAAGTATTAAGCTGCCCCAATGTGATTTTGCTCTTCCTCCTTGCAGGTTGCCCTTCTATGCACTCATTTTTCCTCACAACTCACTCTTCTCCTTTTTTTGCCAAAAGAATGAAATGAGCTCACTTTTAGGGTTGTAAAGACTAGATAGAAGGAAAAACAACAGCTAGAAGTGACTAAAATTTTAATTTTTTTTTGCAATTTAGTGGCTTGCCACCGGCCAAGTCTGGTCATTGGAACTTGATGGGCTGGTGAGTCATGCCAAGGACTCGGCTGAGCTTGAGTCGGGGCCTTTGGGACTCGCCCAGGGTCACCCGGTTGGGGACTTGCAGAGTCCCGGAACTATGGTATGCCTTTCCAATGTACATTGGTTTATCATATAAAGTATCCAGTATCAGGTTTGAAAATTCTTGTTTAATCAAAGAGACCAGCAGTACAGTTTCTTAGCCCAGTAAAGATGATAACACTTGCCTCATCTGCTATCACAACTTAATAACAATTTAATAGACCTTACGCAAGTGGGTTTTTATGAATATCTGAAACTACTGTATATAAAGGTAATTTTCTGAGTTTATTTAAAACTTCAAACAGTATATTACAATTATTTGTAAAACAGATTTCTGACCTTAACATTGCAGCAGTAAGTTTTTGCTGTAGTTTCTGTGCTTGATATGTAAGATTTGGCATTCGTATAGCATCACAATAATTCCAAGGGAATCCACCAACAGCCAGACAAGGTGTATGAAATGACAAACTCTGGCAATAGAAGTAATATGCCCCTACCAATATGGTTTATTACTCTTCCTAAACCATAGCAGATTTAACCATGCATAGAACTGTCAACCAGTCGTGGAATTACAAGATATAGCAGCGGAAGACCAAAGCAATACTTTTAGGTTAATGTGTTAATGTTTAAGGTAGCTGCAAGAGAGATCCTTCAGCAAATGTTTGTCGTGAGTTGGATATGTGGCATCGTGAGTCAGAGGCTTCATGTCTAATTGATATCGTGTTACTTGGCACCGTGCTTCTTGACGTCATGGTTACTTGGCATCGAGATTACTTGGCAACGTCCACATCATCTTTGGTACCATGCTCTTTCTTCTTGATGTCAGTTCGCATTTTCTTGTGTTGTAAATGTATTATAACGGCTGTTGTTTGCGCTCCGTTTTCACCTCTTACTGTTATCGGGAGGTGCCTACCATTATGGAAAAGACTACATACAAGTGTCAAAAAGCTCTTAATTCAAGTGGATATGCCGTGTGCTATTTTATGAGTTTCTCTTTATGTTCGCACACATAGTTGAAGGGATTATTATCGTCTCCTCAATTTAACTGAGGTCGTCTCACTTATGGTAACGATGTAATTTCATGACATGGTGAATCCTTATTATTCCGAGTGGCTTGCGTTATGTTTTGCTGGCATTCGTCTGACATCAAAACTGTCGTCATTTATGTGGAATGATTGTCTCCTTGTATTCCCAGGGGAAGTTTTTGGTTATCATCGAATATATGATGTATGAATTGGAGAGACATCATTTCTGAGGTGCGTGACTAATTTTTCTGCAAAGATGCAGACCTGCGATAATGACCTGCATGGTTATTATATACTCTGTAATGAGTGTGATACATGCCACAAATTTATTCTGAAATTGATCAGTGTATGGTCTATTTGTGTGAGTGAAATATTATGTTGACAAAAGTATCTATGAGATACTTGAAGCATATTATATTATGTACATGCATAGTTAAAGTCATTGAACTATGAAGAAGGCTTATAGATTGACTGTTGAGAGTTATCAATCATAAGCGTGAGAATATTGTAATCATGTTGAGCATGTAATAGAAGAATCTCTTTTCGGGTGTGGCTGGGTTTTTCCCTCGAGTAGGAGGGTTTCCCAGGGTATCTCTGGTGTCATTGTGTTTCTTGCTTAATCTGTTACTTATTTATGCTATTCTGGTTCCAAAACTTAACATAATGCCCCACATATGAACAACAACAATGAGATATCCACTTCCAAAGCATGAATTAGGATCTTCCTCCAAGCAAGTGCAAAGTCGACCTCTAGTCCTCGAGTATACGCTCAGAAAATCATATTAATTGCCGGTCTCTGTTTGCAGCATTACAGAGATTACATGAATAGATATATCAAGTTATCAACATCTACTCTCGAAATCTGGTGCTCATTGTGATACAAAGGTTTCAAGGTTTGGCAGCAGCAGCGAAGACAATTATAATGTTCATGCTATCCAGCAACAGCAGAGATAAGAGTTGATTGTACATTTATACAGCAACCTTACTAATGATATACCCAATGAGAATAATCATGTTTAAATATAGCTGTACTTTACCAATTCACAAGACAAATGCAGTTACCAGCTGTCTAGAAACTGTTTGCTTCAAGGTACCCCTGATTCCTCATGCCATCAATAATGGACCACGCCCTTGTCACAAACTCATGGCCTGGTAATGAAGATGAATCGTTACTGATAGAGATATGGGTCCACAGCTAGGGTTATGGAGTTTGTGCACCCAGCAAAGCAAGAGAATACCACTTGACTCCTTTACAATCCTTACGCTGCTGAGTGGAAACTTGTGATCAGGAGAAACTCATGTTTGGCCTGAGGAAGAGCTATTGACTAGGCAACAAGGCATCGGCACACCAAAATAACAAACACCCACAAAGGATATCGATCGATCAATATGGAATAAGCTCCTCCCACAAAGAATAGGAATCATGGCAGCTCCATATCAGATATTGAAATAAAACTCCAGCAATTTCACGTGGAAATTGAAGTGATGAAGTTTTTTGCCTGATGATTCTTTTGTCTTCCTTTTATTAAATATCTCATCATAATGTCATTTTAATTTAATCCTCAATATCAAATAGTTTGATAAAATCAAAATATTTACAGGACATCGAACCAATAAGTAATATCACCAAAACTTCCTATAACTGTGCCCCATTTAATATATAATATATTATTCCTGACTAATAAAGTCTTTATGTCAATATAGGGATCCGACCTTTATTTAAATAGATAGAGCAATAAATCTTCAAGCTTACAATTTTCTTCAATAAAATCCAGTTGTGAATTCTAAAATGAATCCACTCAACAAAGTGAAAGGGGTTTGTGTCCAATCTACCAAGAAATCCTAAGGATTTCCATCTTCAGTATTCTTGAACCAAAAGCAAGAAGATCCCAGAGCTAAAATAGGTTACATTAATCCATTAAGTCATCAATATGTTAGCTCGTGAATTGGATTGCCAGGTTCTGCCCCTACTATCTATAGGGAAACGGCCCTTTCCGAATGGAATAAGATGCTCACTGTTGCTTCAATAAATAAGGTGAACTCGGTTCTCGATTGGTTTCTTCTCGAAAAGAATTTAATAAACCAAGCACTCCCAACTGAGCCCAAAATTGTCTTTAATAAACTTTTCAAGAAGCTTCCAGAAGCCATTTCAATTTCCCCCTTTTAAAAAATTTACTATTTGGCTTTGCAAGTGGGAAATATTAAAGTGACTGTTTTTAAATTTTTCATTGACATAAAAGTCACTTTATAGATCTTATTAAATAATTAAAATAAGTTGTCATTAAATTGATTTATTTTTTCAACAACTTCAATTTTTAATTATTTAATTAAATTCTAAGGTCCAAATAAAGGGAAGATTACAGTCCTTGCTCCCCAAGATTGCTTGTCCTCAAGCGATTCCAACTTAGCCCCAAAATCAGTATGCTGATAAAATTGAAGTTGAAGATAATCCTGGGGCCCCAAGTCAACCTCGGAGATCTGCTGCACCTTTTACTCCACACGCAGTCACGCTGAACACCTATATAAGAGACCTCCTGAAACCCACCTGAAAGAAGAACAATCCAGTATTGGAAAAATTTCGTCAACTCCTCAAAGAATTGCTTTTCCAAAATATTAATTTGTGGAACCAAAGGAGGAAGCTTGAGAAAGTCATCATAAACTATCTCATTCCCAACACACTGCACACCTCCATAATAAGTGCTACTCAAATCAAATCTGCTGCTCCAAATATATGTGCAAGCCAAATACAAGTAGTAATCCTGATTCAGTGCCCAAACATCTAAGCAACACTCTGACTGATTAGCCCAACCAATCAATCTCTCCATTAGGAGTCCAAAACTATCTTTGACAATGAGCCAATGGAACTGAAATCGCCCAAATCTGTAGCCGTACAAACCTGAATTCTCTAGTTCTGACATTGGCAAAAGAAGACAATCACTATAGAATTGAATGAACTTAGAATAAAATTTCCATTTGTGCCCCTAGTTATAATTGTCTTCCCAAAAGTCATCAGCTCTATAATTGCCTTTCTTGTATGAATTCTAAAATAAGAGATAAAAGCAGCAACAATATCAGTTTTAGAGTCCATAACCTCCCATAGCAGCATGTTTCTCTTGTCATCATTTGTCATCAGTAACCCTTGAGAAGAACTTTGTGCATAAGTACCTTCACAAAGAGTAACTCCACCATGCTGTTGCTGCACTACTCTGATTTCCATGTGAAATCCAACAAGAGTGCATTTGATGACGCTTGCAGAATTAAACACTCTGTAAACTAGGATCAGCAATTGACCAAAGATGACCCGTTATGTGATTGTCCGCTGCAAAAAGTAAAATGATCTTGGATGACCAAAAAGAAACCTTCTCTAAGCTTTTAAATTTAAATTTATAACCTTCACACCAATTTAATTCATACATGAGCTTCTAGATTGTTGTTTTAGCACCTAGCAAAGTCAGACTGACTAGGATTTGAACCCAGGTTCTCTCAAATACTTGTGTAGGTGCTCCATCAGAAGTATCAGTCCTTTGTGTGTGCATGATTTCAGCTTAAAGCTTTGGTAACGTTGATACTTCAAATCATAAGCTTGTCTCAACCAGAATAATCTATTCGAGCTTCCTGTAAATTTTCTGGCACGTGTTTTATGTGCTAATTGTAACCCTTTTTTACCATGCAATTAATTTTAATGTGATGTTACAAGTTTTTGATTAATTGTCAAATGTGACTAATTACAGTTGTTTATCTTTCTAGACAACAAAGTTTTGCAGAGGCAATGCTAAGGAGATTAGAAGACAGATAGGTTCCTCCATGGTGATTTTCTTTTTGCCAAACATGCATACCAGCTTTCAAATTGTTTTTAAAAAAAAATGGAAGAGGCATCTTCATTCCACGCTGTTCACTTAATCGGAAATGTGTTTGTTCACTAGTTTCCATATCTTAAACAATTGATTTGATGCTTTTTTGTAAATGTGGATGTGCTAATATCATTCATCAGAAAGGACAAAAGCAGGATTGTTGAAATAAAGCAAAATCGACAAGAATCAAGCTTGCTGAAAAGAAATTGAATGCACCGAGCTATATGAGCACATCCTACCTTTGTTTCTTTATTAGTAGGAAAGGATGATGTCTCTTTATGTGATGAGTTTGAATTGATATAATAGATTGTAATATACCTTGAGATGAAACATCTGAACAATTCTTGTGTTGAAGTTGTTATATTAGCCCGTACATGGCTAGGTGAGATTTCTTAGTCAAGATTATGAATGGAATATATTGTACACCAGATGTGTACTGTACTTAGAACAATCATGTATCATTATTTAATTTTGTTTTGTTCATATCTGTTTAGGTTTTATTTCGTTTGATATGATCATTTCACATATCTTCAACGTTAGTGTACACTAAATTACAAGTTTAAATGAGCATGCGACATTCTGACACGATCCTTTTGTATACCAACAAATAACACCAATGTTCTTGTGGAAACATGTATTCAATATGAAAATTACCAAATTCAAGTTTCATAATTCAATGATTTTCAATACTAATGTATTATTTGTTATTTACCTCTTTTTGACTGAATCACTAAATCTTTTAATAGAAATTATATTAACGACTACAAACTTGAGATGATTCCAACAAACTTAATCACTTTATTATTTAGAGCCCTGATGAATGTATTGCATCAAGGCATGAATGATGTAGTTGGACTTGGTGTTGCATAAGTAGAATTGAAATATGCTTATGATAAATGGAATCTATTGATAACTAGGATCTCTTACTTGTTCTAGGGATGAAAATAGACTATTATTAGTATTACACATTTGGATTCCTATCAAAGAATTATGCACTTCAAAAAAATTGTACCTCTTTTTGATATTGTATGCAAAAGTTATGGCTTCTAGAGGTTGGAAGACACAAGTTAGTGCAAATTGGTGGTTTTGAATCGCCCCCTACAGGAACGAGACTAATAAAGAGAAGGTTTTGAAATAGCCTCTATTAGAAAGCAACAATTTTCAAATGCGGAACAGATTTCACCATTGCTGTATGATGGGAATCAAAAGAAAAAATTAAACTGAATGTGCATTTCTTGACAGTTGGGCTTATATTTTCACCCAAAATTCTTTATGATGTCTAATTGTCCTCCTCAAGAGACAATGATGAACAACATGAAATATTGGGAGTATTTGAGTGACATTTTTGTCGTTCATTCACTATTTGCATTGTTATTGGTTGAGATGAGCATTGCTTGGAGGACGTTTCATCTAGTTTTATGATGCAAACTGTTGGTGGATACCTTTGCATTCATTTGGATACTTTCTGATGAAAGTTGTGGAGGATATTCTCCCTTTTCTAGTTTATTAGGGTAAGTATTATGCCATGGCTAAGTTGTGTTGTTGTGTGGTTGTTCATTGCTTATTCTTTGTTGCAAGTTGAGTTTGTATGTTGTTATTATTTTTGCAACTTAAAGGTTTTTCACTTAGCTATTGAGTAAAATTATAGTTGGAATGGATGAATCATGTGGGTTTGAAATGTGATGAGTTATAGGGTTGTGTAAGTTTTTAGTATGGTAGCCAATTCTAGAGTTGAAGAATCCATCCTCTTACAACGGTTTTTGTTGCATATTTGGCTCTTGAGTTGGTACAATATCATTCAAAAAAGTATTGTTGATAAACGAGATGTAATATCTACTCTTTTATATATACTAAGCCTAATAGTAAAGGTCTCCATAGTCTAAAGTGGAGACATAAGTTTGAATGTGTATGGAGTAGGGTTGTACATCTCATTTATATGATAAGTTGATTGGAGAACCAATGTTTTTGTGTAATGCTTGTGTAAAGGGAGTCACTTACACTAAATTAGTGTCTTGCTTGGTGGCACCTTAGAAACCTACCTATATATTTTTTATGAAATGCATTGCAGTAGGATGGAAATCAAATATATGGAAGGTGTTTTTCATACTTGGCTATTTTGCTTGGATGTAATTTGAGAGTTAGGCATGTTGAGGTTGTTGCGAATGTTGTTTAAGTGTTCCAACCTGAAGTGGGTGTGGCAAATGTACCTACAAGCTTTTAACCCCATTTTGGGCAACAAATAAATGCTAATAGTTTGGGGAATTGTTCTCACTGCTAGTGGATGTGAACACCAACTTTAGTGATATCATCAACAAAATATGCACTTTGTTAGATGGATGACATTAGTTTGTCTAAAAGTGTATGTAGCTTAGAATGTGTTAGGATTGTTAAGATAGTCATAAACCATCTTGCATATTGATGTGTTGTGTTGGTGCCAAAAAATGAAGGATTGGATTTCCTATGGACTTGCCAATCCAATGCTGGGAAATCCAATTGTTTTTGCCAACAAACAAGTTCAACCACAATAGGGGTTTGAACTTCTGCGATTCTGGCTCTGCAAGACCAAGGCTTGTGGGCCTATACCTTAACCAAATCTGTTGATTCAAAGGCTTTTTATAGTAGATAACTGAATATAAAACTTTTGGATTCTCTCAAAGTGAAAAATGAACTTGAGAGGAATTAAATTGTGAGTATCACAATCATTGAATGTTGTTTAAATGCTATAATAGAAATGATTTTGAAAGAATGTTTTAAAATAATGTATTATTTGGTTTGAAATAAATATTGATGACTACTTTCTGCTTGTAATTATTTTTTAACAGAGACTTCAACTTAAGGATAATAGATCAGTGCCTTTCTTCTATTGGGCAATAGAGACAATTCCTTTTTAATCCTATGTACAACTAAGTGAGACCGAGAACAACACCTAAATGCTCGTATCAACTGCTCCTCTTTAATGTCTTTGATTATTTTATTATGCTACAATCAGTCTTATTGAATTTAACCCAAGCTTAATGAGCCCAATAAAATAGAATTAATAGAGCCTAATAATTCTAATTATCAAATTGAAAATAATGGGAATAATTTCCAAACATAAAATTTTAAAGCAGCTTTATCTTCTGGAGATAAAATCACAAAGGACTGATCAATCAGGAACGATCAAATCCATAACTCCAAATTAGAGAAAATAACTAATTTATATTAATGCTCCATAAAGTCTTATGTACAACAGATCACTTGCAGAAAGTGCAACAGAAAATAATAAGTTTTTTACATTGTTGATGATTCTTCCTAAAACTTTCATTCATTGCTTCACAGTGCAAAGCTTTGTGTAACACACTTATCCAGGATCCTAAGCTCTTTTGACGTACCTTATTCTTGCGGCACCCCCCTTTGCCCTCCACCATCGACCTTGCCTCCATCTCCCACACCTACACTCTCTATGACATCCCAGGCCAACCTTCTCTCCACCTCATCCCACCCCCTCATAGCCATATCTTCACCGCATCCAGCATTCACGAGGCCGTCAGATCTATGAGATGCAGTAGAGCGGTCGATGCGGATGGTTTTCAGGGGGAGCTCCTTAAGCTCGGTATCACGGTGCTAGGCTCTTATCTTCCCACACTCTTTAATAGAGTGGTTTGCACTGGCTTCCCTGAGGCTTGGTCGAGACATGTGATTCATCCGATCCACAAGAGTGGATCAATCTCAGACCCCGACAACTACATAACCATCATGATTGGGCATACCTTTGCCAAACTCTATGCCACAACATTGAACACTATTCTTTCTTCACAGCTTGACAGGTTGGGCTGTAGGGCTAGAGGTCAAGCTGGTTTCCGTGCAGATTACCAAACCATGGACCACGTTTTGACTCTACGAGCGATCATTGAGGAGGCTTGCTATCGCTCTGCAAAAGTCTATTGCTGCTTCATTGACTTTCGTAAGGCGTTCGATTCCGTCCCCCGGGTGGCCCTTTTTCAGAGACTTAGAGACATTAGGATATCTGAGATTCTTTTGATTGCCATTATGAGACTTTATGAGCGTGTTGAGGGCAAATTCAGGACTCCAGAGGGCTTTTCAGAGCCTATTCAGAGCACTATTGGGGTGAAATAGGGATGCCCTCTTTCCCCCACCTTATTTGGCATCTACATTGACGAGCTCGAGGGCTTCATCAGAGATTCGTCTCTCCTAGGTGATGACTGCTATTTACACTAGGTCTTAGTTGCCATTCTTCTTTTTGCTAATGACGTGATTCTCTTAGCCTCCTCACCTGAGGGTCTCTAGAGAATTCTTGATATCTTGGCCTCCTTTTGTGATTTGAGACAACTTGTGGTTAATCTAGGGAAGACACGGGTCATGGTCTTCAACTGCTTGAAGACCTCTCATTTACACTTCTACTTCCAGGGACAGGAGATCGAGATTGCCTCCGCATGCACATACCTTGGGGTTAAGTTTTCCAGTCCTTGCTTCAGTTTAAGACCTACTATTCAGCCCAGAATCAGTAAAGGGATGGGTTCCCTCGCCCTGATCAAGAGATAGTGCTTTAGACACCACTTTCAGGACACCTCGTCCAAGTTATCCCTCTTGGATTCTCTGGTTAGACCTATTGTACTCTATGGCTCTGTTTTTTGGGGACCATCTCTTCTTGATTCCAACTGGACCTCTATTGAGCGTATACATATTCTCCTCCTTCGGCGTATCATCAGATGTCATCGTACCACCTCCCACAACATCATCCTTGCGAAGTTCGAGGCTCATCCCTTTAGGTTAGGAGCCATCTTCGATCTGGTTTGGTTTCTTCACTGCCTACATTGCTTCGCTAACGCTTCAGATGACCGGAGTAGATACTCTTACCTCGCCTATTGCTCTTCTGTTGAGCTGGCTAGATCTGACACCTCCCCTAGAGCTCGTTGCTGGTATGCTCAAGCCACTTCCCTTTTGGGTTCCATCAGGATTGATATTGATCAACTACCCCCCTTTCAGTTTTCTTTGGACGCTTCTGCTCATCTTCTCCCCTCCAGATAGGAGTTGAATGAGCATGTTAGACTTGACATCTATAGGCAGTACATCATGTCGACTTGGACCAACCCTAGTGGGGGCTTACGTCCGAGGATGGCTTTTTATGCTGAGCACTTCTTACACATTCAGGATGGGATCATCGTTTGACCCAGATATTTATCACAACGTTGGTGCCATGCTCTTTAGATCGCACTGGGATCCTTCAGAGTCGGCTCTCACTGCCTGCGAGTGCAGACTGATCATCACATTGACAGAGAGAATCACATTTGTTGTTTATGCACATTGTCTGAGATTGAGACTGAGGCACATTTCATTTTTCGCTGCCCTATATACTATGAGATCAAAGGGAGATTCTATTGCTTATTTAGAGATTGCAGCTCCTTGACTTCCTTCTTTTGTTAGTCTGACTAGAGATGTCTGGCACTCTATTTACGGGAGATGGTATGGCTCCGTAACCAGACCTTGCAGCTTCTATTTCCCCAGAAGCAGGTCACCGAGCAGCTCATTATGGATTTCTTCTTGCCCTCGCCCCTGGCTCGGGGTGTGAAGCGGTCCTCATGTGCCTCCCCCATCAGTCACTCTATATCCGTGAGACCTCGCAATGCTTCTACCCATTAGCGGCAGACCACCAGTAGATCACGATGACAGGTCCATACCCATATTCTTCCAGGTCACTATCCTTCTGTGTTGGATTTCTTTCCGCTCGAGAAGGACCCCTAGTCCTTGCCCTGGTGGTTCTTGAATCTTTGTTCTCTGCTTCTTCTTGTTTGGGTCCTTGTTTTTTTAGCATGTTCCCTCGACCACTGTTTGGTGGTCCGCTAGTTTCTTGCTACTTTTGCTGTATGATTTCTGTCCCATAGACCCTTGTTGGTCTTCCATTGGACATTAATAAATTTATCTTATCTTATCTTGTCTTATCTTATCTTATCTACCTTTACATCTTACACCACATATATATGTGGATGAATGGTTTTCACACCCCTTTAGGGTGAAGAGACACCACCCTATGCTAAAATTAAAAAACTTCTTTTGAAAAAACTAATAAAAAAATTAACTAATAACTACCTATCTTTCGGATTTGGGGTTGGTCGAAAACCCAAAACACTTCCTGAAAAGCTAAGATTTTTACTGGAGCTTGGAAATTAGATTTCCTAAACTGAGTCTTTTTTATATTTTTAATTTGTTATCGTTTTAAGTCTCTGTCGACATCATCTTCACAACAAGTCGAAATTCCAACATCTCTGAAACCTTTGCTCACAGAATTTTGATTGTTCCTGTCACAAAGCTTCCTTTCTTAATCCCTCAACTTTTAATTGAAAAGTAATATAATTTTGTATCCCATTTCATGTACTCCATCATTAATTATTGGGCATGGAGTTTAAGAGACCATTTTTTAGGGTTTTATAACTATATAGGACTCCAAAATTTAGAGCTCCAACATGTTTATTAGTTATATATTTAAAAATTATAGTTGGATATGTAATGCGACAACTAAGCAACTGATTATATGTTGTAAAATTGACACATGAAATGTAGTCATTAAACTTTATGATAATCATGTCAATAGATCTAGTAGTAAGAATTTGAAGGAATATGTAATCAGAATGAGATAATTCATTGATATTTTTGTGACAAGCTAGTCACATCTAAAATATCAAAAATCTTAGTGATTCAATCATGAAAAAGGCACATTGGAGTATACCATATCTTTCTTTATGGATTAGAATTTCTCCTTTTTGACTTTCCACACTCAAATCATTAAGATTTAAAAGAAGCATAAATGGTAGACAACTAATCAAATTTTGTTCACAACTAGCAAATGTTCACACTTGGTATGTGTACAACCTACCAAGATGCACTATGTGCCATAGTTTGAAATATCGTTATCGACAACTTATTGCCAAGGGCAAAAAAAAAAGATCGACAAATATTGGAGATAAGTTGTGAACTTCTTGGAAAAATATCGGGAACTTAAAACATTGCTTAAATTTAATTAGAAATGCATTTTTTTTTTGCAAAATTCAATAAGAAGATGCATCTAATGAGTCAGTAAATGAGTAAACAACCAAACAAGCTGATCTAGATATATATAAATGCAAATATGATACAAAATCACATCCTCATGTGAAATGTTGATGGCTTGTCGCCATAGTCTGAACTCTAAAGCAAACTAAAAATAGAAAATATTAGTTGACCACCGATCACCACACTGCATATATTATTCACCTATATTAATGATGTTGGCTATCTAATTGTATTTCATCACTTTTATAGCTGTCATTGATTTAGTAACATAGTCATGGTTAAGATATGTCTTTGCTGATAGACTCCTTTATGATGATTGTCTTCTTCCTTAGAATGTTCCAGTGAGCAAAAGTCCCTGAGTTTATTACGAACGGTATAAACTGTGACTGACAATAATATTCCTCAGTCGGATAATCAAATGATTGGCATAAAATCACTAATTATAATATTGTATATGTGAGTATGATTGTTGTATGAATTGGTCCTGCACGATAATTTCTTTAAGTATCACAATAAATTGTAGATATATTAGTGATGAAGCATCAAAATATCGATGAGAAATTGAAACTTATCTGCCGCGATAACTTTACACAGTTTGTCGGGAGCCAAAACTTATCATGATAAATTTTCTTATCGTAGAGATATCGACGATATTTTAATCTGCTGTGCATTCCACGTGTGACTTTATTTTGAGGCCAATTACCACATAAGGGTATATGAAATTAATGTCTTTAAAAAGTTTAGGGAGTGAAATTTAACATTATATATAATTTTTCAAACCCTAACAAAGTCATGTTGTACATTACATTTGGTTTGATATTTGATGCATCTTGAATGTTATTTTGGAGTTCAAGCATTGCAAAATCTACATTTTAGTTGTCATGGATGTCTCATTTAACTTTTGTTACATACTTCCATACATCCCAAAGGTTTGGACTGGATTTTCAAATTTTTTTCATGACACTGGGTCAAACTTAGGTGTGGATTCAACATTGAACTTTTAAATTTAAACTTCTATGGGTTGAGTCAACCCCATTCTAGGAAGCGGTTATGTGTAGATTAAAGTGTGAAAGCACTCAATGACAAATCTTACTTCACTTTTTCACCTTGGAGAGAGCATATCTTTGATTGTTTTTCCAAAATTTTAAATCAGATCAAAGGTCTTGCCAAAGGAGTTCCTTGCTTGGTAAGTCCACAAATATGTTGATTAATGTTGCTAGACTTTTATTGTAGGTTCAAACACCAAGACAAACAATTAATTGAAATATATAACCGAAGTCAATTTGTAGATATAAATATTTTATGTAGACATGGTCAATTTTGTAGGTGTTGTATCGTCTGGGGTCATGTCAAGTATCTTGATCAGGTCTTTTCTCAGATCTGGCTTCCCCCCCCGTTTTGCTTCTCTCTCCACCCGTTTTCACTATCTTTCTACATTTCCTAGCATTCTGGATGGAGGTCCTGAGGTTTTTGACCTCAAGGTCAAAGACGACCTTGAGGGTCAAAGATGACCTAGACCCTGACCTAGGTCAGGGATGACCTTGACCCTGACCTAGGGCAGGGTCTACCTCGTCCTTGACCCAGGGTTCAAAATTCAAGGTTTTATGATTTTCAGATGTCAGGTTTTGGAAAGTTTCTTTTTCCTGCCTCCGGGTCGGCCATTTCGTATTTCGGAATGGTAAATCCTTAATTGCATTTAATCTAGGTATATTTCTAAAGGTTATGACCTAATTGGAATTTAATTCTCCAAAGTGGCCCCTCTAGCACATTGTTCCCTAGTTCACTATAAAAGGAGGCCTTTCTCTCTCATTTTCTCAATCAAGTTTTGTGAGATCATCCACAATCAAGCAATTTGGCATCCATTATCAAGAGCAAGATCTCTCAAGCACTCTCAACCATTTCATCAAGCATTTTCAAGGAAGCATTCAAGTCCTCTTCTCCATTCAAGTTCTCCATTGAAGATCAGGGATTCAAGCATTCAAGCCATTGAAGGGATTTGGTTCAAGCATTCAAGATTCATCATTCAAACCCTAGATCTATCCATCATGATGGTGTGATCTTCCTTCAAGACCCTTTGTTCATCTTCTAAGATCCATTCATTCTTCTATCAAGGTGGATTCCAAGCATACAAACATGAAGGTTTTGATTTACATTTGTTAATGTTATGTTCAAGCTTTTATATCAACATATTTGTTTACATTTGAAATACAATTGCATATCTATTGAATTGCATAGCTTCATTGTTAGATCTACTTCTACTACTTGCTAGCATTTTCTATTTCAATTTCATTATTAAGGTTGATTCCAAACCGGGGTTTGACAAAGGCAAACCCCCCATCCAAACAATAAAAACCTCATTTTCTTGCAGGTACAAGTACAGGACCACATATCAGAGCTTGGATCTGGATACCCTTTTCAGCGAACTTTCAAGATCTGCGAACAAAGTCAAGGACGACCTTCAAACTCCCGAAGTAGTCTTTGACCTTTTATTGGGGTCAAAGACTACCTATTGTAAGGAAGATAATTTTTTTTTGGGTTTTCTCTATCTTGACATTTCCAGTCCGAAACAGATTGCAGAATTGCCCAAAACTGCACACAGACACCAGAAATCAACATTTTCCAGATTTGCCCTAGTTTTGAGGTTAGTATTTGCACTTCTTTACATGTTCACAATATTTTCCATCACACACATCCCTCCACTACATTTCCAAATCATATCCAATAAGGTGAACCCTAATTTCACCTTATTCATTTTGATGAACCTGACATACTTACTCTCTTTCTTTTTGGTGTTAGATTTCCCTTTAAGATTAGATTTAATTTATGCTCTTGCATTTTAAAATTAAAAAATACAAAAAAATCTATAGATTCAATAAAATACAAAAACATTTCCTGCATTTCATTTACTATGGAGATTTTTAAGATGCTTTGGTGTGTGGTCATGTTCTTTATTACCCTTCTTTTAGCATCTCTTTACCATACTTATGATGTTTATGAAAATATCATTCATTTCATTATGTTGATGACACTTCATTTTGCACTTGCTTATGCTTTTGTGAAATTGACCGATACTAGACTTCCTACATTCAAAACTTTCATTAACAATTTATGTGGTACTCTATTACTCTTTTATATTATGTGAAGAATTTGGTAGATGATACACCATCTCCTAATCTTCCTAATCCTAATCCTATCAATCCTAATCTGATTCCTAATCTTCCTATTCCTAATCCGATACCTAATTCTCCATCTGCTATCCCTAGTTCTTCCTGTACTTATGATGGGATTCAACCCATAGCTCAGGATACAGATGTGCAAGACTTGTTTGATTTACCTTCTCCTCTGATTCACGGTGATATTAAAAGAAAGGGTAAATAAACTTCTTCAAAACCTATTATTCCACCTTATACAACCTTTACTCATGAACATGATAAACAATCACCTCTTGTAGAAGGTTTACATGCTATGTACACTACCAGATATAATATGGTGACTAAACTATTGGAGTTGATGAAAAACAACCCACAGCTCCCAAGAACACCTGTATGCAAACACCTGTCACAGAAAGAGATAGAAGTAAAAACAATTAATTATTATATGCCTAAAGTTTAGCTTAAGTAGAAAGAGGTAATAAGTGACTTAATAATTAAATCAATATGATTCAATTAATAAGCAAACACTTTATTACTCTAACATAAACAAGGTTATAGAGGTTTAGGGCTTGGACTTAATGAGCATGGTATTAGGTTTCCAGTTCATATACCCCCTAAACAGGACTCATATGGTGTTGGTTGTTCAAAATCTCAAGTCAAGGTAGGTGATGTTGATCATCGTCCTCCTCTTCATATTCTTCTCCCTACACCTAAAATAGAAAATCCTAATGTTCGTCAAGAAGTGGCTAAGAAGGTATATGTTGAGTTAATGAATTCCAAGAAAGAAATCTTTAGATCTATGCCGATAGATGCTTTATACAAGTACAAATGTCCTTTTCATTATAGTAATACACATTTACTTGCTGATTGTAATCATTGCAAGTTATATGTTAGAGAAAGAGCTGCTTTAGGAATTATATCTCATTCTCGTGCAGTTTTACAATTCCTCCACAATTTTGATATAGGGGATTCCCCTCATTCTGATATAATATAGATTTTCTTCCCCTCTTTTCTCATGACTGGGGGGCAAGAGGTGTATTTTCATCCAGTCTCCTAGGATCCATTAGGCCTTTTATTGGGGCTTAATTGGTATTTTTTCTCTCCCATATTTCTATGGTTTTGCATTATGTTTATAATAATCCATAGATCTTATTCAAGATATCTTTTCTAAGACATTTTTTTTACGAAGATACCCCTTGTCTCTATCCCTGGGGGGCAAGGTTCTTTCTTCTCTCTCTTAGTCTAGGGAACTGCTTTCCTTAGCTTAGTGGTCTTTGTTTATATTGCAATATTATTTCATCATATTCACAGATGTTTTGACTATGGATTATCTTCTTATATGAGAAGTTGTTGTCCTAGGTCGTCACTTCTTCTCTATGTTGCAAATTATGTTCTTTATAAACTCTCACCCTTGATTTGGTGTTAGAGTTGTTTCCCTCATTCCAAAGATTCCTTTTCCTTTTGCTTACAGGGGGATTGCTGATTGAATCTTTGTTCCCGCTATTGAAAGATGATATTTTATATAAAGCACTCCTCTTTGGTGGGGGTCTTGTTGATAAGATCTCTTTCATTGAGGATCTTTTTCCATGAGTGACATATCCTTTTCACGATTATCTATACTCTTTGATGTAGGGGTCAATCCTCGCTAAGAATATGGTATACATTGTTGTAAACATGATATCTCCTTGCATTGTGAATTAGGTATGCTCTTCCTCTTCCTTATCCTATCTAGTAGACTACCACGATAAGGAGGGTAGACTACCATGATAAGGAGGGGGGCATATATAGGGTCTCCCTTGTACTATAGTTTTTTATTTTTATATGCTAAATCTTGGAAGGTAACGCACATAAGTTGCTAAAATTTTGAAAAGACACATTTATATGCTAAATCTTCCAAAGGTAACACACATAAGTTGCTAAATCCTGAGGAGACACACATTTTTCAATTTTTCAATATGCTAAATCTTGGAAGGTAACGGACATAAGTTGTTAAATCCTGAAAAGACACACATTTAAATGCTAAATCTTTCAAAGGTAACACACATAAGGGTGAACCCACAATACTGGGTTACAATTTTTCGAGGAAGGAATCCATCCCGAAAAGCATTTTTAGCAAAATAATATTTATCAACTTTCGATAGAAACTAGCTTCAACTTTCGATCGTAAGTACTAAACTTACAATCGAAAGTCCTTAAACAAAGGACTTTCAATCGTAAGTAACTTTCAATCGAAAGTTCCTTAGTAACTTTAGATCGAAAGTTACCAAGGAACTTTTGATCGAAAGTCCCTTAGTGATGACTTTCGATCGAAAGTCATGTATTTAGGGTTTTTTTTGGCGGAAGTTTATATCCGCCGAAAGTTGACATGACTTATCAACTGGAAATGCCACCAAAAAGGCTGACATGACTTTCGATCAAAAGTCAAACTTGACTTTCTATCGAAAGTAAATGACTTTCGATCAAAACTAGGTTAGTATTAACTAAATTTTCCATTTTTGGGCAAAGTAATTTCGATCGAAAGTCAATACTTTCAATCGAAAGTCCCTGGTTTGAGCCATGGTTTCAAGTTTTCAAGAAATTCTAAGAATTTCATGGCTTCGGGCCTCAAGTGCGCTGATCAAATGGATGAATAAGAAGACATCCTTTTGCATTCAACAAGTACTAGGAACTAGCTTTCAAACGGTTATATATTTGACTATTTTTAAATTTATTATGTGTATGGTTTTTGACGTTAAATTAATGTAAGTTTTTTATCAAATATAAACGTTTGAGTTTGACGTTCAATGAAAAATAGTAAAACAAGGAATTTTTTTTTGGAAAAATAACAGTGCCCTCCGTATTCAAGTCTACTTTCTATTAAAAAAATAAAATTGAAATTCGATAAATACACAATAAGTTATAAGCTATGTAGTCAAGGTAGGTCAAAATTTTGGTTTAGTCAACTTCAAACGTTAATAAAATATGCAATAATAGTGATAATGTCGTCAAACCAATTGCATGCCCTTCGTATGGATGTTACAAAACTAAATTCGAAAGAATCACATTCATATCTATTTTACAAAAAAAGTTATGCTCTATGAAAACAATGTTACTATTTGAAAATGACATTTTCAGCACCATACAAGTTTTCATGGGAGAAAGAAAAAAGTATTCAAATAAATTCAAAAAAAAAAAAAAAAAAAATATTTAGAAACTAGACAAAAAATTCTAAAAGACTCTAATTTACTTCATCCTCCGATTTCGAGCGGTTCAACGACAATATGCATCCAAATCTCAAAGTTTTTCTCAAAATGTAGAGTTCAGTGTCCGTTCAGGCTAAAAAGTGTAACTCACTATTGTGGGTTCACTCATAAGTTGCTTAATCTTGAGGAGACATGCATTTCATATTCATAGTGATACAAGAAGGTGGATCTATGGATATTCCAAAAGCCGTTAGAAGACACATTACAATTGCAGGCACAGTTTATGGGTGAACTATCAGGTTTGACCACCTGTTTGGCTTTCCCTCCCTTGGTGATTCATGGTAAGGTGGGCATCTTACTGGGCGAGGTAATCACTTTTTTTCCTTTTCTCTCTTTTCTACTTTCATGCTAGTAGGACGGGATCATGAAGCTATGTTATTTATATTGTTGCTCTTATCTTTCTTATGTAATCATTTATGCTTTTATGACAGCTTTCCAAATATGATATTAGTATGAGAAATATTTCTTAGCAAGGTTTCTTATGCTAATTGATTTGGGTTGTTTATACTAACCCTTGTTCTTTTGGCACCCTCGTGCACGTATGTTGAGTTAGAATCCTTATTTTGGGGGCTTGTGTCCTTAGATAAGTGTTATTTTATCTCGCTGTGAATCCACTTGGATCTCATTTTTCTTCTCCTTTACCAAGAGTTTGCATTGAGTCTATACTCTTGCTAAAGTGGTGGGCTTAATGTATCGTCTTAAAATGGAAGCACTTCCATATTAAGAGCATTTAGCCCTCCGAGTAAGTGGTCTGGGGTCATCTCAAGTATCTTGATCGGGTCTTTTCTTGGATCTGGCTTTCCTCCCCGTTCTGCTTCTCTCTCCACTTGTTTCACTATCTTTCTACATTTCCTAGCATTCTGGATTGAGGTCCTGAGGTTTTTGACCTCAAGATCAAATATGACCTTGAGGGTCAAAGATGACCTAGTCCCACACCTAGGCTAGGGACGACCTCAACTTTGACCTAGGCTGGGGTCTACCTCGTCCTTGACCCAGGGTTCAAATTTCAAAATTTTATGATTTTTGGATGTCGGGTTTCAAAAAGTTTCTTTTTCCCGCCTCTGATCGACCATTTCGAGTTTCAGAATGGTAAATCCTTAATTGCATTTAATCTAGGTATATTTCTAAAGGTTATGACCTAATTGGAATTTAATTCTCCAAGGTGGCCCCTCTAGAAGATTGTGCCCTAGTTCACTATAAAAGGAGGCCTTCCTCTCTCACTTTCTCAATCACGTTTTGTGAGATCATCCACAATCAAGCAATTTGGCATCCATTATCAAGAGCAAGATCTCTCAAGCACTCTCAACCATTTCATCAAGCATTTTCAAGGAAGCATTCAAGTTCTCTTCTCCATTCAAGTTCTCCATTGAAGATCAAGGATTCAACCATTCAAGCCATTAAAGGGATTTGGATCAAGCATTCAAGATTCATCATTCAAACCCTAGATCTATCCATCATGCTGGTGTGATCTTCCTTCAAGACCCTTTGTTCATCTTCTAAGATCCATTCATTCTTCTATCAAGGTGGATTCCAAGCATACAAACATGAAGGTTTTGATTTACATTTGTTAATTTTATGTTCAAGCTTTCATATCAACATATTTGTTTACATTTGAAATACAATTGCATATCTATTGAATTGCATAGCTTCATTGTTAGATCTACTTCTACTACTTGCTAGCATTCTTTATTTCAATTTCATTATTAAGGTTGATTCCAAATCGGGGTTTGACCAAGGCAAACCCCCCATCCAAACAATAAAAACCTCTTTTTCTTGCAGGTATAGGTACAAGACTGCGGATCGGAGCTTGGATCTAGATACCCTTTTCGGTGAACTTCCGAGATCTGCGAACAAAGTCAAGGATGACCTTCAAAATCCTGAAGTAGTCTTTGACCTTTTATCGGGGTTAAAGACTACTCATTGTCAGAAAGATAAAAGTTTTCTGGATTTTCTCCATCTTGGCATTTCTAGTCCGAAACAGATTGCAGAATTGCCCGAAATTGCACACAGACACCAGAAATCAACATTTTTCAGATTTGCCCTAGTTTTGAGGTTAGTATTTGCACTTCTTTACATGTTCACAATATTTTCCATCACACACATCCCTCCACTACATTTCCAAATCATATCCAATAAGGTGAACCCCATTTTCACCTTATTTAGGTGCGAAGATCATTTTCTTGTAAACAAAGTATATTCATTTTGATGGTTTGATTATAGTTACTAGACAAACTTTGATCACAAGTACATAGAAAAATCTTTAAATCATATTTGCTATGAAATATTCAATTTAGGACCAAGCCCAAAGTACATTTATTTTCTATTTGTCTACATAGTTTTTATAGCATAATCAATCATGGCTTATAATCCCAAGGTGACTTACTTAAAATAGATGATTAATTAATTTATTTGAAGTTATTTTTTAGTCTTCTATCATAAATTTGGGAACCCAATTTATCAACACCCCTAGGTCTTATTAGGATCTTACATGTAAATTATTAGCAATCAATAACAATAACATACTAAAAAATAAGGCCTTGCGTTGGCTGGATCTAATGGTGGCCCTGCGTTGATTGTTTCTGTGGGTGACTCAACTCCACTTTTGGGGGTTGGTTCTCCATCTCTGGAATCATTGTGCTAGCAGAATAAGGCTGCTATTGTTTAAGAAGGCTCAATTACAATTAAAGATAAAAATTCTAAGAAATCCTCCCCAACTTTTGACATGACCCTTCGATCTCATTTGAAAGAGACAAAAAGATAGTTAGTGTATCTTTTGCTGTGGATTTCCAATATTTTATTTTTTGCAGCGGTGTGGGCGTTTCTTTGGCCGAGTTCTTTTGGGTGGTTTCATGGGGATGGTGACCTTTTGTTTTGGCTGATTTGTTGTGTTTGGTGTACTCCTAATGCTCTATCTTAAGCCTTTTCTTTGTAAAGGGTTTCAGGTCCCTTCAAAATCTATTTTTTCCATTAATCAAAACATATTAAAAAATATAGCACTTAAAAATGACTGAATATGTTTGGCAACAAGTAACATAGGTTTTTTCAAGGAGCCAACCACGTTGAGATGAAAGATCAATTACAAAATGTGATTATAAGAGACATTCTCTCTATTGCAACATAAATATAAGTTTGTCACAATGAGTGGCTTATGAGATACATCCAATGTGCGATACATGTACTTGCTCAATATGAACTCGTTGCATTATTATTAACATGCAATGCATGTGTTATAAATCCACACAATGTAATATCAATTTGAAAATTATGCTGCAATGTTAACAATGCTAGGAATAATAAAATGTCAATAATGCGGGCCTTATATCAACCCAGACCTAAATCTGAAATGAATAGGTACTTAAATTGGATCTTATAAACATAACGTGTGGCCTAGACTTTAATAGGCTAAGATCCAGATCTGAGCTAACTGAAACATGTGGACCTATTGGCTAGCATGTGGATAAAAAATGAATAAGTCAAACCCAATCATCAAATAAGTGACCTAATTAGACCCTAAATTAATTCAAGATCTAGATGCCCAGGGCCCAATTCGAAATTTTGACTCCCAAAGGCCCAAACAATGGACTCAAGACTTGAGGAGAAGGTCCCTAAAATGATCTAAAGGCTAGAGAAATCTCAAAGTTCGATGTAATTGCAAGATGGGGAGTAAATTTAATGCAGATCTCGATGAACAAAATTTGATGCAAGGATTTTTTAATTTTAAATATGCCTCAAACTTAAACATTAAAGGCCAAGCATTTAATGGAATTTTTCAATCAGAAGGAAAGAAGGATGTTCGATCTATTAAGAGGCTCTAAAATTCAAATTTAAAAGGGGATTGAATTAAATGATATGGCCATGGATTTAATACACGAATAGCTTCCATTTAATGATGGATTGTAAATATTTACAAATAGATTACACTAGTAATTACATCAAGTCCACACAATCTTCTATATAAAAAAAGCTATCCACCACAATTTAGAGATCATTTTCTAAATGCAAATATAGGAAAAACTCAGAGAATTAGAACCTTTCAAGGTAGATTGTTCAGTTTGTTTCAATTACTTTGTTTATTGAAGGTGACAAGGATCAGTACTCTCTATCATTTCTCATTCGAATCTGCAAGCTAAAACAACTCTCCCAGTCATACATCAGTAAATTGTAGCTCAGTTTCAAGCAACTACCAGCAAAGTGATTTGATCTTAGTCAATTGCCAGTAAAAGAATTTCAATTTCAAACCTTTACCAACACTGAGATTCTTCTTTTTGGACATTTGAAAGACTTCACTAGCGAAATTAATCCTGATTGCAGGTCTGATTATAATCGTTTATGAATAGACATGACCTTAATTTCAATTTGTTGCTGGTAAATAACGATTCAAAGCTGATCTCAGGCTTCAAATCCAAGGGAGATTCATCCTTTCATCACCATTTACTAAGATCTACATTCATAACCATAATTGTATGACTTTGTATCAGACCTCATTTTTGGATTTTAATCACATCTTTTGGCTAACAATAGGATGAAATTAGACTGGCATGAATAGTAAGGCACTTAGAAGTGAAAATGGATCAGTTCTTTGAATGTCTTAGGGTATCATAGTTCCAAATCAATTGATTTTATAAGTCTGATACAAATGTTTAGAGTTCTGATTTTAATTTTCTAGCCACCATTGATCTTTTATTTTACGGACTTGGTTAGGTAAAGCTAGATCCCAACTACAATGTGCATTGCAAGCCCAAATATGGAGAAGGGAGTTAAAAGCACCCCAAGGCCAAAATATCAATCTAAGGAGATGAAGGACTTTCTAGCGAAGGACAAAGGAGGAGAAGTTCGAGTAGTAGGTACCAATTTGAGATCAAAGGGCATCAAGACCAAGAAGATCATACATGGTTCTAAAACGTTGAAGAGCAGATAATACAAAGCCAAGGATAAGATTTGGTTCAAGATCAAGGAACACTATTAGGCTCCGTTTGTTTGCGGGAATTGGAATTTGAGACAAAATTTGATTATCTCAAAATCAGGTTTTGAAATTCCGGTTTTGTGTATTCGGAAGATAGTTTGGACCGTTTGGTTCACTTGGAAGATGGCTAAGACAATCCATATTTTGTGTTTGGTTGCCATTTTCAAAATTGGAATTGGAAGTGAGAAATTCCTATTTATGTGTTTGGTTTGCAATTTCAAATTGGAATTGGAATTATATTATCCATTTTCTGTGTTTGGTTCTACATTTTCAATTGGAATTAGAATTTGACAATAAAATTTAAGTTTGTATAATTATTATATAATGTTTTAATTTAATATTTTGTTTTTGTTGTCCATTTTTTATTTATAGTTTCTTTTTTATTAATTTATATTTTTATCTAGAAAATTATAAACAAAATTTAATATTTTTTTACAATATTATGAACGGTAAACTTAACTTTTTTTAATAATTTTATACATTATCATAAACAATATTATAACAAGAAAGTAATTATAGCATTGCTCGATATCACATCAAAATATAAATAAGTCATCTAGTCCACATATATATCTATTTCTACATAATGACCCAACAAATGATCGAACTAAATAGTATGATTGTTGCACAACGTAAACATCGTAAAAATATGACATCGACTTTATACGTAGCCTTCGCTTTTGCAAAAGTTTTTTCAAGTGCTTTGCAAGACTTGCACTCGTCATCCACAACAGGTATATGTGGAGAACATGCAGATGATGTAGATGTTGACGGGGTGTCATTGGCCCACCAAAAGTACTGGCATCCACCGCCATCCTACAATACAAATATAAGTTAGTCTCACTATAATGACTAATATTTATTCTTTGTAAACATTTAAATATTGTGCAATTAACAACCTTTTTCTTATTTTTGCAACTCCAAAATTTACGATCTAGATTATCCCGCGTGTGTGATGTCTTCAACACGCAGCGCTATATCAAGCAAATTTTTGTTCATTCATACTATTTTTGTTCATTCATATATAACAACATGACTATATTCTATGAGTACAAATTGAAAAAGTTTCATTTATGTTAATATTAGAAATTAATAGAAAAAATATAATGACACAACTATAGCATCAGATAGAAGTTTTGGGGAAGAACAATATCCATGAACTAAATGGTGGTGTGAAAACACACCGTTAAATAAGAAAATGCAAGGAAATCCACGCTCTACGCCCTTATGCCCTACATTCGATGAGCAACCATCTCATATCCCGCTCATTATTCCCATTACTTTCCGTATTGTTAGATGGTCAATCCTGCATCTACAAAGTAAACATGATAGAAAAACTAAAACTTGTTTATTTTTAAATGGAATACACCAAGGAGTACCATCAGAAATATTGACCGTTTACAAACATGAACAGTAAACAATCATCAGATAGCTCATTTTTTATCATCATATGTGGATATTTTTGGCATCAATGTTTCAAATAGCTTCTGGATTCGATTGTGTAGATAGTTATGGATCACACTCTGTGATCCATCATTAGGATGAAAGAGACCAAAATGATTGCAACAGACCAAAATGATGGACTTTTCTTTCAATCATTTTTCTCTCTTCCATCCTGATGAAGGATCACAGAGTGTGATCGTAAATGTTGATGCCAAAAATATCTACAAAATCGAATCTAGAAGTTATTTCAAACATATTTAATGTCAGCATATGTGTAGTCTCACTTTATCATCATATGTGTAGTCTCAAAACTATCCATTTTTGTTTCTGTACCTATCATGTGGTTTTTAAAAGTGAATGAAAAATGAAAAGAAATTGAAAATGAAATAGAGCATTGAACAAAGTAGAATTATTTAACTTAATTTTGTAATGCAACAATAATAACAAGATGGTTAGGATATATACATACAGAATCATGAACAATACAGTCGTCTACCAAAACACATTTATAAAATCATGTCTGAAGAACTAGAAATGGATAGTTATGAGACTACACCTTAACAGTGCATTAAATGAAGCATTTAGCATGTGGTACTCCTTCGTGTAATCCACTTAAATATGCTAAAAGCAACAAAACTAACAAATGCAAGCTAATATGTCTATAAAAGCACATTAATGAAAACAATGGTCAAGGGAGGGCATGCTTGTTTGTCCATTAATTCAACAAGATCTTGCAATACCGAAACATTAAACCAATATGCACCAATATGCCATTGATGGACCTCTGAAAGCACTCAAAATTCAAAGGACAAGAGAGAAACAAGGTTTCCTACCTTGAAGTGGAGAGAAAAACCAAAATGGAGAGGAAGACAAGCACACTCTGTGAAAGCCAACATAATCACTAGCTACACAAAATAATCTTGGCATGGATCCAATGAATTAACACAATAAGTATACCAGTGGGTACTTACTAGTGGCTAATGTATACCAGTGTATACCAAAACAAAGAGGGAAAAATGAAAGAAATAACTTGATTGGGTTGACACATGATCCCAAGAGAAGTTCTGAAACATCTTTGCATGACCATTGAGAGAGCAAGTTTTTACAATTGATTATACATTTTTTATGTAAATTTTACTTCACGAATCACAAAAAAAATTAATGGTAAGAGGAAAGATGGGTTCAACTTGTGTTCCAACATAAATATCTTTGACTTCCATTTCTCATAAGAGTGCTGACAAACTATATTTTGTAATGGAGATATACCAGTGTATATTGTAACCAATGTATACTGTTATATAGCCATTGGCATACAGTCCAATCAATGGATAAACTTAACAACATCTTGAACATGCATTGCATGTTCAAGATGCATTTCATGTTCAAGATGTTAAGTTTATCCACTGATTGGACTGTATGCCAGTGGTTGTTAACATCAATCACATAGTATCGTTTCTTTTTGATTCATATGTAAACAATACTTTGTGATTGATGTTCTAAATACTATAACCAGTGTATACTGTTATACAGCCACTGATTTGTTTAAAACTTTGTTAAGATCCTTTGTCCTGGAAGTAAGGCTTCAAATGACATTATACTAAAATTTTTACAGCTTTGTGTGATTAGGGAAATTTCTATTTGGTTGATGGTAATAAAAAACTTAAATCATCTGTAATTCTAATATACCCACATATGCCAAGATGGTTCATCAAAGTTTCAATAGAGGCCGTTTTATCTCCATCAACCTCGTATGACAAAGTTTTAAACAAATCATTGGCTGTATAACAGTATACTTTGTGATTGATGTTCTAAAGATGCATTGCATGTTCAAGATGTTAAGTTTATCCACTGATTGGATTGCATGTTCAAGATGTTCAAGATGCATTGCATGTGATTGATGTTCTAAATACTATAACTAGTGTATACTATTATACATCCATTGATTTGTTTAAAACTTTGTTAAGATCCTTTGTTATCTCAGAGCCCTGCAGGAGATGGTAGTTGGATCGTGTACATGCATCTTCCACTGGAACTGTTAAATGCAATTGAATCTGATTCTAATTGTCTTCTACTTCCAATCACACAAGATTTCATACATTTGGCTTAGATTTTTATAAAAAAAAAAATGGGTTGTGACAACTCACTCCACCTCTTCTCCAACTTATTGAAGTTAGTTTTAGCTATACTGGGAGAGAGGAATTTCAACTTAGTAATGTTGATGTGGGTATTGACATGGGAACATGTGTGGCAATTATAGGGCCCAATGGAGCAGGAAGTCTACTTTACTCAATCTCCTTGCTGGCGATTTGCAACCTTCACAAGGAGAGGTAAGGAGGAGTCAGAAGCTGAGGATTGGTAGGCAAAGATGCAGATGGAGATGGAACACATTTGACAGTTCTTACAACATTTCAGCTGCAACAATTTTAAAATGCTGCTATAAATCTCATAGCAGCAAGCAACAACAAGGCTTTGCAGAGGCAAATCCCACAATAACAACAGAAACAAGAGCCAAAATCATCACACTAAAATAGAGGGCACAATCTACTGGTCTGAACTAGACCTTTCTAGACAATTTCTCATCCATTTATCGGGTAATGATGCCAAATCCATTCAACATGCAATGAGAAATATTTAAAGAGAGAGACCAAGAATGAAAAAAAGGTGACATGAAGGGAGAAGAGATCTCAAACACCTTGGGTAGAGGTTAGGAAGATATATAATCATAACTAACTAATACCAAATCCTATATATCCAAGGACATATAGTATATGCCAGACTAAGATATGTAAGGTGTACATATGCCTCAAACTGATAAAGATGGGGATAGGAGGAGATTGGTGAAGTAGTATGAGGTCATATACATATTAAACATAGTACGTGTATAGGAGATGCATAGCCTATCAGAAACCTCCCATTTTATCATATTGGAGGATGCTGGTAACAATTGTGCAATTAGAACACATTTCTTCATATAAATTCTCAAAGGAGTGAGTGCAAGCATTAAGTTCTGGAGCCTAGGAGTATGAAACTTGAAGCCATTTTTTAAGGGTTTTGGAGGCCACCAAAACATGTTTTTTTTCCCTATAGATTCTTATCACTCACTCACAATGCATAAAATATCATAACTCAAAATGCATCAGGTCCTCTCAACATCAATCACAAAGTATCCACTGATTGGACTGTATGCCAGTGGCTGTGAACATAAACAGTTCAATCAGTGGATAAACTTCACATTAATTTCATGCTTTTCTAAGTGCTCAATCATAAGTGTCATTATTTTCCAGCTTGCCATTGTTTTCTAAGAAATTTTAATTAACATGCTGACCCAAATTAAACAAGAGAAGAGAAGGAAGATCTCAAGAAGCATTTCATGCATAGTGAATAACAACAAATCATGTAAAGGAGCAACAAGACAACCTAATGACAACATATGTTCACACATAGAAAGCATATGTTGATAGGAAGCAGTCATTCTTAAAGATCAACATAAAAATATACGAAAAGAATCCAAATCTATGAAGAGCAGTGAGGATCTTGAATATAACAGTGGGTTTCGTGTCAAAGAGTGAAGCTTGTTGAGAAAAGAATGTCAAATTTGCACTAGAAAAAAGAGTAAATGGAATACACTTTTAGATAAGTAAAACACAGATCTTGCATGTAGAGCAGCAACATTGAATAGAGAATATCACATTTAGCAGTCTAAAAAAGGAACAATAGTTTGTATGATAAATGAATGGCACATTTTATGCATATAGAACTCTATGCTTTCATTGATGAACAGTGAGATGAAGTGTTACCATAGTAATGTCAAATCAGAAGAACATTGAGTATAGCATCATGTCAGTTTTATAGACTTTTATAGGCTTCCAACACATTTAAAATCACGCAACAGTACAGAATTAGATGTCCTTTTAAATATAACTATAAATCACCATATGTGGCTACAATCCAGTCCACTCTCTCATCCTTAGTCATCAATAAGAACCATTTGGCTCTTTCACGTTGACCCACGAAGGTTTCGTATGCCCTCAAGAATACACCTCGACTCAATCCGGGGATGGATTTGAGAGTGTTATATGCATCCATCAAAGCATTGTCATGAGCAGATTCATCAATTTTGACAAGGTGAACATTGCTCATGCCCTCTTTTATTTTCTTCATTGTTTCACACATGGAATCCAAGGAAGCGGCCATACTTGCCTTCCTCCTCTTTCCCACCTTTTTGATTGATGATGTAGGAGTCCCTCTAGTACTTGCTGTTGCAGTGGACTAAGTGGAATTATAAGGGTCTTCGTCCAAATCAACAACACTATCAAGATGTATATTGAAACCAAGGTCCTCTTCATCATGCACAACGAATGGATCTTCCATAGGGTTCCCTTCTTCAGTCTCAAGGGCCGTGGTAGCTGCATTACCTTCAGCAATGTCATTACCCACAATTGCAGCCAATTCATTGAAGTACACAAAGGGTTGCCTCTTATACACTTTGGCATTTTTGAACTCTCTTCTCTACATGTTGGCATAAATAAATGGATTAGGTTCTTTGTCTTTCATTATTAAATTTAAAAGAAGGCAATATTATTTCCATCAAAATAGTAGAGAGATCACCCTACCTTTAGAAGCTCATCCCACACGCTATCCTCAACATCCATGCATTGAGTTGCCTCGTTCCAACCAAAACCACTTGTATTCCTGAGCTCTTTCATCACTCTATAGGCAAGCTTCCAAGTTTTCAACTTATTTTTGAAGTTGTCCTTGGATAGATGGAGGTTCATATCAGTGTTGAACTGCCTCTCAATTGTGGACCACACTTCTTTTTTGAAGCCTCCGTCACATTTTTTGCCTAGTTGTACTTTCTCGAGGAGCAAGTCTAGAAACTTGCGTTCCATTTCCTTTGTCCACATTATCTTCTTCGAGGAAGGAGATATCTGGCTCGTGTTACCAATTTCATCCATGTTTAGTAATAATTCTGTGTATGCCATGTTGTGTATACAAATTGTTGTTAATGGTATCAAAGTATCTTCATACATCAATTTACTCAAATAAAACACATTGACCCATACAAGTCCAATACTTGCAGATAGAAAGAGAAGAGAAAGGAAACCATCATGTATATCAAAGTATCTTTGTACATCAGTTTACTCAAATAAAACACATTGAACCATACAAGTCCAATACTTGTAGATAGAAAGAGAAGAAAAAGGAAACCATCATGTATATCAAAGTATTTTCATACATCAGTTTACTCAAATAAAACACATTGACCCATACAAGTCCAATACTTGCAGATAGAAAGAGAAGAAAAAGGAAACCATCATGTATATCAAAGTATCTTCATACATCAGTTTACTCAAATAAAACACATTGACCCATACAAGTAGTCTTGACTCATACAAGAACAACTATTCTCGGGATCTGTACTGTTCCCACATTCTACTTGCTATATCATCTCAGAACTGTGCCCACTGGTCTCTATCATGCTGAGACAACCCATATGTCTCTAGCATTGGTACATCTATCCCATCACGATCATCTTCCTCTTTGGTGATAATTTATGATGGAATGTCGTCCTCTAATGTAATGTAGTTGTGTAGTATGCAACATGCTAATACAATATGGGCTTGTGTCATGATAGGATAAGACGTGGCATGCCTCAGGATTGGAAAATGCTGCTTGAGAATACCAAATGTACGTTCTACTGAGTTTCTAAGAGAGGAGTGTTGATGGTTGAACAACTCTTCTCGAGAGTTTATTGGATTCTCTCTTGAAAACTCCTTCAGGTGGTGGCGTGTACACCGATAAGGAGCAAGAAATCTAGGTGCATTGGGATATCCAACATCCACTAGAAAATATTTTCCTACATAAATAAAGTATATTATTAAAATGTGAAACATTGATTGTGCCCTTGAGTATATTAAACTATGATTTGGCTTACCGGGGGGAACAACAAGAGGATCTGCTCTTGACAGAGCTGAAGCTAGAACATGACTATCCGCGGCAAATCCTTCCCAACCAACAAGGCAGTACTGAAACTTATGATCGAAGGAACACACACCCATAACATTTTGCGACAGGTTGCCTTTTCTATCATGATATTTACCCTGCATGTCGACATCGACGGTGACTGGTATATGGGTTCCGTCGATAGCTCCAACACAATCCTATACAATATGATACAATCATCAATTCTACGGTTAACCAATAATATGATAAAGATAAAAATCGATACAAGAAATTTGTAACAACACAACAATTACCTTAAAGAATGGATCAAAACGTTCATTCCCACTAATTTCAGGAGTAGTGTTTGGACTAGGTGGCAGAAAGCAATCCTTGTGGAGTCCTAAGATGGCCCTCAACACCTTGTGGAAGTATTGACTGATTGTCTCTCCTGAGTGCCCAAAGTTGTGGGCAATCTTGCGGTTCCTCAGATTGTGGCCAACGGTGTGGAGGAACATCACAAGTTGTTCTTCTAATGTCAAGTGTATCGTATTTGTCAAGGTTCCTTTCAGCCTTAGGATAGTAGCTAGATGAAAGAAGGCTCCCCTACTCATGCGAATCTGATCATGACAATCCACATCATTGGAATGAATAACCATTCTAGAAAAATCATTTCCTTTTCTTTTTCGTTTACCCATTTGTGCATTTCCTTCTCGGGCCACCACTACTATGGCTACGAAAACACAAGCAATAAGAGCTGTGAGAAGACAAAAATATGTGGTCTCCACAACTACCCGTCCTACGTCAATATTCTTAATAGGATCCATCAATGGCCTAAAATGTGGACAAACAAAATGATATGAGCAAGGAAATGTGGACATAATCACAAAGATATGCATTCATCCATCACATAAAGCACAAAAATGTTTACTTTCCTTAATTTGTTTACAAATATTGTGGCTTTTCCAATTTTGTATCCTCAAATCTGAACAAGTATGGGTTGGAGAAACAAAAAGAGCCCTATTTGTATTATTGGTTTAAATTTGTTTCCTGTTTGTAGTTTAGTCTTCTTGTCTGGTTATGAATGCTACATGAAAAAGATTATCTAGAATATTTAATTAAGAAAATGTGATTAAGATAGCTTTTAAAAATATTGAAAGCATAGGAAATTAGTGGAGACATTTGAATAATTGATGAATAAACATTATATTCTAAATATATCAAATCAAATTTAAAAAAAGTGGCTTCAAAAATATCAATCAATGATTCCCCACTAAGGAATGCATCCAATCTGTTAAGAGGAATTGCTTCACACATTTCTACTTTATAATCGTGTTTAAGATAAGTTGGAGTCCACATGACATCATTCGATGAGAAATGAGAGACTCCTTCATCGCCATCTTGTACTTCCAAATCCATCAAGAGTTTCCATTTCCTTTATCTCTCCATCCCTATAAAGAGTGCACCATAAACTTATGATGTATGTGAAAAACTATTGCCACCATAGGGGTATAACAATATTCAATAAGGATGAATAATTTCATTGTTGTAGTCAACATTAGTGGAAACCTTTTTCCATTTATGGTACCAATTCATTTATGGATGATATCATTCGTGTGTCTATGCAGATCAAACTTTTAAAGTTGATGGTAGATTTTGACAATGAATTGAGGGCTTTTAGTGATGCAAAACAAATAGAGATTGTGAAAAGATAGTCAACCAAACTTTTAGTGATGCAAGACTATCAACCAATGATTCCCCACTAAGGAATGCATCCAATCTATTAAGAGGAATGCATCCAATCTCTTTCACTAGAATGCATCTGTCAGAGTCGCTAGAAATGGGTAGTTATGTAAGCTGCAATTGGTAGCAATTTGGTGGGGGCATGACAATTACTATCAATGTTTTATGTCTTTTTACACATGCATATATATACAGATTTATATGCAGGAACATGCATGTTGGTATTAATGCAAACCTGGTGTTTACAGATTTGACATATCATTTCAAAGTTTCTTGAATTTTTGGCAATTGACATTTCTCAAGCTTTAACATATTTCCATAATTCAGGTTACTATTAACATAGAGAGATGGCTAGAAGTGACTAGAACATGCAAAGCTAAAGTTCTGATCTGACACTGTTAATAATAAATATTATGGTTTTCTGAAGTGATACAATCATACAAGTCAATTCAGAGAGATAAGGAAGTCATGATCTATAATAACACATGAAGTGAACAAATATTACAGTAAGCTCTATATAGAGTATATGAAAATGCTAATGAATAACAAGAACACAGGAACTGTCATTCTTACAACACTGTTTATTGCCTCTCATTTATGAGACTGTCAATTAACAAGCAGTTGAACCTCGGATTATGATTATGAGAGCCAAAAGAAGCATCCACTTTGGGAACAAGACTAAATCTATGTCACAGTTTTATATACTACTAAACTTAACAGTTTCCATTTCTCGTGTGAAATAAAGCAATAGTGCTGCCTATTGACAAAACTGAAGGTATTTTGAATCTTTAATAATTTTAACCAGGGGAGAAAGTCTTGGAAGTATCAAAGTGAGATTGTTTCAATTCAATACCTAATTGAAAGAATAAGTACATGAACATGGAGAGTCCAGCGGCAATTTGAACATATAAATGAAATACTGTGTATAAGAGAAAAGATTAGACTAAAAGTAACGAACATAGTGTAAAAGAAAAAACATATCAAGATGTTGCATTTTTGCAAAAGATGGAATTAATTCACATATGGGCAATGCAAGATATGACTCGCAGGAAAATGGAGATGATGCCAGATATGTCAGTATGATTGAACAAGGGCCTGTGATCATTCTACCCAAGAATGCAATTGAGTAAAGGTATCAGGTAAGGATGACACTCATACAACAGATGGAACTAAACAACACAGACTCAATAGAAAGATTCAGGCAACTATTCAATGCTGGTGCAACTACTTTAATATAGAAAATGAAAATCTAAATCATCAGCATGTACCAGATATTGATTTATTCAGATGAGATAGCCAAATTATAAATATATAGCAGATATTGATTTATTCGGATGAGAAAACCAATTTATCAGGTAGTAACATGATGATATAGTGTTCATGATAATAACATAATGGCCTGCTCTTGAAGAGAAGGTAAGGCAGATACCAGGGTTTATTGGAGGCAATTTCCAAGAAAATACTACTTTTACACAGATATGAGCATACCTCATCATAATTTGGCATTGTCACAAACAAAAAAAGACACCTCAGTTCCAGCCTATTCCCGCACAAAATAATAAAAACTCCTCAATATGAACAAATAACCTAGCATTTCTCGATATTTGTTATAAAAATATACACATTTATTTGATAAAGTACATGAGAATTGTTAATTCCCATCCGTGGTTGCTTTAATACATATACTTGATAGTTAATTTACTAGTAAACATTGTTAAAAGATTGCGAACCTAATATTGAGGCACCTCTGTTTCATGTTGCAGGTAAAGATACTAAATTTATGATAGAATATAGATGGAGCGTTTGTTTCAGAAAAACCTTATATGATCTATAAACATTATATACAAATATTTACAAACATAAGTGAACCAACATAAGTGAAAGGAAAAAATGAAATAAATAAAGTAGGTGTTTGTGGGACTTACAGAGCTTGTAAATTGTTTTTTTTTTTTGGTCTTTAACAGTAAGTTCTGATTGAATGCAGTACTAATCAATCGTGATCAAACAATTGAAGAAGAAAGGTCCATATTGCAGATAAGATTAGGGTTATATGTTGATCTGCACTAGTTTATCTTGCTTGCAGTGTATTGGAGTTGAATAAGGAGAGCCAGAAGCCGAAAGAAGGGCAATACTTCAAACATGAAGAATAATGTCAGGTTGAGGGATTTTGTAGAAGAAGAAAGCCCTGCTAAAAGCAAGATCAATATAGAAATTGCCCTAATCACACAAAGCTGTAAAAATTTCAGTATAATGTCATTTGAAGCCAACCATCTTGGCATATGTGGGTATATTAGAATTACAGATGATTTAAGTTTTTTTATTATCATCAACCAAATAGAAATTGCCCTAATCACACAAAGCTGTAAAAATTTCAGTATAATGTCATTTGAAGCCTTAAACTTCCAGGACAAAGGATCTTAACAAAGTTTTAAACAAATTATTTGAAAATATGACAAACCGGAATGAAAATATGAGATATACTAGGATGAAAGTCAAGAAAAAGCGTACCGAGAAGAGCGGTCGAACAATGCGTTGGGCAGCTGCCGAGAATCAGACTAGGGTTTTAATGCTCGGCAAGAGTTCATCGCAAAAGTAGAGATGAACTAGCATGTACTTGCTTGCATACCCTGTCTGCGAAAATGGGTAGATGTCAATGGCAAAGAGAGCAGAGACTTTTGATGAAACCCTTGGTCAGACACATCTACAAAGAGAGAAATGGCAAAGAGAGTAGGAAACATCGAAAACAAACCCTTCGAAAACCCAACGGTGAAACAAAACCTGAAAAATCAAAGCGGGAAGATGACGAACCCGACCACATTATTAAATTTGATTCACAATTTACCAAAACCAGAAGATGAAAAAAAATTCCACCTCCTGACTGGGAAGATAGTGCCATTGGTTTTAGGGCCTAAACCAGGTTTTGCCCCACATAACCCGAATTGCAAATTGAGGAACCAAACAATGGATTTCATGGAAATCGAGAAGTGTCACCGCCAATTCTGGTCCAATTCCCACAAACAAACAGGGCCTTAAGGACATCTTCAAGATATCATATCTAAAAATAACATTTAGTGAGTTTGAAAAGAAGACAAGGTTTCTTCCTAAGGGGGGAATGCTATCTTGGATTTCCCTTGGAAATCCAAGATCAAGATGAAGAACCTAATTATCACTAGAAGACAACATTCAAGATAAGACTCATCTAGAGAGAGAGAGAGAGAAAGGGATGAAGGATATTAAAGATGAAACAATTGAAGGTTTAACAATAATCTCTCATCAGCAAGTAGGGGGTATTTATCAAGTTTCTAGATGAGTTTGTTGAGGTGGAAACCCTTTGCTCAATAGATATAAACATGTCAAGTGTCCCCATGGAGATGATTAATGAGATTTTGTCTAGGCTCATTGAATTTGAAAAGGAAAATAAAGATGAGTGACACAATTCCCAAGGTGATGAAATGGCATATGCCCACATGGTCCTAAATTTGTTCATTGGTTGATAAATAAATGTCTTAATTGGTTGGACCATTTGGTACCAAGTGGCATAGTCCCACATGGATTTTTTCTCATTGTCTCTTCGAAACATTTGAATTTTCTCATTGGCCTACTAGTTGGTGGCTTCTTCTACAAGCTCTCCATTCTCATTGGTCCATGTGTTGGTGCACCTTATCTAGTTGTTTTGCATTTGAATTTTCTTATTGGTCCTTAGAAAGCAATGTAATTTTTCTATTGGTCCACATGGTGGTGCCTAATTGTAATCAGGTGCACATTTAATATTTGTAGCTATGGTTATGGAAACCCTAATTAGGGCTTATGTGGTTTAATCTTATCCCTTAATTTCAAATCAATCTTGGTCATTCATTGTAATTGATCCCCTACATAAAGGCTTACTCACATCCTTTGTAAAGAGAGAGTTATGTTGAAGAATTATTGCCAAAATACTACCAAAATTGTTATCTATTCATTGTTGATCTTCATGGTGGATATACATGATCATTTTGGAGTATTGCATGGTTATTTGCATCTCTCACTTAGATTAGGATTTTATTTCATGCTAAGTAGAGGTAGAAGTAGAGTGGATGAAAGATATTATTGAATGGTGAAGCGAGTGTCCATACCTTTTATTATTTTCTGATTGTAAGTGAAGTTGTAAGGTTAGTCTTGGCCTAAATTGCAAGTGTCAAACTTCTATTGAATATGTTTATTTATATTGCGCCTTCATAGGGTATTTGGATGAGAATTGACAATGTGAAAATCATTCCTACATCCATAGAAGATAGCACCCTCCCATGCCTAGTTGAGATGACAAAGAAAGGATTGGATAGAGGCTCACCCATCATCAACATTATCTTAAATTCCTAGAGTTAGATAGCTTTTATTTCCTTACAGTTGATTTAGTTGGAAGTGATTAGAAGAAGTTAAAGTCAAGTTGATATCCATTGAATGAACACCAAAGGTCCCTTTGTGATAACCATCATATCACATCAAAGAATTGAGTGAAAGTCCATGATAAAGAAGGAACCTTGAGGTTGTCTCATTTGATCACACAATATTGATACATTTTTTAGCATATGAGCATCCTTATTCAAGAGAGAGTTGGAAACATGGTATTACGTCTTGGAATACTAAGTGTTTGATTTTGTATGTTGTAGTGGAAAAAAACTCAAATCAACAGAAATTGGCACTAGGAGGGCCTAAACAAAGTTTATTCATGAAAATATCAGCAAGAGTGAGATTTCAAAGTTATATTTGACATATAAGACCTCACTTGAAGTGAAAAATCCAAAACAAAATTGAAAACTTGAAAAATCCAAAAAAGTGAAAAATCAGAAAAGCCAAAAAGAACGGGTTTCTCAATGGTGACATGACTCACCATCAACTTCAAACTTCATATTTCATGCTGCTTCAAATACCATTTGACAATCAATTTGTGAAAATGATCAATGATCCTCCTATCAGTTTTGAAGACACCATGCTTGATGAGTATATACATGAAGAATTGAAAGATGTTCCTAAACAGGAATCAGTTGGCGATCTCATGATAGCTGATGATGCTTCAAAAGTATTTGGTGAAGATATGCAAGATTTGTCGATTAATAACCAAGTTACTCCCATGGAAGAATAAAATAAAGAGCAACTTTGGTTAGTGCTACAATTTGATATTGCATTTGAATAACTTGAGGAGATATTTGAGGGAGAAATCATCAAAGAATCCTTGATTTTTGACGATGCACTTGAGGAGACTTGCAAGGGTGCATGGTTCATGTTACACAAGGGCAAGCCTCCAAAAATAGTATTACAAGGCCTTGACTTTAATACTGATCCTTCCTTGTTAACACACAAGTTTGATGTTGGTGCTAGTTGGAGGATTCATCACCAACTTTGACTGTCTGGAGCTATTGAGAACTTGGAGGTTCCATTTAAATATGAAGCATGTCAGGTTGTATCTTTCCCTATTTTTAATGTTTTTTATTACGTAAAATAGGTTTTGAAGGGTACTTGAAACCCTTAACAAGGCTTAAGATATTACATTAAAGATCCAAAACAAAAAAGAGCAGACAAGAAACAAAACATGGCCAACAACAGGGCCAACGAACAAAATACTACTTGAAAGAACAAGAAGAGGACCAAAACCAGAAGCAGCAAAAGAAAAAACACAAGAGGAACAACTCAAGACACCTTCTCGAGCAAGTTGGCCTCCTACATCTCTAGATGATCAATTCTATTGGCAGCTTCCTTGATTTGGATCAAATTTTTTGAGGAAGTCATGGCAGCCCTTTTTGTCATGGTCGACCTAGTTCTCATTCCTGGTACCAACTCCGGGGTAACCTTCAGCTCATTAGTACTTTGCATCTTAGCTTTATCACAGGGGCTAGCCTCCATCTTGGAAATAAGAATCTTAATGTGCTCATTGGAGGCTTTGACGATATTAAAACTTTTCTTAGCAATGCCCTTAAGGGTGCATTCAATGTCAGACACCCTATTCTCCATTTCCAACATCCTAGCCTCTAGCTTGTAAAAGTCATCCACGTTGAGGAGGGGGTCAGGGGTAGACCTATCGTTGTCAGCATTTTCACTTTTTTTCTTGTCCATCTCTCCCATCCTAGTTTTTAAATTACCAACCTCAAAGAAAATCCATTTGATGGATCTATAGTTATCAAGCAGACTGTTCCTAGCATTATTAAGCAGATTAAAATCAAATTCCTTGGTGGAATCACTCAGGAAAACCAGTGAGGGATCAATTAGTTCAGTGGTCTCAATTTTTCCACCTTCCGCATCAGGCACCATGAGGTTAATTATCTCTCTGGTAATACCCATCTTGGTAGTACGATAGTTAAAAAGCTTCCACACAGTATTCTTACCTTTAGTGTCCTGGTGAGGTTTCGACTGGAGCACGGGGGAATGTCCTAAGAGGCCATATCACCCTCAGAATTATTCTTCTTCCTAGAATTTGAGAAACCTTTGGGAGTGGTCTCATTGGGAACAGGGGGATAAATCATATCCTTTCCTTCCTCTTCGGAGTTTGTAGAGCCCTGATCTAGGCTCGTCTCCTTGCTCTTGTTCAATTTAATCCTCTTAGAGTTCTTAGGGACTTTTTCATTATTTTCTTCTTCCCATTCTCCCTCGAATCCCCATCCTCAGTGTCCATGTCCTCCTCATCCTCATTGTAATCTTTGTCAGAAGATATAGCAATTTTAATCCGTTTCTTAGGGGAAGGACCCTTGACCTCTTTCTTAACCTTTTGCAGATTACATTTTCTTTTCTTAGAAGAAAATTCAGAAGCCCCTTTCTTAATGTCTTCTTCCTCCTAATCTTTAGAGTGAAACCTAGTACTATCCTCAGTATTAGAGGGCTCATAATCAGACCCCGAATCATCCTCCTTGATCCCCTTCTCTTTAACAATTTTACACACCATTTGCAATTTAAAGTACTCATAAATAAGCAACAACAAACCCTCATGAAAGGTAGGGTTAGCATTAGCTTTTCCACCTATAACTGTTGATATTTTCATTTATGGATGAATAAAGGTAGTAGGGAATGGATACCATCTTACCATGTCTAAAGTGGTTAAGCGGGACAAAGTGGTAAGTGCAAATTTTGAAAAATATCGAATCTAGCGTGATGTAGTAGATAATTGCCCGTAGCACGAACCTCCAAATTTTCTTGATGTCCTCGTGATGGTAGCAAGTTCCCATCTTTGTGAGAGTCTCTTTCTCCTCTGGATCCTTAGGGAATTCATTCAGCGTAGGGTCCAAGATCCTACGATCTCTGTACAACTTTTCCCCAATAATGAGAATACCAGTAACCATGGAAATGATTTCTTCCATCACAGTAAACTGGGACCCATTAATTTCCATGCTTCCCTCATTCCAATTCTTGAAAAAAAAATTAGTGACTTCCTGATTACCACCATGAAGTCTCTCCATGAAAGGAGTAATACCACCCTTGTGCAGAATATCTCAAACAATGCTTCTTTTCTTCCATTTTTTACAGTCTGTGGGCTCTCTCCTGATTCTCTAGCCACCCATGGTGTAATTCTGCCTAAAACAAATATTGCACTTCAGAAAGCTTCAAATAAAAAGTTAACAAGGGTGTTGATATTGCTCTTGGATTTCCTTCGAATCTTAAAATGAATATAAATACCAAAGCTTAAATCTTTGGTTCTCCTACAAACCCATAAAGCGTGTGGAATGAACACCTCATTATTATGGGTCATAAAACCACCGTACTTCTCGCGCTTGAAAAAAATCACTAGAAAATGTGTTTAAATTGTCATAATTATCACATATGCCTCCTTCCTTGCCATGAATGTAGTCCCATGTGATCAGAGCCTTCACATCTTGTGGGAGGTCTTTTCCATTATACCACCTCACAATACCTTTCTGCCTGACAACCATGTTGGACATTGCATCAACCACTTGGTTTGATTCCCTAAACACGTGTGATATATGGACCTTCTCAAAGGTGTTGAGAATGTTTCGAGTCTACATTATTATGTTATTGATAGTCCATGAAGGAGAGGAACCATTCAAAGACCTAATAATATTATTAGAGTCACCTTCAAGCCATAAGTAGTTTATCCCCAAATCTTGAGCTAGCTTGGTAACATGGAGAGAAGCCATGGCTTCAACATAGTGATTTGTTTCGGTGCCAAGGGGAAGAGAAACAACATAAATACATGATCCATGGTGATTCCTTATCACTCCTCCACTACCAGCCAAGCCAGGGTTTCCCTTGGCCACCCCATCAAAATTTTCCTTATACCATCCCATGGGAGGAAAAAGCCAGGTACATTTTTCCCTTCTACGATCAACTTGATTTGAAAGGAGGTCCAAGTAGTTACCTAAAAAAATGTTAGTTCCACTGCAAAAAGAGATTTTTTCAAAAAGAGCATGAAGAATTTTAGAAGAAACCAATTTTAAAGGAGCATGTAAGTCTCTAAAAATTCTATTATTGTGCTTCTTCCAGATGCCCCAATAGAGATGAGGAAAGGCCCAAGACCAGAGTTTCCTGAAATCAAGAGAGGAAGAGAACGAAGGAGCCCATTGGGAAAACCAATCATGAATGGTTAGTGGGAAAAACAATCATGAATGGTTTGGGGGAAAACATAGACCTAGCAAAACGAGGATAGGAGGGTGATCCAGACATCCACCATAAAGGGACAGTGAATAAAGAGATGGTGCACAATCTCATAATTAGATTTACAAAGGACACACATATTGGGAATAGATATGCCCCTCTTGAAAGTTGTCGATGATGATAATATGATTTATCAGAGGTGTAGGAGTAAGCAATATCGAAGGGGTAGATCCAGTAGTTCTTGCGGAGGTAGCAACAACCAGAAGAATATATTGATCTTCGGGATTAAACTAGGAAACCAAGCTTTAGCCCATCTAGGGGAAGGGGAAAGATCGAGATGATATAAGAAGGCTGAGGCAACTGAGAATTTTCCATTAGGAGTAGCTTCCCAAACTAAAACATCCAGGGAATGAGATAAGGACAGAGCTGAGAGAGACCTCATGAGGGGTTCCAAATCTGGAGACAGATAACAAATATCCACCCAATTATTACCAGATATGTAGTTAAAACTTGAGTCCCAAAGTGCAATAAGAAAACTTCCTTCCATCTATTGAAGGGCTCCACATTAGATAGGATTTTGAAATGGAGCCAATTGTCATACCAGAAGTTTATTGATTCTCCATTTCCCACTTTCCATTTGGCACGAGAGGCAACAATCTCTTTTCCCTTGAGGAAACCATTCCAAATAAAGAAGCCTTTTGGAATATCATCATTGAATAAGGGGTTTTTCATAGAATTGTTGGAGTGGAGGTATTTAGCTTCAATAATATCTCGCTAGTCTCCAGTGTCCTGAAAAATTGCCACACTTATTTAGCTTGAAGTGCCTTATTGAACTTATTCTTCTGAAACCAAGGCCTCCTTTACACTTTGGTAAGCAGAATCTATCCCAAGAAATAAGGGGAAGCCTCTTGTGGTCCACCACCCTAGACCATAAAAACCTTTTTTGATTTTTCTCCATAGCATCTGCAAATTTTGAGGGAATAGAGAAGAGGCTCAAAGAATAGGTAGGAAGGTTTTGAAGAGTATATTTGAGAAGTTGTATCTTCCCAGCCTGGCTAAGCATCACACCCTTCCAACCAGCCAACTTCCTCTTGAACCTATCAATTAAACTATTCCAAAAGGACTCAGGAGGTTTCAAACCCAAAGGAAGACCCAAATAAGTCGAAGGAAAGATATCCATACCACAACCCAAGATCTTCGCTATCCTTCTCTACTTAAGTAAACAAAAATCTTGTTCCAGTTGATAAGTTATCCTATTGCATTCGAATAACTATTCAGAAAAAATTTCATTACTCTAGCTTCTTTAACTAAGGCATCTCCCCCCAAAATAGTGTCATCAACAAATTATTGATGAGATAATTTAGTATTCCCTGAGGAAGGTTTAATTCCATGGAAATATCTAGAAGCAATCTTCGTCGAGATAAGTCTTTTAAGGAATTCAACCACAATAATAAAGAGGACAGGGGAAAGGGGGTCACCCTGTCTGAGACCTCTGGAAGGTTTGAATAAATCCGGAGGGGAGCCATTGATCATCACCACCACAGAGGGGGATGAAACTAGTTGGTAGATGATTTTGCAAGTGCCATGATTAAATCCAAAAGCTTCCAAAATCTTCAAAAATAGTTGCTAATCCACTCGGGCATAAGCTTTGGCAAGATTGAGTTTAAGGAAGAACCCTTCTTTGTTGGCCGAATCAAGGGAATGGATGACCTCATGAACAACAATGATGGAATCCAAAATTTGTCTCCCTAGGACAAAACTAGATTGTTGATGTGAGATGAGAAAGGGGAGCAACTTGCAAAGTCTCAAAGTTAGTACCTTGGAAATGATCTTGTAAAAAGAGTTGCATAAGTTGATGGGTCTAAAGTTCTCCATAGCCTACGCTCCAAAATTTTTGGGGATGAGAACCAAGAAGGTAGCATTCAGCTCCTTCAGAATGTTCTTTGAACCGAAGAATTGCTAAACAACTTTGACCACATCCCCCTTGACAATGTCCTAGTAGACGTGAAAAAAGAAAATGGGAAAGCCATCAAGGCCAGGCACTTTATCCCTTGACATAGAGTTCACAACATTGTAAACTTCCACCTCCTTAGGAATAGAACATAGAGCTTTATTTTGGTCTTTAGATATAATCTTCGGAATGTTACCCAAAAGCATGGCTTGGTCTTCTATTGAGAGGTTATGATCTTTAGAAAAGAGGGTGGAGAAGAAAGTAATAGCTTCATTGGCGATGTCCTTGTCCTCCGTAATAATCTGATTCTTCCATCTGAGTTTTCTAATTCTATTAGCAACTCTATGCTTCATAGTGGTAAGATGGAAGAACCTAGTATTTTTGTTCCCTTCTTTCAACCAAATAGATCTAGACCTTTCTTTCTAGTATAATTCCTCCTTGCCAATCAGATTATGCTATTTAGAAAGCAAGGCTTTCTCTTTCTGGAGACAATCAAGATTATATCCAAAGTTATGAATCTCCCCTTGAATTTGATTAAGATCCATAAGAATCTCAGCTTTGGAAGAAAAGATATTGCCAAACTCATTTCTATTCCAAAGTTTGATGTTATTCTTAACATTCCTTAGTTTTTTAGCAACTCTAAACATGGCAGAGCCATCAATTTGAGTATCCCACCATTCCTTTAACTTTTTTCTCAGATTTGGGTGAGTAGTCCACATTTTTCCAAATTTGAAGGGAAAAATTTTCTTTTTAATGAGAGGATCAAGGATAAGAGAAATGGGGGAATGGTCCGAACCAATTCTAGCTAGACCCGAAAGAGTACAAGAAAAGAGATGGAACCAATCAAGGGTAATGAGGGCACGATCAAGGCGTACCTGGATGCAATCATTACTGGTTCTCTTATTAGACTAGGTAAAATCTACTTTTAATGTTGAAAGTCATGAAAACTATTGTTTTGATAATGGTGATCTAGGAAAGACAACTTACTTATGGATTAATCATGGTCCTAATGTATTTCCCCAACTATTAATTTTACACGACGATTTTCCTAAATTTGAAAATGGGGTAGTAAACATTTTTTTTTTGAGTACATGGATAAATTTGCAAAATTGAGAACCATGACCCATTCCTTGTTACTCTTAAACATCCCGAGAAACCATATTTGGTCAAGTCTATATGTAGCTCTTTTGAGTGTTGTTCAATTAGGCCTTTTGTACATAGTTAGAGTAGATTTTTCTTGAACCATTTGGCTCAATAGGGTTAGTATAGGTTTCCTTTCAGTTGTTTTAGTGCTTTAGGAGTCAAGTGGTCAATTTTCCTTAAGTCATTTGACTTAAAATATTTAGTTTCTCTTGTCACAGTTTGGAGTTGTTAGTTAAGCTTGCTTTAGAGAGTTATTTTATCGTAGGTTTGTCTTGAGTCATTTGACCCAAGTAGTTTAGTGGTTTTTGCTTAGTTTACTCTACTTTAGGTTTTCTACTTTGGTTAGTTGGCTTGAGGGATCCCAATTTGTGAGAAAGGTGACATATACAACACACACTTTGGTGTTCTTCCAATAGATTTGTTTGGTTTATTTCTTGAATACCTCTTGTGAATATACCTTGAACTGGAAATTGTTCCTGATAGCCTGTACTCTCAAAAGGTTTTGTAACAAATTTGGACTGAATTCATTCATTGTTTTGAGGATACATAAATCTTTCATTTACATCATTTTACCCACACTTAATTATTTTGAGTTCTTTTGGAGTTCTAGAGGTGAAGTTGGAACTAGTAAAAATTATACACCTTCTTTAGTCTCAATGTAGTTCTCCAAACCTTGTACAAGCTTCAATACTTGTAAGCCAAAAAAATAAAGAAAAGTAAAGAAAAGTAGGGCAATTTGGTTCTAGGTGTGCAAATACCTCTATCTGTGCTACTCAATAGAAAATCAATAAAGGTAGAGAAATTTTTGAGGTGGATTAAAGCGATAACCTCATCAGGAATATGGACACCTGACTTGTAGTGAGGCTTTATCGAGGATTATTTTGGAGTAAGGATATTAAAATAGGCAAGTCCAATGGATCTAAGAAGCTTTGTAGGTTCTTGTCAAGCGGGGAATTAACACACTTGCACACACGTGGGTAATTGGGGATTAAGGTTCTTATCTCAATTCATGGTTCCTCCCATTTCAAGTACAATTCCTAGTAATTGAATAGATGAAAATTAGATTAACCTAACATTCTTAATTCTAAGTTAGTTATATTCTTGTAATGTTCAAGAACATTTATTTGGGTGGGTGCTAGATGTTGTAAGGTTTTCAAACCATCACCCCATTTCAAATGGGGACCCGCTCTTTTAGATTTAGTAGGTTTAGGTAGTAGAGTAGATTTGGCAACAATCTAAGATTTAGAAGGCCTTTGTGGAGTAAAACTTGAAAATTTGGAAAATTTGGTTAAGTATATAAATTGGAAATTAAAGAGAAATTTTGAGCTAAGGGAAGGTAAATTTACCTAATTATGGAATGAGATGAAGCACCTCCTCATCTCAAATGAGGTAAACAAAGCTTCTCTTAGTCTCAAATGGGCTATATGAAGCATCTACTCGTCTGAAAATAAAGGTAGAGGAAGAATCTTCTCATCTCATTATTGAATAAAGGAAAAATGAAATAAGACATGAGTTTGATCTTAGTAGCATGAGCTTACAATTCAAATCCAAGGATCCAAAACACTAAGGAATAAACACTCATCGTGTAATTTTGTGGGCTTGGGCCCATCAATATCATTTGAATGGCAATATATATAGCCTTGTGTAAAATGTGTGGACCATGCTACAATTCAATCAAATGAGGCCTTAATTGGACCATCAAATGCCAACGCCTAAGGTTAATGAGACCAGATCTAATGAGAAGCAATGATGCACATATAAAAGGCTTAAAAAACTTATATATTTAAACCCAAAACTTGAAGTATACACCAGGGAAAACTTTAGTGGTGAATATTCGCCATTTGGCGAATGTCACATGTCAGCAACTTGAGATTTGGCGAATATAATGTGTATATCAGGTTGACCGTGTCGCCTGAACTTTATAAATATTAGGTGGAATGCCCAAGTCCGTTGCCCATTGGTTTATGTATTTTTCCCCTTTTCTTTCACAATATCGCCAATGGAATCTAATTGTTGAACACTATAAATTGAAAAATTTCGCCTACAACTTCCAAAGCTTATTGTAATTGACAACCATATTCGCCAATATGTGGTCAAAATTTAAGTGTCTCTATTCCGAAGACTTTCAATGAAACTTTGTCTTTTAAAACTTTGGCCCGAAATAGATTTGACACGCGTCTCTATTCCGGAGACTTTTGGGGGAATCTTTGTGTCCTTTAAAACCTTGGCCTAAAATAGAATTCCTTCCATTGATCTCGGATCATCAAACCCCTATCTAATAATGATGATTTCTAGGTATCTATTCCTGTCATCGTGATTTTCCTCAATAATGAAAGATTCGCCAATATTTTATAGAATTTTCATATAATTGAAAAAAATTGCCAGTACAAATAATATTTTTTCCTTTCAAATTAAAAAAATTAGCCAACAATATTGTTTCTTTCAACCCAAAATAATGTAGGATTTGCTAGGATTTTACACTTTTTCTAGGGAGGGGGTTTCTTAAAGTTTTCCCTAGTATACACACCCCCTATCCATTTGTGAGCTCAATGATTAAATCATACCCTATAAATGATGAAATGTGTGGAATAGATTACATTAATCTAGTCCAGATCTGTGAGCTATGGGCCATGATATTTAAAAAAAATTAAGCTTAAGATTTGAATTGCAAGCCTTATAAAAGGGTAACATGAGGGCCTTATATCAACCCAGGCCTAAATCTAGAATGAATAGGGACTTAAATTTGATCTTATAAACATAACGTGTGGCCTAGACTTTAATAGGCTAGGACCCATATCTAAGCTATCTAAAATATGTGGACCTATAGGCTAGCATGTGGGTAAAAAATGAATAAGCTAGGCCCAATTATTAGACGTGTGGCCTAATTAGGCCCTAAATTAATTAGAGATAGAGATGCCTAGGGCACAATTCAAAATTAAAACTCCCAAAGGCCCAAACATTGGACTCAAGACTTGAGGAGGTGGCTAAAATTATCTAAAGGCTATTGAAATCTCAAAGTTTAATGTATTTGCAAGATAAGGAGTAAATTTAATGTAGATCTCTAGGAAAAAAATTTGATGCAAGTTCTTTTCAATTTAAATATGCCTCGAACTTAAACACCAAAGTTCCAAGAATTTAATGGAAATTTGCAATCACAAGGAAAGAATGATGTTTGATCCATTAAGAGGATCTAAAATTCAGATTTTATAATGGACTAGTTCTTTGAATGTCTTAGGGTGTCATAGTTCCAAATCAATCGATTTTATAAGTCTGATACAAATGTTTAGAGTTCTGATTTTAATTTTCCAGCTAGCAGTGATCTTTGATTTTACTATGGATTTGATTAGGTAAAGACAAATCCAAACTACAATGTTTATTGTAAGCCCAGGTATGGAGAAGGGAGTTGAAAGCACCCCAAGGCCAAAATTTCAAGTGAAGGAGACAAAGGACTTGATAGCGCAGGACAAAGGAGGGGAATTTTGAGCAGTAGGTACAAAATTGAGATCAAAGGGCATCGAGACCAAGAATATCATACATGGTCCCAAAATGTTGAAGAGAAGATACTACAAAGCCAAGGACAAGATTTGGTTCAAGATCAAGGAACACTATTAAGGACATCTTCAATATATCAAGACATATCGAAAAATGACATTTAGAAAGTTTGAAAAGAAGACAAGGATTTTGCCTAGGGGGGGAATGCTATCTTGGATTTCCCTTGGAAATCCAAGATCATGATGAAGAAGCTAATTATCACTAGAAGACAAGTTTCGAGACAAGAACTTTTCAAAGAGAAAGATAGAAAGAGATGAAGAATATTGAAGATGAAGCAATTGGAGGCTTAGCAGTGATCTCCCATCAACAAGTATGGGGTATTTATCAAATTTCTAGACAATTTTTCTGAGGTGGCAGTCCTTTTCTCAACCAATATAAACATTCCAAGTGCCCCCATGGAGATGATGTTGGAATTATTTCTTGACATGTATTTTCATTGATGTCAACATGTGTTTCAGAAGACTGACTATTTCTGATGTTGTAATAAAAATGGTTAAGATAGGGACATGCATAATCATCATGGTTGTACGGGCTATGTACAACATGTATGACTCTATGTGCTTGGATGTATGTTTTAGAAGGAGTTTAGATCTTATATCTAAGATCACATGCAACAATTTAATTAAAGGAATAAATTACAACAGTTTTTGGTACATACTGGTCGCAGGAACAAAAATAGAGGTTTGTGGGAGAGTTTGTCTTTGAATTTATGTGTTTACTTGGATGCAAGAGGGATTCATGTTATGCGTGTTTAGGTTATGATAGAAGAATCATCGAGGAATGATTTCCCCTATTCCCATATCTTTTTTCTCTTGGTGATGTTAGTTGTAGCATGTGACCTTGCGAGGTCTTACTTGGTGCTGACCTATGCGATGTGGCATGTTCTACCTTTTGTGAACATAATTTGTGGATTATGGAGTATGTTAGCTGACTAATGTTTGTTATTTTCTTGTCCAAGATCCCATGTGTATCTTGATAAGATTTTATGTAATTATTTTTATTAGGAAAGTCCAATTTGGTGTCAACCTAATAAATCATTTGTATCTTGTATAAAGGAGTGAAACAAGTGATGCGAAGAATGTGTGGACGAGAAGGTGTAGATGTGAGGACTACTGGATGTATAGAAGACATTGTGATTATTGTACTTCATTAGAACTGCTTTAGCAAAGGATTTTTTTGTTATTCAGTTCATTATCAGTTATCAGTATATTTATATACTTACATTTGGATAGTGGTTCCAGAATGCGGGCTTAACCTTCATAAGGTGGATTTAACCTTCACATTGGGAAAATTTCTTCGAGCGAAGAAAAACTCATCTTATCAACTCCTAGCAGGGTTGCCAACTCAAAGAAAAGGGTATGTCCTTTAACATGGACTTTGTAGTGGTTGTATTTATCTTCTCCTAATAGGGAAAGGTCTTGTAAGTGAGATACTTTATTACTAGTGCATTATATTGTGGGTTCCATCCCCACCAGGGTCTTTCCCTTAACATGGTTTCCTCGAAAACAATTCTTAGTGTTATGATTTGTGTTACTTTTGAGGTTTCAGATTTTAATTTAATGTTTTGATGTGAAAATATAAATTTTGTATTAAGGACATACAACTGATTCACCTCCCCTCTTAGTTGTATCTAACAATTGGTATCACAACTCTTGGTCCTTAGAGAGAAAGCTTGACCGCTTGAGGTGATATGAAGATGGCTTATTACAGGAAGGATACTCCTAAATTTGATGCTAAAAATTTTGACAGTTGGAAGAACAAGATGAGGACACATTTGTTATGCCCAGGAATTAATTATTGGATGATTACAAAGAATAAGGAAAATATTATTGTAGAAAGTGATTTGCCTAAGGATACTTATGTTGAAAAGAAAATATTTTCTTGTAATATAGTTTCAAGGGGATCTTTGATAAACACACTATTTGAAGCATAATTTATAGAAGTTAAGGACCTTGATTCATCTCATGAAATTTGGGAAAGGCTGGAAGCACTTTATGAAGGAGAAAAGTACACCAAGTAGGCAAAGTTATAAAACTAGAAGACAAAGATGGAAAATCTAAAAATGCAAGAAGATGAAAATGTCAGAGCTTATGTTCAGAGGGTCTCATAAGTTGTTACATGGAGCATAAATCCAGGAGGCACTTATATTTAAGAAGAGGTCATTGCAAATATTATGAGATATTTGACACCTGCTTACAAGACCAAAGTAAAGGCGATTGAGGAGACCATTCTATTGACTCGGGGATTCAATAGAGAGATGTTGATAGCTAAGTTAACTATCTTTGAGGTTGCAGAATTACATGATTTAGTACCTAAGATAAAAACTGCATTCAAGGAACCTATTCATAATGACAAAAAGACCCCATCAAGCCTTTTGAGCACTAATAGAGTCAAAAAATATCCTGAGCTTGGAGATTATGGATATGAACTAATGGAAATAAAGGAGGAAGACAAGAAGATGGACGAACTTGTTTCTCTGATTGCAAGAAAGGAGAAAAGAGGTAAGGGTAAATTTGAAGGAAAATTAGCTTTGAAATGTTTTTATTGCAATAAAGTTGGTCACTTTGCATTTAGATGTCCTACAAGGGTCTCTAAATACAAACCTAAGTTCACTAGGCCATATTCTATGATGAGGAATGATATTATGATAGTGAAGGTGTTTTTGATGATGATCCAATAGTAGATGAGATTGGGTTTGTAGCTATAAAGGATGACGAACCTATTCATGAAGAAAAGGCCTTAGTGTCACATGTTGAAAGAAAACATGAATGGATCATTGATAGTGTATGCTCACATCACATAACTGGTGATAAAGACAAGTTTGTCCAATTAAAAATGCATGGTGGTGGAGTTGTTAGATTTTGTGATAATACTCCTAAACTAATTGTTGGAGTAGGATCTATTTCTCTAGATGGAAAGACTGACACTGATGATGTGTTTCTTGTTGATGGGATTAAGCATAACTTGTTGAGTGTTGGACAACTTATGGATAAAGGTTATCAATAGTAGTTCAAGAATGGATCATGCACTATTAGAGGAAAAAATGGAAACTTGATTGCATCAGGAACAAAGACAAGAGGTAATGTATTTCAGTTGAATACCGTAGAAGAAAGATATTTTTTTGCTCAGGTTGATATCATTTAGGTTAGGGTAAATTTTGGTTTAGAGGTAGTGTTTAATTTGGTTTGGTATTCATTTATTTTTATGATTAGGGTTCAACTTGATTTAGAGTTTTGATTCCAATTCAATTTGCTTTAGGTTTAGAATTTATTTTTGTTTATTATTAGGGAAGTGAGTTTCAATTTATTATGCGTTAGGGGTAGGATTTTATCTAGATTGGGGTTTGGGTTTATCTTTGTTTACTATTAGGTTTAAGATTCAATTTGGTTTAATTTTAGTTTTAGGACAACTATTTTTGTTTAAATATTGTAATCACATTAGGTTCAAAGTCAACGTTGGTACTTATTTAAGCTTAGGGTCGAGTAAGGTTTTGGTTTAATAGTGTTTAAGGTTATGTTTTAAAAGGGTTCCATGATTTGATTTGATTCTATGTCCTGTAGATTTGTTTGGATTAAAAGAGCAACATAAATTTGATAATTGCTAGGTTTAGTTTCTTATACTACTTCATTAGGTTTAGGGTTACGGTTCAATTTTATTTAGTATTCAAATACTCTCAATGTTAGGGCTCAATTTTGTTTATCGTTAAAGTTAGTGTAAAATTTGGTTTAGAGTTAGTGTTTAATTTGGTTAATTTAGTTTTATGATTAGGGTTCAAGTTGATTTAGGATTTTGATTACAATTCAATTTGGTTTAGGTTTAGAATTTATTTTTTATTATTGTTAGGGAACTAAGTTAAATTTATTATGTGTTAGGGGTAGGGTTTAATTTGGATTGGGGTTTGAGTTTATCTTTGTCTACTATCAGGTTTAAGATTCAATTTGGTCTATTTTTAGCTTTATAAGAATAACTATTTTTGTTTAAATATTGTAATCACATTAGGTTCAAAGTTGAGGTTGATACTTATTTAAGCTTATGGGCAAGTGAGGTTTTGGTTTAATAATGTTTTTAAGGTTATTTTTAAAAAGGGTTCCAGGATTCGATTTGATTGTATGTCCTCTAGATTTTTTTGGATTAAAAGAGAAACACAAATTTGATAATTGCTACTTTTAGTTTCTTATATTGCTTCATCAGGTTTAGGGTTAGGGTTTAATTTTCTTTAGTGTTCAAATACTCTCAGTGTTAGGGTTCAATTTTCTTTAATGTTAAGGTTAGGGTAAAATTTGGTTTAGAGTTAGTGTTTAATTTGGTTTGATGTTCATTTAGTTTTATGATTAGGGTTCAAGTTGATTTAGGGTTTCAATTACAATTCAATTTGGTTTAGGTTTAGAATTTACAATTACAATTTAATTTTTAATTTTTCACATTTAGATTCTACCTATAATTTCCAATTCAATTTGGTTTAGGTTTAGAAATTATTTTCATTTATTATTAGGGTCAGGGTTTGATTTTCTATAGTGATCAAATACTCTCAGTGTTAGGGTTCAAATTGCTTTATTGTTAGGGTTCGGGTAAAATTTGGTTTAGAGTTAGTGTTTAATATGGTTTGGTGTTAATTTAGTTTTATGATTAGTGTTCAACTTGATTTAGGGTTTTGAATACAATTCAATTTGGTTTAGGTTTATAATTTATTTTCATCTATTGTCAGGGAACTAAGTTTTAATTTTTTAGGTGTTAGGGGTAGAGTTTAATTTGAGTTTGGGTTTGTGTTTATCTTTGTCTGCTATTAGGTTTAAGATTCAATTTGGTCTATTTTTAGTTTTAGGATAACTATTTTTGTTTAAATATTGTATTCACATTAGGCTCAAAGTCAAGGTTGATACGTATTAAAGCTTATGGCCGAGTTCGATTTGGGTTTAATAGTGCTTAAGGTTATTTTTTAAAAAGGGTTCCAGGATTTGATTTGATTCTATGTCTTGTATATTTATTTGGATTAAAAGAGAAACACCAATTTGATAATCGCTAGGTTTAGTTTCATATACTGCTTCATCATGTTTAGGGTTGGGGTTCAATTTTCTTTAGTGTTCAAATACAATCAGTGTTAGGGTTCAATTTTCTTTATTGTTAAGGTTAGGGAAAAATTTGGTTTAGAGTTAGTGTTTAATTTGGTTTGATGTTCATTTAGTTTTATGATTTGGGTTCAACTTGATTTAGGGTTTTGATTACAACTCAATTTGGTTTAGGTTTACAATTTACAATTACAATCTAATTTTTTATTTTTCACATTTAGATTCTACCTATAATTTCCTTTAATATCAACTTATCCCTTGAACCTTTTTAGGTAGGGGCACTAGTGAATATTATACTATTTCTACTACAATGGCATTTTTAACCAGGTGAGTTCTTATTGTCTCCAATGTGTAGCCTTCCTTGTATTCACATTATAGTCGATCTATAATTATTTTGTTATTCAATGATTAATTAATATGGGTTATCAATTTATTTTATCGCAAGCTCAAAACCATTTTCCTTAATTACAAATTAGGCCTAGGAGGACACGACAAATTAACCCATTTATAAATGCACATGCGTAATTTGTTGGTTAAGAGGTTGTAGGTCTCATAAGGTGGCACAATGTAATGTTTCTCTTATCTCCTTGCATTACTGAGTTATGTTGTGTCATTTGAATTGGCATGTGGTGGTGCGTTGGGAGCTTCTTTCGGTCTCAACGTGTTACTGAGTAATTTATTTGTTCATAGGAGTTCATTGTGATGTGGTACACGATTGCACAGTGTAATGTTTCTCCTGTCTCCTTGTGTTAGTGAGCTACATCGTTTCATCTAAGTTGGCACACAATGGTATGATGAAATGAATTGATAACCCAGGTTGGTTACTTAGTTATCTCGTGGTTTAGTTGTTCATGGTTTTGGGATTGTGAGTAAGTCCCTAGCGGTTAATAATGATTTGGTTGCGACATCGCAATGGTTTGATAAAGGTAGTTGTTTGGACTGTGAGCTTGCGAGGCTATGACACATGGAAATACTGGATAACACATCATACCATTATATACATTATACATCTCTCCAACAATACATTGTCACAATAGATACATGATATATATCACCACCATTACACATTGTAACATATGGACATTGTATATATAACTCTCGTACATATATAACTTGGTTTTGGTGGTTGAGTTGTGAAAAGGAAAGGGGTTTCTTGAATGGGTTCATTTGGAATTTTGGTGCAGTTAATTTATGATGTGGAGTTCTTTTTCAGTTGCACAATTCAAATTTGGTCGAAAGCTTAGAATGAAAATATGGACTTGCCACGGCTAGTTGAAGTAAAAGAAGAAGCATGCAACTTAATGACTACAAGGGTGGCTTCGATAATAGTGAGATTGAATCTATAAATGCATGGTTCTAGATTCATTCAACACATAATTCAAGCTAAAAAGCAGAATGAAGAGATGGTGATTGTGTAGAAGATGACAAAGGTGATATTTTGTTTGACATCAAGGAAAATCTAAGTAACTGGATTTACTTTGTTCACAAAGGATTTCTAGTTTTTTTGTGTGTTCAATTTTCTACAACTTTTATACCATGAGTCAAGCTGGTTCCACTAATTCAGGAAATTTTGCAAAGGGTACTAAGCTCTATTGGTAGAAATTTATAGATTTATTGTCATAATCATCAAATAGTCAGGCCAAGTACGAATTTGAATGGAAAGGTGCATGTATCATGTGTAGGAACCCGTAGACACATTCATCTGGTAGGTCTCTCTACAAATTAATTTTTCATCAATAGGGAAAGAGGGTCACCAATGTAAACCCTTGGGAGTTGAATTTGGAAAAATTAATTATTCCTAATGTGTTCATAGATGTTGATTTTTTAAGGGAATTATCCAAAGCATAATGTCCATTTATCAGGGTTATTATGGGGGAAGATAAGAAATCCCTAGTTACCATAAATAGAAGAAGTATGGTAGATGTATTTCTTATTTCAGGTGCTACCTACACAAAAATTGATTTTTATAGAGAAAAATGTAATTATCATACACATAAGGAGATGTTGAATAAAATGGTAATTCATATATATATATATATGCCTAAAGAAGACAAAACTTATTCCAATTTCAAAGAATGTCAATGAACTTGACGATCATACCACTTTCCACAATTACATGACTCATACTGTGCATGGGTTATGTACTCGCTTCTTGGTTTTGATGGCGATAACAAAGTAACACAAATTTTATTGATGATGGCTATGTCAATTCAAAACCTTGAAGTAAATCCTAATTATGATTTTGTGGAGTATTTGGTTAAGAACATTCATGAAGGATTGATAGAGATTCAAAAAATTCTAGGGAAAATAGATTTTAAGTATTATTCAATCTTGTGTCATTTAATTTTATTTTATAATGCCGATGTGATGGATAAAGAACTTGTTTTGAATAGGGTTAATGATTTCAGTGAGCCAGTTCTTGTTCAGATGTGGACCAAAGTATGGGATTCAAGTGATGCTCGGTCATGTTTCTTAAAATTTGAAAATTGGATTGTTACTCCTATCATGGATTTTCTTGGTGTGGATAGAGAAAGGTTGGATATTGCTATTAGGAGATTGCCGAGGCCTTTTCACTTTTTTCCCATATGGCTTGTCTCACATAATTGGGGTGATTTCTACTTTTTTATGATATTACTATCTTTAGAGTTTATGGTTGTCTACAACCACCCCATATTCTTCCCAGATTTTTTCCACTTAGAGTTATTGTGATTGAATTTATATGGTAGTTTTTTTTGGTTGAGGAGTAATTGGAAGGAAATAAGAAGGGCACTTCTTTGCCTATATTATGGAATATTTTGGACTTTTCAGTTTGGAAGAAAGAATATGAAGAGTTAAACACTTTTCTCAATCAATACAAATTGTTTACTGCTCCTCCTAGATTTTGTGATCCTGAGAAGTTCATTGAGGTTGCAGTTCCAATGATGACTCCTTGGAAGAAGAACATTCCCGATCATGAGACCCTAGATGAAGAAGATGTTGTGATAAATCTTCTAGTAAGAATTGAGGTGCACAAAAGGAGAAGAAAGTGGAATGATTTGATGAGAATTGAAGATGAATTTAAAGTAGTTGGTGATACTTTTCTGGGTTCCTATTATGACTTTCCTTATCTAGAGAGAATTGATCAAATGATTAATAGCTATAGAAATATAATGGAAAGGGTTCCAAAAAAGGGTTTTTGATGTTGAACAGAAAATTCCAATTGAGATTCAGTCTTCTGGTGAAGAAAGTGGAAATGAGTCTAAGGAGTATTCAAGTGATGGTGCAACCTCTTCCCATGAACTTCCAAAAAATAATATTAGGGCTAGCTCACATGTTAGGGAGAAAATCAAACCAAATGTTGCAATAATACATAATCAAGAAGAAAGAGAATATTTCAAACAAATCAGAGAAAGATTGAGAAAAGGTAAATAGGAGGAATCAGGGGAAGAAGAGGGGAATTTTCCCTTAGCCAAAATGATTGACAATAGAGTTGTTCTTTCCCAAAATTTTCTCAAGATGATGATTTTGTTGGGATTATGGAAAGATAAGTATTGAGAGGGGAGGCGTGAATCAGTACCTTCAAAACTTTTAAGACTAAAACTTTGTAGAAGTCGATAGCATTTAACCGGCTGAGTCCATTGACTAAAACATACATTCAAACTACTCAATCGAATAAAACATACATTAAAAAAACTCACACAATCGAATCCATAAACTAATTGTGCATACATTCAAATAATTGAAAAATGTAATTTACATGTAATTTAAACAATAAACCATTCATGAAACTTCAAACTCATAACACAGATATTTTGGTATCACATAAACCCTTGTAATAAGGTAAAAACTGCGGTGGGGATGACACCCACAAATCTTCACTACTACAGTAACAAAGTATGTCGGTTAAGGCTACAATTTGTGACCACTTCTAATGATCTTACCCTGTTAGGAGTAATAATTAGATCAAGTAGATCTACCTGGTTAGAGAATTTTAACAACATAATACATGTGTGTACTTGGTTAAGAGATTTAAACAAGAATTGTTAAGTCCACTCCGTTAAGAGATTTTGGATCTGCTATAATGGTTGAAAGGTAACAGTAAATGTATCTATAAACAACAACTTAATCTTGCAATATTTAGATTTGTAATATATCAAATAAATATCACCTTCTTGTGATGTAAGTGTCCTTCTGATCTGCTCAGTAGCCTTGTGAGTATTCTGAAAAATTGAATGCTTCTTTCAAACCTACTATCAAAAACCCTTTGTCTGATCTCCTGATGTCCTTAGTGTGACTACTCCTTCATGATACATGTTCATAATGACATTTTTACAATTTTTATATCAAACTAACTTGACCTAATTAGGGTTTACAATATCTTATAAAACCTAAGATCAATGGTGTAACAAAATAACCTATATCTAACATTACATAAGAATCATAAAAAAATTAATGATTACATCCATATTTAATTATGTCTCGATCTTGGTAAACCATTTTCTGATTGGTGTGAACCATTTGCATAGATGTTTGTGCCATTTCAAATTACTATGTCATTTCCTGGTTTACTCGGTAATCAATGCATTCTTCATTTGGTAAATTACTGGTGCTCGATTTATATGAATGCTCGGTGATCACTAGCTTGGTACTCGGTAATTTTTTGCCACTCGGTGAGTGTACTTGAGCAAACCCTTGTTCGGTTAACTTAGAGATCTACCTTGTCTTTTCTCGATGTGTGGGCTTTGTTTGGTTGACCGACTGTCCTGTTTGTCTTCTTTACCGACTGAATAACTGATTGATACTAATGACAATACTTTAATGCTCAAATAGGAGTAACATTATCCCCCATTGGCATTAGTATCAAAACCTTATGTATATGTATCGACTGCTAAAAAAAAAATATACACACTCCAAAAAAATATACTGACTCACTAATTTACAAACTCCCCCTTTGTGCATGCTCTCGGTGTGAAGTACATAGTGGCATATATATACTTAGACTTTCCCCCTTTTTTAAATTAATGCCAAACAAAAAATAATGTACTTACAACTTGTCAAAAATATGTTGATGGGTTTTCTTGATTGATACCAAGAGGTTTTCCCATTCCTCTTTCAAGTTTTCAAGGGCAACGTGCTCTAGATCGACTTGTGCATGCATGTCAAAAATATTTTCTAGCACATAAATGTCTGGGGTGGTAACTAAAGATTTTGCCTTATTAACATGACACTCCATGATCTTCAAATGTGGAAGCAACTCTACTTGAAGCTCAATGATTTGACCACTTATTGTATCTTCTTGCCTCCTCAAATCTATTCTCAACTGCTGAAGTTCTTGAACCTTTGAAATATTCTTATGAAAAGCATTGGGCTCGATTAGAAAATTATTTGCACTAGCCTTTATTTCTTCATCCACTTTCTTGAGCTTTTCACTAATCTCGATAGTGAATTGGTCCATAGTGCATAACTTAAACAAAACTTGAATTATTCTCTGAATTATGGTTTCAAGCTCAGTAATAACCTCTGAGAGCTTGACCTTGTTAATTGCCACTTCCTGGCTTATTTTCTCTACTAATTTCAACTGTATCTTTTCTTCTTTTCGCTCTTCTATTCTTTTCTCTACATCTATACCAGGGGCATTTATGTGACCAGTTAGAGTTGCAAGTTGGTCAATGATGGGAGTTGCCTCATCAACATTGACGTCAGGAACTACTTGCAGTAGAATATCTCTAACATCCTCCAAAATTTGTTTCCTTTTATTCTCCTTTTTCATTTTCTCTTGTGCAGCCTTCCTTGTGCACAATTCCCCATATTCTCAATGCTTCAGGTTCTAATGTCCTAGGGTCACATTCAGGTATCTCAATAACCCCATCAAGTGTGATAGGACCCTAACCATGTTTCTTTTTCTTCTTCTTCTCTGGTGTTGGTGATTTTGTTTAAGGAAATAGAGCCTTAGTCTCCATATTTAACTTTTATGTCTCAATAGACACACTTTCTTCCTTAGCTTGCCTGGTGACCGGTGTCTCGATAGCTTGTCCTTGGGCATTTATAGTGGTGTCTTCTGTAGCTGATTCTACCAGTTTATTCTCTTCCGGTGCTTGTCTTTTTTCCTCTATATGCTCAGGCTCATTGGAAGATTTTTTCTCATTTGTACCCTGTCCCTCAGGTGTATCCTTTGGTTTCTCGGGGGTTGAGCCTTCGGGTTCCTTATGTGTTAAAATTTTAACTACTCGTACCAATATCGGCAAGTCACCCAGAATTTCACTTGTTGCTACCTCAGTGGGTACATTCTCCTCAGTTGTATCTGCAACAATGTTTATATCTTCATCATCATTTATATCATCAAGATTTCCATTAGTGATGTCTTCAATTAATACTTCATTTGTCCCTTGTGTTGTTAACTGCTCGAGAGCATCCTGTCTATATTATTCTCTGTATCCGATCGGGTAAAAATTGATAGAAATGGTGTTATCTGCTACCTTAGTGTTGAATAAGTCAATTGGATCCTTGGTGGCTAGATCGACATCATCTGAGTGAATTCATTTTCCTTTCTTCTTGTTTTTCTTCTCGGGAATTATTGCCAATGCCAGTTTATCTTCTTCTGCTCAGGCTTTTAAAATTGTTGTCCATAGAAGCTTGTTGTTTTCATCAACCTCTTCAAGGTTTCCTGCCAATATGTTAAGGGATCTACCCTTCACTAGAAATCATTTTGAGTACTATTTCATCAATTCTTCTATCTTGGGAATCAATAGAGTAGGGATAGCCAAAATCAATGAGTGTTCCCTCATTTTCTTCTTGGTGTGCAGGGCATATGTCCACCTGGTTGACACTTTCTCATACAATTCCTTAGGTACATACCTAGAAAATTCAATAGGTACCTTCTTAAATTCTATCATCATTTTTATGATGGCCTCTTCAATATTTTCTTGATCCTCGGCAGTCATATGTACATACCGACTTAATTTGGGTTACCTAGTCCACCTATTTCCTTTATAGTTTCAACCAATTCATCTACCGACTAACCTTTATTCACAACAACTTTAAATTTATCTTGATTTTCTTCTTGATCATATTCATCAACATCATCTTTTTCCCTTATCAACCTTCTCCTCTTTTTAGGTTGCTCGGAGGTGACTTGTGCACCTGTCTTTTTCTTCTGATAGGTCTTGGTAGGAGTTGGCCTTGAAATTTTCACTATTCCTTTCTTTAGGGGCAAAGAAGCAGCAGTTGAGGACCTTGTCCTTTCTCGTGTAGGTGCTTCTACTTGTTTTCTCTTCCCCATGGCCTTGACCGGTGTAGCTTGTATATCCTTTTCAGACTCGGTCTCCTCCTCATCATGTTCTTTGTTCCCAAATAATAACTGTTCCTGGGTTGCCTCTTCAACTGGACTAGCCTCTGATGTCTCTTCTTCTACTTCATCACCAAACTATTTTACCAAGGTATCCTTCATCTTCTTGGATTTATTACTTACCTTAACCCCATCTAGATCCATCTTAATTCTTAATTTGGCCTCTTCATAGGTACCGAACCTAGTTGCCTATGGATCTTTGGGCTTGGCCAATAATGCCTGTATTGACTTGGAAGCCTGGTCAATATCTAATTCATAGCCCATAGGGGGTAACCAAGTAGTCCTTGGTTTAACTGCCTTGATTATAGTGGAGTTGGTGTCCACTAGGAAACATATATCATCCTTATGTTTTTCTACCAGCTGACCTGGTATCCTGCTCCTTTGATGCATTCTCTCCTTAAAATTCTCAAAATAAACATCCATGACACTAATGAAATTCTGACCCAAACTTTGAATAAAATCACTTATTTGCATTATGATAGGCCAGTTGACATCCCAGTCAACATTATCGACTGAGGGAAAGACGTTTTGTACATAAAAAAATATACAAATCAGTAGTGAACCAAACTTATAGGTATTTGTCTTTGCTGACCTGATGGTTCTCATATTATCTTCCAACTATTTCAGTAGGAGCTCGGCTAGGTCGAATTGGAAGCCTTTCTTGACAATATTGTAGGCGATGTCTACTGCTCCACAAGGTACACTATTCGGCCTGCTTGATTGGAATATCTTATAACTGAATGCATAAGCGCCAAACCTTGTCTCGGGATCAACAATTATGTTGACTCTCAAACCTCTTGCGTCCCATTCTACTTCGGTTGACTTCTCAATCTCAGTCCTCGGTGCACTCCTTATAGATTTTACTTTGTCGGTGATAGGGTAACTTGTGACTACATGTATAATTTCCCTTATTATTTTTACCGGTTCATCCAACCATAACTTTCCTTCATGCACTCAGCTTAAGACAACCCTAATCCATTTTGTTTTGAATTCCCTCGGGAAATATAGGCCGTTCATTAAACCCTTCACCTCCAAGTGTTTATGCTCATCCTTGAGATTTCCATCGACACTTAGCTCCTAGAAGGTGGATTGAAGCTCAAAATCCCCTACTTCACTGATCTTGCAGTGGATGTATGCACAAATATCTTGGACCAACAAATCCCTAGGTAGAATACTTGAAAATGGATTGGTTTGGTCAATTTGAGATGCAATCTCAGGGTGTAACTTGTACTTCAGCTCATCACATGTTGCAAACTTTATCAAAGTGACCTTCTTATCACTCCCGGACTTGGATTTCATAACCTTGGACAAGGATGCCATCATTTTTGATATTTAGGGCTTCACAAATATCCTGTAAAATAAATCGATGGATGCGAAACTTACTTTTGATCATGAATAACTTGCTTGGAAATCCTTCAAATATCTGCTGATAGCCCTGGAATCTCTTCATTCAAATCTGCTCGAAATCATTCTGGTTCTTCATAATTGTTTTTTGAAAAATAACTAAGTCCTTCATGTATTTATACCCAAAAATTCATTTCCCGCTCAAACTTTTGCATTTAATGCTTTACCTACCATAACTTGGTAAACATAGTTGTGCCTGATTACACTTTAAAAGACCTTAGCTCAGTTAAAACATAAATATTACTCGGTTGATACCACGACTTGGTTAACCTTGCCAATATTTACCAACTAGCAGACATTTACTTGGTCATGCTTTTACTGACTGTACACAGTTTAACTTCTAAACATGTAATCCCATAGTGCATCTTATTTCATGCTGATTTGGTGTGCATTCACTAGACATAAGTAACTATTTGTAAGATATAACCAATTTGAAATTCAGTTCCATACATACCTTTTTTATTTAGGTGGAGGTGGTGATATCACCTAACCCAATGGATGAGGTGTCACCGACTGCAGTGCTTGCTCCAGCATTGTCATTTGATGCTTTCCTCCACATTTTATTCCTTATCCTCATGATTTCTTCAATTGTATTGTCATTTGTATTTATATGTGTTTTTGGTGCTCGATCTTTGTAATCCTTGCTTAGGTGACCAACCTTGTGATAGTGTAAACATGCCATACCAGTATTTGTCCAATTGCGAGATCTTCCTCTCCAGTTCTTTCTCATGCAATTTGCTGCTATATGTCCATACTTGCAACATGTTGTGCAATTAAACCATGTGTTTTAATCCCAAGTAAATGCATTACCTTGCCTTCTCGGTTGATATGTTTTTTTTGGTCCTTTGTTGTCTAGACTTGCTTCATTTTTGTCATGCATTCTTGTGACATGTGTCCATGCATGTTACAAGTGCGACAATGTTTTTCCATGTAAGGTTTCTTGGGTGTCCTTTTCAAATTTGATCTGCACTCATGTGCCTGATGTCCATACTTATTATAGTTATAGCAATAACCATTAAACTTAGGAGTGGATTAAGGAGTACCTTTTGCTTTACTCTTGCAAACATTTGATGTGTGGCCCAGTTTTCCACAATGATAACATGATAGCTTCTTTGGCCTTTGGTTAGTGTAGGCATTTTTTTGTTCAAATTTTCTTGATGATTCTTCCTGCTCGATGTAGCCTAAACCAGTTGTGCTATCAAGTCTTTTCTGACTAATCAAAAATTCATTCAATCTTTTAGTATTGTCTTCAGCTTTCTTGATCATCTCATTATGTTGTTGTTGCATTTTTACCTCATTCTTCAATCTTTCATTTTCCTCTCTTAATTCACCAATGTCTTCTAGTTTCCTTGTAAGCTCACTATTTACTCGGTTGACTTCCTAACTTATGACAACCATCTGATTGGATATTTCAAAGTGATTCTCGACGAGTCTCGGTATCTTAGATTCCTTCTCTTATAGCTTATCAATCATTTGCCTCCTATCTTCAATAGCCAAGTTTCTTTCTTGTTCTGCATGCCTTGCAATGTTCATGACATCAATCATCCTAACCATTTGTGTCTCTTGATCGATCTGCAGAGCTTTCACTTGTTTAGTAAGATGTAGATTCTTTTTAGATAGATCTGATATGATTCCTTTAGATGCATCAAATATGCTACCAGATCCAGATCCAGATACCTCAAATGGATCATCTATCTCCTCTTATTGATAGCCATTCTCACTATACCAAATTTCCATATCCTTCCTTTTGATTAGTAACTTCTTTAGTTCTTCTTTGGCTTCTTTGAATTGTTCAATAAAGATCTACATTTGTCAATAGTCTTGTCCAACTTATATATTTCCATCCTTAGATCTTTCCTCTTCAGTGATTAAACTTTCTTAACAAGAGATCTAGCTCTGATACCAATTGTTGGGATTATGGAAAGATAAGTACTAAGAGGGGAGGGGTGAATCAGTACCTTCAAAACTTTTAAGACTAAAAATTTGTAGAAGTTGATAGCATTTAACCAACTGAGTCCATTGTCTAAAACATACATTAAAATAAATGAAAAATATAATTTGCATGTAATCTAAACATTAAACCATTCATGAAACTTCAAACTCATAACACAAATATTTTGGTATTGCAGAAACCCTTGTAAGAAGGTAAAAACTGCGGTGGGGATGACACCCACAAATATTCACTACTGCAGTAACAAAGTATGTCGGTTAAGGCTATAATTTGTGATCACTTCTGATGATCTTACCCGGTTATGAGTAACAATTAGATTGAATAGATCTACCTGGTCAGAGGATTTTAACAACATAATACATGTGAATACTCGGTTAAGAGATTTAAACAAATAAATTTTAAGTCCACTTTGTTAAGAGATTTTGGATCTGCTACAATGGTTAAAAGGTAACAACAAATGTATCTGTAAATAGAAACTTAATCTTTCTTGATTCGAGTCTCTAATATATCAAATAAATATCACCTTCTTGTGATGTATGTGTCCTTCTGATCTGCTCGGTAGCCTTGTGAGTGTTCAGAAAAATTGAATGCTTCTTTCAAACCTTTTGTCAAAAACCCTTTGTCTGATCTCCTGATGTCCTTAGTACGGCTACTCCTTCATGATACATGTTCATAATGACATCTTTACAATTTTTATATCAAACTGACTTGACCTAATTAGGGTTTACAATATCTTAGAAAACCTAAGATCAACGGTGTAACAAAATAACCTAGATCTAACATTACATAGGAATCATTAACAAATTAATGATTACATCCATATTTAATCATGTATCGATCTTGGTAAATCATTTTTTGATCGGTGTGAACCGTTTGCATAGATGTTTGTGTCATTTCAGATTACTGTCATTTCCTGGTTTACTCGGTAATCACTACATTCCTCATTCAGTAAATTAATGGTGTTCGGTTCATATGAATGCTTAACAATCACTAGCTTGATACTTGGTAATTATCTGTCGCTCGGTGAGTGTACTCGGCCAAACCCTTGTTCGGTTAACTTAGAGATTTGCCTTGTCTTTGCTCAGTGTGTGGGCTTTATTTGGTTGATTGACTATCATGTCTGTCTTCTTTAACGACTGAATAATTGATTGATACTAATGATAATCCTTTAATGCTCAAATAGGAGTAACATATTCTTTTATTCAATCTGATGATTTCAAGGGCTTTCTTGTGAAATTGAAATAGTATGAGTTGATAAAACAAATAAACTTGGATGATATTGACACTACCAAAAATGAGCAAGTTATAGCTGCATTGCAATAATTTGATCCAAATAATGTACAGCTGACAGTTGATGAGGCAATGACCTTGGTGAAGAAAAGTGGTATGTTGTTGCTCCCAAAATGGGACTTGCAGTCCTCGTTTCTTATTGATTAAGTTAGGAGGCAACATAACCCACTTTTAAAGTCTAAATTTGAATATGGTGATTTCACAAGAGGATCAAGCTTTGATCCAAAATAAAAAAACATTAGTATTGTGGTCTTTGGCTCCTTCTACACAAAAACTTCACATGATTAATATTGAAGGAGAAATGTAGGGAGACAGAATAATTTTAAATATGCAGAACAACATAAAAGAGGTCATAGAATTAATGATTCATGCTTCTTATTTGAATACGACAAAGGCAAAAGACCTAGAGAAAAGGCATCATGAGACGTACTTGGAATTGATTAATTTGGCAAAAATAGATGAAGAAACATTAATGTAAAATGTTTCTTTCGAAAGAACCGTAAAGGAATATTCTAAAAGGGTCCTTGCAATTTCTAAGCCACCAAGTGAAGTCCAACCTGTTGCTAGTGGTGTATTTGCACCCGATGATGTGAAGGTAAAATTGGAAGACTATGTTGGTAGAATTGAGAGCCAAAAAAAGGTTGTATTAAATAATAAGGGTGTTTCTATGTTGATGCAAGTTATGAAGCACAAAAATAATATTATTAAAAGTAAATTAAGCATTGTGTATGAACACCATTTTTCTATGATTCAAACTAATAAATTCTATGATGAGGGAGTTTCTTTTCTTGATCCTCTGTTTACTGTGTGGTCTGGAAGGAACATGTTAATGGAGAAGATGGAAACTACAATAATGTACATAGATGATATGACATTGAAAATTAAGGAAACAAAAGATAAAGTAACCGTGGTAAATTTATTCTTTCATTCTTTAAAGGAAAGGGAAAGTTGGTTAAGGGTGAATTGTAGTTATTTATTGATGGTTACCATCCATTAGTTCCATATATTTATGATAAAAATAATGATTTGAAATCTATGGAGACTTGGAGTAGTGAATTTGATTTGATTTTGGTAAAGGTTGAAACAATGTTAAGCATGGATGGTGATGGTGATGTTGATGTCCCAACGTTTAATGATATATTAGACACCATGTTCAAGGCTGAAGTTTATTTTTCCAAGTTCATTTTAGATGCCCAGGCCATAAATGATGCTAGGTGGAATGAGGTGGTTAGTTAGTTTGAAGATTTAAAATCATTCAGTTGGCCTAGTGACAAGGAAGTTAGTAAGTGGGAACTATTTTTGAAGGGTAAGAAGACCCAAACTGAATAAGTGCTAATGTGGTTTTATCTTGTTCCTTTTTTTATGACAGGGCATAAAAGTTGTTCAAGAGAGAGATTAGTTATAGTTTTAGGCATCTTGAATTTTCTGTGAAATCTATGGATGACCTAGGTTCTTCAAACCAGAACTGATCTGAAGATTTGAAGACATGATTTGGCCCTTATTCCAGCTATGGTCTATGTTGTTTCTTGTTCCCACATCATTATGAAATGGGTGTGCAAGATAATTTCTCATCCTTGGGAGGATTTGAGAATGTCTTGGGTTGAAGGGCTTAGTTGGGAAATCCATGTGTATGAGAGCTTGGATGTATGTGCATCCTTGAGGCCTACTTATGTTATACCTTGGGGGCCATAAGAGATGTTTTTGATGCTCTTGTGATGAGCTGGTATGTTGAAAGGGAGCCTTGTGAAGGCATGTAAGAATGTTTAGTAGTACTTGTTTTGTTTAAATATGACATCTCCATATGAGATATTTCCACCTTCACCCATATTGGGATCAATTATGATTCCTATGTGCTAGTTTTGGTTTGGGAGTGAAAATTGTGATGTCTAAGTTTCTTGTTGATGATTGTGGGTGTTGATTGTTTGTATCCCATCCTTCTTTGTTTCCCCTAGCTCGGAGTTGGCCATGTAATGGCCTAGCTGGTTGGGAGGTGAGCCTTCATGGTCATGTGAGAAATAATTGTTTTGCAAGTTTATGTTGCAAAGAGTTTGTGTTGATGAGATCATTGAAGCTTGGAGTCTACTATAATTGTTTTAAGGGAACTTGTGAAGAAGTTTATATCAGTTTATGTGAATTAGTACTCTTTTAAAGAATGATAAATGCTTTTGTATTAAGTTAATTTAAAGTTCAAATGAGATTTTTAAATTGTTGTGCAAACTATGTCCTTTGGAATTATTGTTAATTTTAATGATGTATTAGAGATCCAATTTTGTAACCTTAAATGAAAAAAGTATTATTGTGAGTATTAAAAAATGAAAGAGAGATTTCAATTGTCTTTGGGTGAATATTTCTTTATTTAAATTGAAAGATAAACCTTTGTTACTAATTTAATAAAGTTCTAGTATTTAGAAAGTGTTGTTTGTACCAAGCTGGAACAATAAATTCCTCTAGTATTCTGAATTTTACTTTTCGTAGGTTGCGATTCTAATTTCCAAAATTCTGTATTTAAAATAAAATTTTAGTGCTAATATATCATTTATGGGTTCTCTATTTTCTGTTCCTTCCACTTGATTTAGAAATTATTTGTTTTCTGTTCCTTCCACCCAAAACTTGCAAATGTTATGTGTTTTCGCTCACACTCTTCACCGAAATTGCAAACTATTTTTTGTCTCACTAATCTTTCCCGGGTTATTGACTTTCCTTTTCTGTTGCTTTTTCAATAACTTCGTGGTTAAATTTGGGCTTCTGACTATGGTAAACATTAATGATTGTCTAGATGCGATTACTCTCAGCAAGCACTAACATGTTAAGTTTACAATAACTGTCAACAAGAAATAACATGTTAAGTTTACAATAACTATCACTAGGCGGTACCATGTTAAGTTTACTAACTGTTTCAATAAAATGCATAGGAAAGGACAATTTCATTTGTTTTCAGTGTCCTTTTCACAATTGTCTAGCCTCCCAAGATCCCATTAATGGTCATCCATATTGCCATCCATATGTTATGGTCCTTTTATCTATGTATGATGGTATTATATGTACAAATGGTGCAATCTATAAGGAGAATAGCCACATCCATCACATTAATACTATCATCGAGAATCAAAAAACTTTATAAACTCATCTGAGAAGGGTACCTCTTAATCACTGACAAATAAGGTAGATTTAACATCTTTGATGAATAGGCTCCATAATGGGAGAGGACGAAGGATCAAGAAATGACTTAGGAAACAGGATAAGGGATAGCCTTATGGATCTACTCCAAGTAGTATGCACTGAAAACATGAAAAGGATTGGATATATTTGTACAAGTTCCCAAAGAATCTTGATCCAAGCCTATAGTTGTACTCCCACCAATAATCACCTTCTAATCATCATACACAAGATCAAAGGCAAGCACAAAAGGGGGGAAAACTGACAACTCTTCAGTTTCCAAGGTCAAACTAGGGTGAAGGGCATATGGTTTTCATCATTGTTCAGCAATTGAGCCACAACTCCCCTTTTTAGATGTAATTTACGCCTCACCTTTTACAACACCTTGCACTTTGCCCCTTTATTTCTATCATTGTAGATTCAACTCATCCACATCACCTTCTCACATATTTCCAAATCCTACCTAGCTTGAACAAATGAAGAGTCTATCATCAATCACACGAGATCCTCTAAAAATCATAGGATGCCCTTACAGTGCAACAAAAAGCCCAAGACAAAGCCTTACCTATGGCTCACAGGCCCTAACCATTCTTGCACACTCCTACCCATTCACTCGCTTCATTTGCTTGTTAAAGATTAATTCAAACCCAAGTTTTAATAAATAATGAATAAAACAAATTTCATATACACGTCGCACAAATAATAAATAAATCCCAAAATAAAGCACTAAACAAACATGGTTAAATTACAACTTGCTAATAACACAACCTTATTTATTACAATATTATCAAATTATATGATAATTAAAGAACATTGTGGCACTTAATAATTAAACCACACTAAAAAGTTTACTTGTGAGCACTTATTCTCAATGTTCACACAAAGTGAATGTGAAAGTTCAAATATGCACACATGCCAAATTGAAAACATAAAAAAAGATTGTTAAAATTAAAATATATTTCACATGTAGTGTAGACATAGTTTACACATGTATATAAGTAAATGCTAAAGTTTAGACATACCCAAAGTTTGCTCAAATCGCATATGGAATTTGTTTGAACATGCTAAAGTATAAACACATAAAAATGAGCACATGTCTAATGTACAAATATTTCAAAAAAGGTTACATCAACCACACATAGTAAATACTTAAGTTCAAATACATCAAAGTACAAACACACATAAAGTGAATGCCAAAGTTCACATGTAGTTCAACCATGCAACATAGGTTAATGTCAAAGTCAGTAAAGTATTCACACAAAGTGTATTTGAAAGTTCAAACATATAAACACATACCAAAGCACAATACAAAAAAAATGATTATCAAAGAGTCCAATAACATTTCACACATAGCTTGTTCAAACAAACAATCCACAAATATATGAAGTTCATATTAAAGTTTAAACATTCACATAATTGAATGTCAAAGTTGTTATAGCCTTTACATAGAGGGAATGAGAAGATCAAACATATTTCAACATAGTTTGTTCAAAGATACACTTCACACATAAACAACACAAATGTTAAAGCTCAAACATGTATATAACTAAATTTCAATGTAAGTACTCTTACACACTTATTGTGGAAATTCAAATATAAAACCACTTGCCAAAGCTTATAAAGTTTCACATAACGTAAATGCTGAAGTTCAAACATGTACACAGTAAATATCAAAATTAAATCTCTTCACACAAAATATACACTTCACACATAAACAATACAAATGTTAAAGCTTAAACATGTATATAATTGAATGTCAATGTAAGTACACTCTTACACAAAGTTATTGTGGAAGTTCAAATATAAAACCACTTGCCAAATTTTATAAAGCTTCACACAATTTAAATGCTAAAGTTCAAACATGCATAGAGTAAATGTCAAAATTAAATCTCTTCACACAAAATGAATGCCAAAATACAAATATGCTTCACACGAATTTAGTTCAAAGTCACAAAAAGTTAGCTTGACAACACAAGGTAAATATAAAAAGTTAAAACACACTTCACAGATAAAAAGTATATATACACTAAAGTTCAAACATGCACACAAAGTGAGTGTCAAAGAATGCTCTTGAAAGCAATAGTAAATTCAAACACATCCACCCACACAAACTAATAAACAATAAGGGGAAATAATATAAGTGAATGGTAAAATAATTTAAACACTTTACACAAAGTTACGTCAAACACACTCCCCCTCTTTGAATAATTAACACACGATAAAGGGATGCTAGACTTCAAACATACACACAAAGTGAACACAAAAGTTCAAACAATAAATTTACACAACGTAAATGCCTTAAGTTCATACACACTTCAAGAAATAAGTGGGTATCAAAGTGAGACATGGTAACAAAAAAAAGTTTGGAAGACACTTCAAACAAACAATTAATCAATGCCAAAATTCAAACACACAAAAATTAAATGTCAAAACTCAAGCAAACACTTCATATAAACACATACACAAGAGGGAATACTTGATATAAATGGATGTCAATGTTAACTCAAACAATAAGGGTTTAAAAAACACACATTTGCACAAAGTTCAAACATATAACAAAGTCGAAATTCAAACATGCACACAAAGTGAATGTCAAAATCCTAACGAAGAATGCACACAAAGTAAATGACTAGAGTTGAAAAACACCAACAACTAGTAGATGACAAGTGCAACACACTAACATAAAAGCTTAAAGTCACTTCAAGCAAATAATTAGACTATGCTAATATTCATACACTCAAGTCATGTAAATGTAAACACCGTGTCTAAATTCAAGCATACAAATTAAATATGTTAAACAAACAAAGCGTAAAAAATTGATACTAAAATTGAAACCCAAGCTTCAATTAATCATAACTAAATCAAAATTCAAATACACACATCACACAAATTACAAATGAGTTCTGAAATCAAACACTAAACAAATTACAACTTGCTAATAACACAACACTAATTATTATTACAATATTACGAAACTTTATTATAATTGAAGAATATTATAGTACTGAATAATTATATTGCACCAGAAATGTTATGTTATTATAAGTAATGATATAAAAATAAAAATTGAAAAAAGGTTAAATTTTATGCAATAAAATAGCATAAAAACTAAAAAAATATTAAGATAGAGACACAAAAAAAACTAGATCCAAAAGAATGGCCATGACTAATGACCATTTTTTGCAGTCTTAGGAAGGGGATAAATTCAACCCCTCCTAAATAAAAATTATGGTATTGAACAATAAATGAGTTTACATATCAATTTACGGGATAGACATTGTCTCAATTAACAAATCACATTTATTGATGTGACCAATTGTAACAATTGATACAAAATATAACAACTTCTTCAGTTTTCAAAATTAAATATTGCCTTACCCAGTAAACTGCCTCAATTTACAAATTATATTTACACCGATTTGAAAATTGACTGAAAAATGCAACATATTCTCCAGTTTTAAATATTAAATATTCCAAATATTTTTTCTAAAATTTTGTAGATCACATTCATTACTTGACTTCAGCAACTATCTATAAGAGATTTAAAATATTCCTAAATACTAGCTCAGCTTGTCAAATACTCAACAATCGACTATGGTTTAAATTTATATTGATTTTCCTGCCAACAAGATATAGAACGATTAGATATACTATTATTCAAATAAAACTGACATAAAAAGATTCGATAAATAACTTAACAGGAAACATATGAATACTTATGCAATATTACAAAATCTTTTAGATGAACCAAAACTTTCAAATAAAACAAAAATATGACCATAAATCTGCATAACACCGTTATACAACTAGCACTTACATCAAAAGGAAGGTGCAATAGATACACGGATTATATTTTATATAAAACATGTTTACTGTCAGATCAGCTAAAATGGGAGATGATTACCCGGAAAAACTTACTATTACTAAACCAGATTATTAGCCCATCTCAACAGAAAAAGAAAACTAATTTTACCCAAAGATTGATCTACATCTCTCCAAGAACAAATATGCACATTGTGACAGGCAAATAAAATATGCAAATTGTGAAGGTGCTTTTGGATGATGGAGCAGATAAGGCCACCATTATATGCACGGAAAATAAATAAGAAAGCCACCTAATGCATGCAAATGAGATAAAAATTATTAATTATGACTTTTCAAGCATCGAGCAAAGAATGTTTCAACTGCTCTTTGCAATTTTGAACGGTTTTTCCCTCCCAAGCATAACAAATACTTAATTCCAGTGGACGATGCCCACACTAAATAGAGTCTATCGACTGATAATGTATACAGTGAATCAAAAGAAAAAATGAAAACATTATAAGAAAACACTCATTTTCTTCACGAAGGATATGGAAAAATTGAAAAAAAACACATATCCTACAACATATCAACTGTTTTAAACAATTTTCCTCTGAACTAATCAAAACAAAAAATAATACAGGTAGTAGAGGATGGTGGAAAGAGTAATCTGGCAGCATTGGAAAGATTTGTGGTTCTATGAACAACCATGCCAAAATTGATTTCGACGAGGCGTTAGATCTCAAAATAGATGCTATACAATCAATCAGAATTGGAAGAGACAATTTCAAACCTTGATCAACTTCTCTTGTCAACAAATTAGCAAAACCTGTAACCTATTTAACTTCTCCCATTTTGTATTTGATGTACAAGTCCCATGTAATTTCAGTTGTGGAATGCAGCTTTAACAACAAAATGGTTTAGCAACAAGACTTCTCAGTACATTACTCAATTAAGGAAAACAGAGGTAATAGAGCCACAATACTTGAAAGGAAAAAGAAAAGAAGAGATTTTTAACTCAGAAAATGTGGGTAGATACTCTCAAGTCTCTGTTGTAAAAGTGTCCCTGGCAATTTTAGAAAAATGATATTGACGATTCCAGATAGAGGACAAGACATTCCAATTTCATATTATAATTATAAGAGGCGATGAAGTTAGGGATCGCAAAATTGTAAACCAAGGGGATATAAAGCCTTTTGATCTAAAATGCATAAAAAAGAAGCATTCTACTAGGGTTCCGTAATCCGAGAAAGTTCGACCTATAATCACATGCAACAAAATAAGGACCTGCCTCCAACAGGGAATTGAAATGAAAAATGAGTAATTAGGCATAGAAAAGAAAACAAAAAATAAAGAGGTCAAGCAAGCCTTGAGATTGCAATGTTCTACTAATTTACAAATTGGCTATTGAGTTTTTTAAGTTGGTGAAGCTAAGGGTTTAAACGCCTACCCCCAATTATTATGATAGCCTGAGTACAAAGCTTGACTGTAGAGTAATTATCTGGCAGAGGGTGCAAACTGGTTGCTTATGGCCAAATGATCCTCTGGGAGAACGATCACCCAGCCTTGCAAATCATAATTGATGCTCTAAAAATGGACCTCTGGTACCAGAAAACACAAATAAAAGATTTAGATAGTGATAAGGCTCAAAAAAGACATAATGATGTCTTAACAGTTTGAAGGTGTAAGATCTATAACGGCATTGAAATCAAACACAATGCATCTAGAATTCAATCAAAGCAAAGCATGTCAGAGGAAAGCAAATATATGCAGACTTCAAACAATTAACCCCTAACGATTGAAACTTCAAATGAGAATTGAACTGTAGGAAATCAAATTGCTAAGAAACGTGCAGAGTTACCAAAGAAAAGATGTAATTACTTATTTCCTGTTGCTTTTAAAGGTAACTCAATTTGCCTGCATGCTCAAATGCCACCTCTATAAATAAAATACCCAACAGTGTAAAGTCCCTATTGTTCATAAATTTAGAATTCAATTAGACCTGACAGAGCTATGGTTGTTGAAGCTTCTTTTGTTTTCCATACAGCTGATCTGATTTTAATGGGTGCTAATGCATGACCGCATTGGGAATACATAAAAAAGAAGCATTCTACTAGTGTTCCATTTCCAAGAAATTTTGACCTGTAGTGACATGCAATAAAATAAGGACCTGCCTCCAACAGGGAATGGATATAAAAAATGAGTAATTAGGCATAGAAAAGAAAAGAAAAAATAAAGAGGTCAAGCAGGCTTTGAGATTGCAATGTTCTATTAATTTACAAATTGAGTTTTTTTAAGTTTCTAAAGCTAAGGGCTTAAACGCCTACCCACAATTATTATGCTAGCCTGAGTACAAACCTTGACTGTAGTATAATTCTCTGGCAGGGGGTGCAAACTGGTTGCTTATGGCCAGATGATCCTCTTGGAGGATGAACACCTTGCCTTGCAAATCATAATAGATGCTCTTGAAAATGGACCTCTGATACCAGAAAACACAAATAAAAGATTGAGATATTGATAAGGCTCAAGAACGACTTAATGATGTCTTAACAGTTTGAAGGCGTAAGATCTATAATGGCATTGAAATCATATAACACTGCATCTAGATTTCAATCAAGATTCAAACCTAATCAAAGCAAAGTATGTCAGAAGAAAGAAAATATATGCAAACTTCAAACAATTTACCCATCACAATTGAAGCTCCAAATGAAAATCGAACTGTAGGAAATCAAATTGTGAAGAAAGGTGCATTGTTACGAAGGAAAGTATATAATCACTTATTTCCTGTTGCTTTAAAAGATAACTCAATTAGCCTGCATGCTCAAATGCCGCCTCCAGAAATAAAATTCCCAACAGTGTAAAGTCCCTATTTTTCATAAATTTTGAATTCAATTAGACTTGATAGAGCATACTATGGTTATTGAAGCTTCTTTTGTTTTCCATACAGCTGTTCTGATTTAAATGGGTGCTAATGCATGACCGTATTGGGAAAATTACTCCTTTAAATCTAACTTAAGATCCCCTCAACACGTAAGCATACTGCATTCCCAAAATCCCAAACATATTTCTAACTCAACACCCACCCACCCAGAGCAAAGTGATGGATCTAAAAACTTCATCCGGAGTAAGAATACAAAAAGATTTTGCAAAATTGTAAAAAATGCTGATTGAATTGTGGGAATCGAGATATGCAAAAGGAAAACCAACAATAGCTGTAAAATGTAGGATTTGGTCAACATAACAAATTATTACTATGCCACCGATAATGCTTATGGACTCATGTTAAAAAAAAAGGAGGAAACCACACTGTTGCATTTTCTTTTAAGAAGATGTTTCCAGCTAAGCATATTGCTTCTAAAAACCTAAGCAAACAGGAAAAATTCTAGGATTGAAATATGAAATGCAAACATGGACAAAAACAAATATCATTTTACTAAAGCAGTATGGACAAAATTTAAATCAGCAGAGCAGAGGACAGGGAAGTGGCATAAGTGACCTCACACAGAAAATAGGGAAGCGGCAATAGCTTCTCTTTTGGTACCTCTTGACCCCACTACATATTGGTTTTTGTTTTCTTTGCTTATGGAGTTCACTTTCTTTTCATTATGGAAACTTTGTCAATAATCCTTCAATAATGGCATCCTTATTGCATTGCTTTGTGAATTTAATTGATCTTGTTCTCATTTCAAACTACTTCAAAGGGGCGCATTTTTTATCTTCAACATCCTTGAGTTTGGTTACCATTCCTCTACCATTATATTGTTGTGGATAACCAGCTTTCTAACTTTTAAATTTTTGGGACGTGGTTGTGTAGGTCTAGAGCCCAATGACGGACATTGGGAGCTTCTGAGCCGTCCGTTCATTTTTGCTGCCACTTTACACATCGACGATTTGTCCCTGTCAAGTCCTGCGTTCCTTTTCATTGTCATTTTTAAAAATTTCAATAGGGTGTCCAATCGCCACTTTAATGAGGATGTCAGGCTTTCATACAGCAAAGCAGCCTGTCTGTGCATTTAATCATCATTTACAGTTTTTGAAAACTATGTGGAGGAGATGGAAAGAGTGCTGAAATTGGGGCTCCTGTGTTCGCATCCGGTTGTGGAAAGAAGGCCTGAGATCCGGCTTGCGTGGCAGATTCTGGAAGTGGAAGCGCCTCTGCCTCCCCTGGACATTTCTGTGTTTGCTCCCGCTGTAATGACTCCGCGAGGCTTTTTCTCTTCTAATAGCAGGGTTTCATTTGGCAGAAGTGGATCGAAAAGCAGACATACGTCCGGATTGTATTCTCTGGATCAGCATCGCTTCGTTGCCCAGCCTGCCAGCGTGTGCTCCTTCAGGAACTACGAGCAACATATCGCCTTGTTTATGCCCAGATGAGATGTACTCCACAAAGCCGCGAGTTCGAACCCATGACCTCTGTTCCGTTCATGGCAGACGCCTTTGGACCGTATTCGAAGTTCCCGTTCATCAGCAATCCTGTGCAAAATACACATCAATATTTGAAGATTCATTTTTTTTACAAAGCCTGTCCACCATTAGCAAATTCATGTAATGTCTGATCAAAACTACTAATTTGACTTGCTTACCATTTTTAATGGGGGCTGCCCAACTGAGCCAGCAGAGAAATACTAGACCATGGAAAACCGAGATCAAAACATACAAGATCTACACCAAAAATGAATATGGAATGTATTGTTGCAATATGGATATGGAATGCATTGTTGCATTTGCACATGAAATGAATTGTTAAAAGGATTTTACGAACTTTAAAGCTAAATGAAATCTATAAGAATGAAGTTAAATGCTTGCAGGAAATTCACCAGAGTCAATTTATGAAATGGGTGGTGTACAAAAGAATGTAGATGGATTTAGATATTGTTGTAAAATGTTTAAAATTTAACTAAATCTCTTGTCCTCACTATTTGCATTTCTCAAATTGGAAGATAAACGGTATTTTCGTGGGCTTGGAATTCTTGTTGAAGTACAGGGAAACATGGCCTTCTGGGAATAAATATTCTTATGATAAAATTCATTTTCTTAAAATGAATTTCTGGTCACAAGAGTTAGAATTTGATGCCTAAAAATATTTCCAATCTCACATTGGATGCTTGTCACATAAAATAATATAAAAGGGCAAAATTCATTTTTAAGACAAAAAGGCACAATGAGGGGTGAAAAGAGAAGATGGAAATAAATATTTCACTCATAAAGTTACAATGAAACTAAGGGCTACATTTTTATTCGAATGAAAATCATTTGAAAGAGTGAAATATATTACATTAACATTTCACCCAGATGTTACTGAGCAGCAAAATGGAAAAAGTGAAAGGTTGAAAATCAGTATAAAGTAAAGATTAAAGTGTTGCATTAGAATATTTCACCCAATGCGAAAAGCTTTTCACATAGGAGTTAAACAGGAAAATAAATTCATTTTCATTAATGGTGAGAATATTTACCAGATGGTAAAACATAATTGGGTAATTTATTTTATCAAAAGAAATTTGTTTTTATCTAAAGCATCATTTTCATATGAATATAATGGGGAATGTAGAAATATGATACCAGGAAGCAAAGGTTTTTTACTTTGCAAAGTATTTCCCCAAATTTTACCCAGAAATTGAAAAGGATTTCACAGATGTCAAGAGATTGAGATAAGGGATACAGATAATGAAGAAGATAGATATAGAGATGCACATGAACATAGATGTGGAGAGAAGTAGATGAAGAGATCAAGAGAGAAGGAGTTGGAAGAGATAAATATATAGAGTGACAAAGAAGAAGAGAGTAAGAGAGGGAGGGATAGTAAGAGAGAGAGAGTCTAAACAACAAACTAAAACACATATCTTACCGATGGGGACACTTATTACGTTTTAGTTGGATATTTAGCCACTACAAGGAAGTAAAGAGATTAAAATATATAGAAAGCGATGTAGAGATAATGAGATATACATAGAGATGGCGAGATAGGAGAAGCATAGATAAAGAGATATGCAATTAGATAGAGGAGTGAGAGGGAGGGAGAGATAGATAATTAATTTATCCTAATATTTATAAATTGAAAATATTAATTTGATGCTTCATTATTGCCAATAGAGAATTACTTTTGTCAAATATAAATTTTGCTACTTTGGATACATTTTTTTCTTTTTTTTTTATAGCATGACTACTTGTTCCATTTGTATGGTCAATATGATTATTATTCATTTTTTCTAGTCCTAAAATCATAAATTACAATATATAAATTAAGGCAAGCTCAATCTAGACAACACCGAAGAGACGGGGAAGGTCAATTAAGGCAATTGTTGCCCGTTTTGCATACAATGAGGTCAATTAGTAAGATATTTAGCAAAACCTCTCATACACACACACACATATATGTATATATATAGAGAGAGAGAGAGGGGGGGGGTCTACAAGGTGGAATAACAAAATATTGAGGGAAAGGGATGGGTAGGGAAACATCTCTAGAGAGAGAGAGGGGGGCTATCTTGAGGATAACTTCTTAAAAGACCCATGATGTTCTTCAATTGTTGGCAAAAAGAAACTAATAGGAAAATTTCTCTCCCACTTTGTAACTTTTGAGATGATTTATATTTGAAATTTATTTAAATATATAAATATATAAATTAAAATTAAAATTTATCATTTAATTATTTTACAATAAATAAAATTGTAATAAAATAAATAATCATAAATTAAATAAAAAGACAATAATTGAAATAAATTTCAAACTTAAATTTAAAAAAAAATTAAAATTAAATAAACCAAATACAAAGTCAAAATATATCAAAATTATAATATTAAAAAATATTATAAATTAGAAAGAGTTACAAAATGACATGTTACCTTTTGCATAACTTCATAAAGGGCCCATGTTATTCTCCAAAATTGTTGGCCTAAAGCAAGTAATAAAAAATATGTCTATCTTTTTATAAATTTTGATTTATATTTAAAATTTAAAATTTATTTGACTATATAGATTAAAATTATAACTCAAAATACAATTATTGTACAATAATTAAAATTTTTATATGACAAATAACTACAAATTAGATAAAAATAAAAATAAATTTCAAACATAAATCTGAATAAAATATTAAAATTGAAATAACAAAATACAAAGTTAAAATATTTCAAAAATAATATTAATAAAAATTATAATTTAAAAAAAGTTAATAATAAACAATAAACTATTAACTTAATAAATAAGTTAAAAAATAAATTTAATTTTTTATAATTTATTAGGATTAAAATATTAATAAAAAATGTACCCAAAATATAAAAAAATACTATAAATTTAAATAATATTAACAATAACTAAAAGATAAACTCAATATTAACAAATTAAAAATTAGCATAAAATAGAACATAAAAATAAAGGAATGAAATATTTCAAACTAAAGTCATAAATTTTCAAATTAAATTTATAAAATCTAACAAATTTAACACTTATATTAATTTTTTAATAGTGGTCAACCTAATTTAGATGAGTAAAATATTAAACTTCGCCTAGTGGTTAACTGATATGTAACAACAAAAAGTTACAAAATGTAGAAGAATATTTTCTAAAATTATAGATATTTTGTTGTCTTTAATCAGTCTACTATTAAGATATAATCAAGTAATTTATTAAATGATTAATACAATCTTTACCTAGTGGGTAACTGAAGACAACTTCCCATACCATTTATGAGGAAGAGAGTGAATTATTGTCTAGTTAAAATCTAATTTGAGAGATTTCTCCTATTTATTGGCATTATGAATATTGTCTTGGTTGGTGTCTCAAAACCTTGGAAACATTTTTTGAATTGAGATTTCTACAAAGTTTTTCCATTGGTATAATATTGGTAGCTACAATACTCCATTATAATACTTGGAAATGGATAACACTTTATTTACAATATCAAGCATTTAGTATTAAATATAATATAAAGAGTGTCATTATTTATTATATTTATATAATGTTGATTACAAAATATACTTGTTTAAATAATATTATAGTTGTGTATTTAACAAGGGTCACTGTAAGATGTATAAATTATTATTTATAATTATGTCATAATTAATTCTCACCAAATTCCTACTTCAAAGGTTACTTATACCACAAATTATCCATAAACAATCAAGACAAATCAAAGTCACTAGATCTAGCATATTGATTAAAGTATAGTCAATTATAATAGAATGAAGAGTATATCCAATATAGTGGGTCCTGGGATTAGTCGTAAAGGGAAACATTTTGGTGCAAAAAAAAATTAGTCTATAACTAGGTGGACATACACATAATTATGCATACCGATAAAATGACCGTCATATATTGTTACAATATCTACCAAGATGTCTAGGAAGATGGGGAGCGGGAGAGAGACATATCTAGAGAGAGGTAGAGGGAAGTAGATATAGACAAATAGAGATGGAGAGAGGGAGATAAATCAAGGGAGAGAGACGAAGAGAGAAAGAAGAAGGGAGAGAGAGGAAGAGATAGCTCTATGTGTATAGAGAGAGAGAGAGAGAGAGTGTGTGTTTGCATTTGTGAATGAGAAAGAGACATGCAAATAGAGATAGAGAGAGGGGAAGGGAGAGAAATAGAGAGAAATGAGGTAAATTGAGACTTTTGTTGTGCAAACAACATCATTTTCTATTTACCAACCTACCATTTGACCTCATGTACTATTAATGGACTAATATTTTCTCTAATTGACTTTGCACACCTCTTCGGCGTACCCATCGCACCTATCACACATAGGTGTGATTGCTAGTTAATTTCCAACATTCTTGGACTGTCAATTGAGGTTTCTTATGGTAAGAATTTGTAGATTGTTCTCTCTAGCAATTTTTTCTAAAGAATTGGACTATTTCTTTCCAATCAGGATTTGGAGCAGTAGAATATCAAAACCCCTTTCAAAGCTTGTGAAGTGCACTCTGTTTGTTCCCTTACAGTCAAAATAAGATTTTGATATTCTGAGAGAAGCTATTTATTTCAAGCTGCAAATCTACTCTGAAATTGAACCGATCCAGTTCTCTGCAAAGTTAGTATAAAACAAAACTTGAATTGTTTTCATTTCACCCGTGAAATGTGAAAGAGGCTCTTATTTTGAATTTTTAGATTGTTACCTCGAGGAATTTTTTCTAAAGAATTGGAATATTTCTTTCCAATCAGGATTTGGAGCAGTAGAATATCAAAATCCATTTCAAAGCTTGTGAAATGCACCCTGTTTGTTCCCTTACAGTCAAAATAAGATTTTGATATTCTGAGAGAGGCTATTTATTGCAAGCTGCAAATCTACTCTGAAATTGAACTGATCCAGTTCTCTGCAAAGTTAGTATAAAACAAAACTTGAATTGTTTTCATTTCACCTGTGGATCAGGATAATCTCAACAAGATTTAACGGGTTACCTCTCTCGAACCAGGAAGAGCAACACGATTGCTAAAACTAAGCCTTTGAAAAGAAACAGGAGGTGGTGAAAGGAGAAACCAAAAAGATGTTGCACTTCCAAACATAGGATGATGAGCTAAATTATATGGCATACTATAGACTTGTTTGACTATGGAGGAAGGCACTTGAACCACTTTGAAGCTAAGCATAGAATCACAGATGAATGAATTGATGTAGGAATTCATGACCCTCTCAGTTAATGATCTTAATTTTATATAAGGCTCAAAATTCTTTGATTGGTGACTGAAGGATCTGAAAAATGAATTGACAGAAAAAGCCGTAGGGCTTAAAGGTGGGAGACCATATTCTTTTTATTACTAGATCAAATACATCCATAGTTTTTTTTGGAAAAACAATCAACAATCTAAACGACAAAGAGGTTCATCGCTCAATATTAAGAGTGCCCCAGCATGCTAATGCGATGTCCTGGGTTTGACTCCTAACTGGTCCATGAAAATAACAGTTATTCTTCAAAGGATTTAACTAAATTTGTAACATTTCTGAACTTGAAAAGATAAAAAAGAACTGTCATTTTGTAGCTTAAATGTGCCTTTATTTATACAGTTAGCATCCAATCTAGATTTGTCATAAATTCAACATAAAACTTTAAGAGATAAAGACCTTCTTATGAATGGCTAAACTGTGCTTTTCAAGTTATTTTAACAAGTACTGGGCATAATTAGCATACTAATTCAATCCCATGAAAGTTTTCCAAAAGACAAAAACTCAAAAGATAAGGAAGAGAATGAAAAAGGCCTGCATTTTGGTTGTCAAAATGTGCCTTCAAGGCCAATCTCATGAAAGTTTTCCAAAAGACAAAAACTCAAAAGATAAGGAAGAGAATGAAAAAGGCCTGTATTTTGGTTGTCAAAATGTGCCTTCAAGGCTATCATTATCTTTTGCATTGCTTTCATTGATTCATTTATTTTATTGTATTTCTCTATATTGTTCCCCCATAAACTGAACCATATACTTTAATTTGGATAGGATGAAGAGCATAAAATCTACTTAATTTAAGTACTATAAAACCTATCTCAATAGCATACAAACAAATATGTAGATGAGCATGTAAATCTTATCCAACAATCCTTTATTCAAATCTACAACATTCTCATGCTCTAATATTGCTCTCAATCTTATGTTTTGTTTGCAAGCAACGTTTTCATGTTAGATATGTTGGGTTCATTACATAGCGTGGGAAACCTCCATGCTGTAAAATAAGTCTAATTAAATAGACCACTCGGACTGCTGCCTCATTTGCAAATCTGTCTCTTCTTGATTAGTCAAACAATGGAATCAATGGAATCTCTCTTGCAAATAGTTACTTCCCTTGGCTATTCAATTGATGAAATCTCCTTCAAATGTACTTGTTATCCTAACTCCAGAGGCTAAGGCTAAAGCTTCTTCCTCTACTTGAACCTCCAAGACTCTTATTTTTGTTTTGCAACCATATTTCAGGTATCCATGATGAATAGATATAGAAAAGGCAAGGAAAGGGAACAAAAACATAGCTAATTTTGCAAACTTTGATTCCTACAAATTTGGGTATTAATAGAGTATATCTTGTTTATTGATGTAATTTTTTAAGTTTGTCTTAATGCCTGTAAGATGTTTCAATTACCATAGGGAATGTTTGGTCAACCCTCACAAGCGACCAAAAATAAATTGTGACTTCCACATCAAACTCGCTCGAGTTTGACAACAAACACACCACTAGCACAACACTATGTGCTTCGAAATAGAAACAGCAAGAGACAAAATATGTTGAATAACTGCCCAGAAATCCATCAAAAGAAATTTCTACTCATGGATTACAGCATATGCAAAGAAATGAATTGTTAAAATGGCTTTGGAAACTTCTAATAAAATGCAATCAGTCCACAACCTTTGATGGCATCCTCTCTGGTCGCATAAAGATAGAGAGCAAACAGTCCACAACATAGATGAGGCTGCCTATTCAAGCAGATTAGATTTGGTATGGCAAGGGTGCTGGCTAAGTAATCACTGTCAATGGCTTCTCTACATTCATTCATTCATTAGTGCCTACAACTACAGTGTCCTATCAAAATATTTCTATGGACATTGTCAGCACGGTATCTAGTGCAATACTGTAAAAATTGTCATCCCCCCCCCCCCCCCAAATTAAGAAGATCGCAGTTTTAATAAAGATCAAATTCTAGAACAGTCAAAGCAGCTATGATTAAGATTAAAGACAACACTTCATAATGGAGTGACTGTTATTGTAAAAGGAAGCGATTATTAGTAAGAGAGAGAATCCATGATTTTGCAGTGATAAGGGAGTGATTAGTATACCCCCAAAAAAAAATCTTGTGTAAGATGTGAATCAATAACTGAAATGAGCAGCGATCAAAACAATAATTACGATCACTTATGACAGCGGTTAAACATTGCTTAGAGTGCCCCATGTATCATAAATAAAGAACAATGATTATAATTTAATAAGGAACAAGGATTAATACGGCTTGTTTAGACACAATGATGAAGCTTAGCAATTAGCAAAACATAGAATGTAATAATGCAGCGATCCTTCAAGGGGTGCGTCTGAACGAATTAGAATAACTAAAAATAACAGAGGTGCAACATTGAAGAAACCCCATCCCTCAACTCCCAAGATCACATCTCTTAAGAGAAACAAGAAGATGTAAAGTCCGATAGGAAGAAGGCAGAGAGGGCATTGAAGGAATCAGAAATAAAATACAGAACAGCAGGAAATAAATAAAAGAAACGCATCTTCAGATTCATATATAAACCTTGTTCTTGTCAGCCTGAATTTCCATATTTATAATTGTCCTCATATACTATAATATTGTCTTGGCAGGATCATTATTACAGAATATAATATTACTGTTAATAATACATATTCTTAACCTGCATGTATATATGATATAGGATAGATGTGATGATTTCTTTAGAACTCCAACCAACCAGTCATTGCATTGTGGAGGGGAGCTATAGTACATACAAAGAGGGCAAGTAGCCAAAGATCCATCTGGGTTAAGCAGGAGGTTGACTAACGGATGTGCTTCCGTGCCTCTGAACTCTGAAGAGTTAAGCAGGAGGCAATATTGTGGTTGTACTTCTGGGTCCCTGAACTTATTGGATGGGCTCAAAGGCGCCCTCTATGATCTCCCACAGGTGCTCCATAATGGCGATGTTAGTTTGGATGGAACTTCAAAGGCATCTATGGAATATCTTGAAAATTCTATCTCTATATGTACATTATTGAATTTTATGTTTATTTATTTTGTGATACTAACTTGGTTGCAGGCTCAAGATTAAGATACTAATTCGACAATACACATTTCCAAGCATCATTCAAGCCCTAATTAGGTAAATTTAGGCCGAATAAAGCAAGGTTCCTGTAGTTGACATCACAAAACTTCAGTCTTATTGAATACAATATTGTTAGATTGTAACCATGGAAACATTTATTGCACAGAATTGCTGCAGATTGGCCAGCATAAATGTTGGTTTACCACGAAGATATAAACAAGAAGTATGCTATTTTAATACTAATTTATAAATTTTCTTTTACTTGCTTAAGATTGAATTTCAGCATGCTTCTTGTATGTATAATCAGAATCATTAACTTTAAAAATGCTTTCCAATTTATTGAAACCATTGTACATCATAATTGTAGACACTACCAGGAAAAAGTTCAGTACCCGACCTTGAGACCAATGTCTTAACATAACCTTTTGTTGAAACATTCTGAAAGGAAACTTTCAGTATCATAGGAACCATTGTTTTCATTGCTTTCATTTTCAGCTTCAAATCTCAGAAGTGATATTCGTTTTGTTAAGATTGTTTCAAAATTTTATAACTATTTTGGGAAAAAAAAGACATAAAGCTGATGTCCTTACGTGGGAGGTATAAATAAAATTAAAACTGTATAGTTGTGAAGTTTGGTTGGTTAGTTATATCTTGTTCCAGCCTGAGAAGAAATGTCTCTAATAATCAAAATATGGCCAACTGTGGTTCCTAACTCAGGGTATATTAATTTTGTGAATATGAAAGAATACTATATTAAATAACAATGATGAGAAAGGTTTTATTTTTAAATTAATGGGTTAGCCTACAGCTACAGTGGCCTCTGCATATGTTGGCCACTCTCTAGCAATTATGTGCAATAAACATTTCCATGGTCAACCTAACGATATTGTATTCAATAAGACTGAAGTTTTACAGTGTTTCACTAGATACCATGCTGACAATATCCATAGCTAACTCATCACTATCAATGGCTACAGCTACCGTAGCCTCTGCATTGTGGTCATTCAAATCTTTTGGCAGCCTTGCACTAGAGGAAAACCCTAATGGTCTAGTGCCTTTGACCCAATTATAGATCATTCATGTCCCATTGGGAGGATTTGAGTCCTTAGACATTGTTTTCATTGGACCTGTAAAAGAGGCTCATATTTTTTACTTTTAGGGAAAGATCCCGGTGCTTTAAAAAGTATTGCAAACCCCATGGATCGGGATAATCTAACGAGATTTTAAAGGGTTGCCTCTCTGTGAACAAGAAATAAACTCAAAAGATAAGATGATGAAAAAGGCCTGAATTTTTGGTTGTCAAAATGTGTCTTCAAAGATATTTATGACGAATTCTAGAAGCAATTAGCATTCAGATAGACCAATCAATTAATTTCTTAATTTTTTAAAAATTGATGAGATCAAGAAGATGAAGAAGATATCATGTCTGTTTGTGGGTAAAATGCACCCCAGAAGCAATCAGCCCACAAATGTAATTTTGTGAATAGTTAACAAGCTAGAACACCCTACTAATTACTTAAAAATAAAAAAAGGAAAAACTGATAAGATCAAGAAGACGACTGTCTATTAGTAACTAAAATGTAGCTCTAAGGCTATTAAAAAATAAATTGGAACACAATTAGCAGGCAATTTACGTGTGTGAAAAATGAAAAGAAGAAGACCTGCCTGTTTGTAGCTGCACGGGCACGCCAGAGAGCTGCTTCAAATATCACCACCCGCTAAACCCGCGCATACTTCAAATATCACCACCGTGCTAACCCTCGACTTGGATTTAACACCAGCCATGGTATAAAATCATACAAAGTTATGCCATTGAGTTGCTAATCCAAAGTTCTGTTCGGATAAAAGAGGAAGTGTCAGCGATTGAAGAATGGAGGCTCAGACAAGTGTCCTCAGGAAAATGCAGATAATTTAGGAGCATGCTTGTGAGGAAGTTGTCTGCCCTGCGTCTCGAATAGAAGAGCTCAATGAATGCTTTTTTTTTCTTAACGGTAAGATAAGCTAACGGCCGTGGATGCTTTATTTCAAACGTTATACAGCTAATGGCCATGGATGCTTTTTTTTCCCAAACGGTAAGATAAGCTAACGGCCATGGAGGCTTTTTTTTTTCCTTCTGCCCTGCACTACCCTGCTCCATGGCCGTTTAAATTTGATCATCTAGTGCGTAGTTTAAATTTGAAAAAATAAACATAACAAACTTAATTAGCCGATAGGCTATTATAAGTGGGGTTTTCACCCCAAACCCGCGGTTATGGGGTAATTTTTAGTGGTGGTTTTCTTTGCAAGTATACAATCATGATGTTGACGTAGGCAGAAAAAAGATTTTCTACATGATAAACTGGGTTTAATAAAAAAACAAAAACTTTATTATCAAGTTGGATCCCCAAGAGAATAAAATCAAATTTTAACTTAAAGAAATCTTATGTCCAATTGAAGAATCTGATTTTCTTAGATCTATTTTTTTGCATGTTATAAATACAGTTGTATACTACTGTTGGTTTACATTTTTCAAACTTACACAATACTGCACTGAAGATTGCCAGATATTTGGTTTTTACGCTGAAGGCGTTTCATATATGAAATGAGTCGGCTAGGTTCCAATATCAACGATTTGTATTCATTAAAGGACGTGCAAGACGATTGCAGCGTCCAGAACCATTCATCATTTATTGACCTTTTTTTCTCATGTCTCTAACGGTTTCTCTCATGATGCGATAGTAATAATGAGCAATGAAAAGTTTTTCTTCTCATTCACCACTTTTTAGCATTGATTTACTTGCGTTAGAAGAGTAGCCATGGTCCATTACTCATGAGTATTTACTATTTTGTCAGTGAGAGTATCTAAACAACACCCAAATATTTGTTTGTGTACTTGAGATTGTTGTTTGAGACAGAGTGACGTGTTTAGGCATTAATGTTTTAAATAATAATATCTCTATCTCGATGAAATTATTCTACCTCTATTTAGACCCTTATCTGCCCCTCTCAACTGCCTTTCCCTGTGGAGAGGTCGTTGAAACCCCTATTCTAGCATATGCAGGAAAGATGTTGCGAAAGGATGTGGAATCAATCTTTACATCTGCTCATTGTATTTTCTTGAAAGTCTCAACAAATCCATTAGCACATATCCCATAAGACTGCATTTCTTCTAGGCATCATGTTAGACAACTCACATTCTACCAGGATGCCTACATGTCTATGCTTCTCACTAGTACATTTGACCTTATTTTTCCACCAAAATTTTTGACCAACAAATTAAAAGGTTTTGGTTGGTCTGATTATAGAAGGAAAACTTTAATTTTTTTTAATCCATGTCGTGTTGGTTAAAATTTCAACCAATACCGTGGTGGTCGAAATTATGACCAACATGGGCATAACTTTAAAAAAAAAGGTTTCATTTGTCACTTCATTATTCCCCACGGCGAAGAAGGACATCGCGCGAAGGAGGATTATCTACATTTTCATTTGAACCACATTATCTCTCCATTATTCCCCATGGCAAAGAAGGGTAGCGCGCGAAGGACGATTATCTACATTTTCATTTGGACCGCATTATCTGCATTGTAAGGATTTTCATTTAGTTTTGTTCCGCATCCACAACTATGATCTTGTATGAAGTGTTAAGAAAATTTATATACCTAGTGCAATCCATTTATAGTATCTTATTTCTTCTCTTTCGGGATAAAATTTGATAACACCTTGGTCAATATTTTTTCATAAAGATTTAGTTTCAATGCCCTTCTCGAAAACAACATTCTAGATACACGACGATGAACCATTACAAGATATTTATATACCTGGTTAATCAAAACAAGACAAAAATAACCTTTGGGTGCATATGCGAGAAGGTTCTCATTGGGTCATTTGGAGGTCTTAGAGGTCTAGTTGCAGACAACAATGACATAGACTGGCATATTTTAGAGTTTATAGTGCATTGGGCATGGTTGTTAAGACTTTGAATATAATCTTTCATTTGTTATAAATTGTCATGTCTCAAATACTCAGGGAACACACCCTTAGCCAAGTAGAGCCTAAAGAAGAAGGAACTAATAATCCTTATTACTTGGTCTATTGTTCTTGTTTCCCAACCATAAGCCTCAAGCTATCCACCTTAGTTGGCATCCCAAGTACTTAAGGTGTAGTTTGTCATGAGGGGTTTGGAGTTCCACTACTTTGAGAGATAACAAATGGCGTTGTTGTTGATGATGTATTAATTTTGGTTCTTGTCTCGAGTGTAGTTGGTACTTTGTCAAATTATGCCAACAAATGTCTATTGTCAAGGAGACACTAACCTAGAGTTCCTTTGAAAGATTCTGCAACTTTATAGGTATCAAGAAATTTTTGGAATTGTGTTACTTTGCTTAATTATATGTAAGGTTTTGTTGACTCGTTGACTCATGGGAAGAATATATGAGGGTCTTTGGGTTGCAATTAGAGATAGGATAGATCCAAAATTTCCATATTTGAGTTCACAATCATAAGAAAAGGGACCAATGAGATAGTTGTGGATTTGGACAATAGGTTTATTAAGAATATGAGGAAGGTGCGATTTAATTTAGGGTCCAACAAATCTATGTGCCTAGTGTTGTATTATTGTTCTTTTGATGCAAAGTTAGGGTATCACCTTGGACATGAGAATCCTAAAACTCTAAGCAATACCTATACCATAACTATCAACATTGAAAACAACATGGGATCATCTAGTAAGTAGATCAAAACAATTGATGTTAGGATTTCCTAACAAGATAAAGGTGCATGATGCAGAGGGGTGTGATATCTTTCTTAAGCAACCAAATAGGCCTAATAAAACCCCATTTACAAAGAAAATCATCATAGAACTCACTCCCTTGACTCCCAACCAAGGAAGGGTCTTGCATAAGGGTTAGAAATAATAGATTTTCAAGTTTTTAGGGCCTTACCACTTACCTCTTCTTCTAGACACCAAACCCTCATTCCTAGGGTCATTAGGCTAGGGCTTGTTCAAAAGGACCTTATAAAATCTCTCTAGATCCCCCCCACTAGATCTAACACACCTATATGGACCCCAATAACAATTATCCATCACAAAATACACCCATTCTTAAGGGTATTCACTCACAATAATGATTGGTGCAAAACTGGGTACCCTTCAATCAACATTTCACCACCCTTGTGTGGTCTCTTCAGCTCCATACACCATATCCATGCATTAAAACATTATCTTACAAGGATATTATACATTAATTGACCCCTCCCACCAATCACCTTAGTCACAAGGGTGGGAGATTCAATCCATTAAAGGAGACTTCAATGTCAAATTGTTGATTGCAAAACAAAATCAAGGAACAGTCAACACAAAGTTGATTCCTCTACCTTCAAATGCAGATGAAATGATACAAAAATATCATGGAAGTATAAGAAAATCACAATACAATATTTCCACTCCATTTTCCAATCAAAACATATTAATTCAAAGCATTTGAATTCATTGGTTTGATGACTGTACCCACGGGCTGAACAATGATTGTAGAGAAAGATTTGTTGTTTATTGATTCAAGACCATCTTCAATGGTCCCCAAACACACCAACCTCTACATACATTATCCAATCACGTGGATCCCCTCCAAAAAACCCTCAAACACTCAACAACCAACTCCAATAACTGACTTCTAACTCCTACAACAGTCAAAACTGATTGTTCCTCTAATGCAAACATAGCAAAATGTTAATTTGGTGTTGTCAAGTTGACAACCAAGTTGTCAACTCGACAACATGACAACCAATGCCCCTTTTTGGACATTTCAAAGGTTTATAAACAACCTCTGAACTTACTCTTCGCCCCATAGCCCCTTCATGAGCCTTATAGGTCATATTTGCATACAAATGCAAATTTACATCTTTTTGCACTTTGAGTGCTTTTACATGTTTTAATGGCTCCAAATGGCCATATTATAATCATAGATGACCTTATAGGTCATTAAACCAATATATCTACATAGGATCCTCAAGTAACCCCTAGGTGCATTCCTAGCCTTTACATGCCATCAATGGCTTACAATGCTTTGATCCTTTATAGAAGGATTCACATATAATCCAAAACATAAGCAAAACATATTTAATGACCATTACTGGTCTCGTTACAATGCCAATGACCTTGTAGGGTCATGATTGTCTTCAAAACCTTCCAAGGTCTATCAGTGACCCTGGTGTATCCTCTAGGCCTTATCCTTGGCCTTGGTGCTCTTGCACCAGTGCCCCAAGTAAACCTCTAATAGCCAATGATAAACTTGAGCTTATGGCTGCCTTGAAGTATCTCTCTTAATAAGTTTCAAGGAATGAGAAAGGATTGCCTCCAAATAAGATTGCTACACTTTAAAATGAATGTCAAAGATTGCATAACAGGCCATATAACATAGATTGGCCAAAAAGGCTAATTGTTGCAATTGCTATCATAAAATTGGAAGAATTATTAAATTGGTAAGATTCAACCTCCTCTACAACAATAATGTCTGAAACAATCCTTAAATCTGAATTAAAGAATGTTGAATCACAACGATAGACCTTCTCCAATGAATTCTCCTTTTCTTGAAGCCTCCATGATATGTTAGATGTGCTAGGAAGGGAGCTCATCTATGTCTTCACCCATGGAGGAAACACAAAAACTTGATCATGGATGCCATCTTCAATGCTTGAATCTCCTTCTTCGATGCTCTAGTTTTGGTATGGCATTTCTAGTGGTTTTTAGTGTTCTATTGCTTGCTTCAACTTGTGATTTCAATTTTGAAATGAAGGTGAAGTAATGATATGTTGCATCTATATCAGTTTATTATTATAAAGTATTTTCAATGTTTATGATGAAGACATCTAGGGACTATCCATAATGGAGGTCAATGTGGCATTCCATGATATAATATTTCGTCAAGCTTGGTTGCATCCTTCATATTGATTGCAATGATCATTGCTATTGGGAATTATTTAATGAGGTTGTAGTAGTCATTATAACATCCATGCGACTTGTTGGTTATAATCATTGTTGTGCAATGAATATTTTACCAATAATATGTTTTTGATAAAACTCAAGTGTTGATGTGTGAGAAAATGGTCTTTTCTTTATGCCATATTGGTGCAGAGCACCAAGGCAAAGGAGGAACACTAGGGTCACTCATGGATACTAAAGGAGTTTTGAAGACAAATAATAACCATGAAAGGTCATTTGTAATGTAATCAGACCAATTTGGTCATTTGATGATGTTTTGTTAGAGTGTTGATCATTTTGTGTAATAGGATCATGAATAAGGGTATGTAAGCCATTTTGGCACCTAAGGCTTAATTGATCATTTTGTAGGTTCATAAGGTGGAAATGTATTAAAAGTTTATGTAATACCCTATATGGATGTCTTTGAGCCATTAGAGCCATTTCAAAAGGTCATGAAGTCACATTGGGTCAGAAAAGCCTATAAATGCTAATACATGTATTAATGGGATATCATAGGCAATTGATGAGTTCAATAGCTTAAGGGTAGGATAAGGTATTTGGTTATGTTTGAGTTTATAAAGGACCATCTCTATGATGTAATAGGGGAACACAAGTTCAAAGTTTTTGAGTTGACAAAATGGTTGTCAACTTGACAAGAAATTGAATTTGGTCTAAAGGGTCAAACACCATGACACCAACATATTATGACACTCTATGCCATAAAATATGGTCCTCATGTGGACAAATGCTTCAAACCTTGATTGTCCCAAGGGAAAGTGACCCTTCCATGGCACTTTCCAAGAAAGTAGAGTTCCAATCTTCCTTCCCCAGTTCCAACCTACAAATAAACATATTTCAAAACATTTAATACATAAAACATCCCTCTCTACATCCCCTACCATCCATGGTAGTGAGGGATCACATCAGTACACCATTGTATCAAGTTTATTTGATTGTTGCACACCCTGACTATACAAGAACAATCAATTGAAACAAGGACCTAATCACTTTTAAACTTCACAAGAACCATTCAAAACTAAAAAGGAATGATTAAACACCATTTCCTATTCCATTTCTATCCACATTTGCATCGAGAGAAGAGATTTAGACACCCAAAGTGAGGACTGTGCCTACACAAGAAGAGACAGGTAGAGTACATTAAAATTACATTTCATTGATCAAAAGTATGATTACATTGCTTCTTCCGATCTCCAATCATCTACCAAACTCCCCCTACTCCTCTGTTCAAACTCAAATGTATCCTCAAGGAAAATAAGCCTCTTACAAACTAGTTACAAACTTCCTTAGATCGGTAACAATCAGTTATTGACTGTTTGCAAACAGTTTTTTGTTAACCTTTGTTGTCTAGTTGACAACTAGTTGTCAACTTCGACAACCTCTTACCCGTTAGGCATTTATATTATTTCTATAACCTTTTAAAAGGTTTTTAGGACTTTATCCTACCTGTAAACCCTCAAACTACTCTTAAACCCTCATTTAGCCTTTTAGGCCTTATTTTGCCAATATAGGCAAATTTCACATTTTTGCACTTCATGTGCATTTACATCATTTTGATGGCTCTAGTAGACATTTTAAATTCATTTGGACCTTTATAGGTAATTATCCCAATGAAACTAACCTAGGATCAACCTAATCACCCCTAGTGACCCCAAGGTACACTTAGCCCTTACAAATGACATTAATGGCTTACATGTTTGATCCTTTACAAAGGATTCTCAATCATTAAAAATAACATGGAAATGTCATCAAATGACCAAATATGATCTCATTACAATCAAATGACCCAAGTTGGCTGTGTTTGTCTTTCCATTCCTTTCAAGGTCTTCCAGTGACCTTGGTGTACTTCCAGTGACCCAGGTTGGCTATGTTTGTGTTTTACATGATTACATTCCCCAAATCATTACTGGAAAATTTTGAACATATCTAAATAGAATACTTTGTGCCTAACATACTTAAATGTAATACACCAAGAAGTACCAAATGATGAATGCTCAATTGTTGTAATGGAAAAGCATCAGAATCGTCCATTTCTACACTTGATTTTCTATAGTCTTAATAATTTTTCTATAGTCCTAATGATTTTTATTATTTATTATCTTTTGTACCTTTCTTATTTCCTATGTCTGTGCTTGGTGACAGGATTTTGTCCATGTTTACGATCTTGCATATTGTTCATATTGTCTTCTACATAATTTGTAGCATACATTTCATGTAATTTTTAGCTAACTTAAGATAAATGATTCACATATGTAGGAAATTTAACCCCTTTGATGAGGATCTTGCATAGTGACATGGATCAATAGGTATAAGTCAATACACCCTATATATATAGTTTATTTATTGCTTGCTATCTTTTTACGCCCATCTTCATTGAGTGGTTAATAATAAGGTATTAACTTGCTCATGATTTAATAGTACTACCCTCAACATCAATTTTATGGCTGACTTCATCAACATTACCCTCATTTAGCAAAATATCTTGCTCCTTACCAGCTATATGTCTCATTTGATGGACTGTAGGAACCACCAAATAGGTACTTGTCAGATCTATCTTCCTCGAATGAGGGAAATGCAAGAATGGTAGATGAAATTTTGATATGTAGTACGGCTAAAATAGGGAGATCAAGTCAAAAAATTAGAAAAAAAATTCAATAAACTCATGCAATTTTTCCTTGCTGAAGGGGGGTAATGTTCTTATGATGATGATACCAAAGGCAACATCAAGGTGCCCTTTCAGTACACACATCTTGAGAAAGAATGGGTACCCAAGGAGCTACCTCAAATTAACACTGATTTTTGTGTTAATGAGAGGATATATTGCATAGCTCCATCCTCATTACATGGTTTGGGCCTATTTTCCATGGATAGCATTAAGGTATGTTACAAAAAAGTTGTTAAATTTATGGAGTATGTCAGACCTTGTTACAATTACAATGATTGGATGCAGATTGTTCAATATAAAAAATGTATGCATAGGTATGTACTGTCGGCAAATTATATACAATGGAAAGAAAATGGTCAAAGTAAAAGATTTTCTATATACATTGACGAGAGACCAAAAGCAACAGGGAATATTGCGGGTTTTATAAATAGTACCTGACCTAGGTCAACAAATAAGCAACCCAATTACATATTTGAGGCGTGTGAGGGGAATCATGTTTTTGTATGTGCGATAAAATTAATAAGTGTAGGGGAAGAATTGCTAATAGATTACCATTTGAATTGCATAGATACAAACAAAGTTACTATCATGGGGTGGTAAGTACTATATACCATTTAAACTAACCTCCAGTTTATGACTCCAATATACCATTTTATTAATAAGTTTATTTTGCTAAGTCTATTGCTTTCACTTCGTTGAAGTTTTTATATTTAATCTTTTTCACAGGACGACATGGATCCGACACATGACAGAGGCCGCAGGGATGCTCCTCCCACCTAGTCTTCAACAAAGGTAAACTTTATTGTAATTGTACAAATTAGATAGTTGAAAAATGTTATATTATTATGTTCTTTTCTTTAGGGTCTTGGAGTTATTCTGATAGTTTTACTGATATTCTTGTCATATATTGATGTTCAGGATAGGGGAAAGTGCCTGCTACAACAGAGGCAATAGCTACAAATATGGATGAGGATATCCCAGATATCCCTAACCCAGTAAATATGGTAAAATTTTTTTTAAAAAGTTAGTGCATAAATTCTTTCCATTTTGGTTGATCCAAATCCAACTAAGGAGACGCTGGCAAGGAAAGAGGAATTGGCGCGGCAAGCACGTTGTTATGAATTAAGCAGTAATGAATCTTTAGTAATAACAAAAGTTTAATAAAGATTTATATTTTATACTATTTTATGTCATGAACTAAAATATGGATGTGTTCTTCTTACAAGATTTTTTGTGTACTCAAGCAACTGCTCGTGGACATCGCGGTGAGGCCAGTACTAGTACAACTCCCACCCCAGGTAAAATAATCCTTAAGTTAACAAGCTACAAGGAATTTTTTCTTTGGAAAATTCACAATCTTCATTAGACTTACTGATTAGAAATATAAATTTTTCATTGGACTTACTGATACCATAGATACAACTAGAGGAAAAGGTATAGTTACAACTAATTCAAAATTTCTAAGAAAATCTTCACTCAAACTTTATTGAAAGCTACTCTTACTTTTATTATTTCAGAATGTTTTGCTAACAATGTATTGTTCAGGTCATCAAGTGCAAGCGACTCCTACGAGGACTACCCCTCCGAGATTGTCGACTGCAATGTCGACAACAAGGAGGGTGCAAACATCGATGTCTTCACAGTCTACGCCTAGTAAATCTTTGTTTTTCTATATTTGGTTTTGTGTTAATTATGATTTGATAATTTGTACTTTAATCTTGGGTGCATTTCATAGTGGATTAATTTTTTGCAGTAGGAGATACACCGACTGCAACACCAGATACAGATCAGAGTACCTGTATTGGTGATAATTCAATATCATTTCCTGGATCTATCCATGTTGCTAGCCTGGGAGTTATGAAGACGTCATTGTTGATGGCCGATAAAGAATTGGTGCCTTTAAAATGTCTTAAGCTTCCAGGTACTTTAAAATTATTATTATTTATATTGTAATTATAAAGTACTTATTCATAAGAAGTTTTGGATTGATGACACCATGACGTTTTTGCAGGGAATGATTTTTTTTATAAAATGCTTTATGACTTGACATTGAAGATGTACGAGCCCACCATACGTACAAGGTGGAACATCATAAGTGAACTAACCCCATCCTAGTATTTTTATTTTATATCATTAATTGGTACAATATTTTTCCTTTCATTCCATTTCTTTTACTATATTCAAGGTACACAACTTTAGTTAATTTTTCTATCTAACAATTTTGTGTTTTTTTCTTAAAAGGTGGAACTTACAAGATTAAAAAATTAAAAGAACAACTCATAAAAGATTTAGAGCATGAGTTTGGTAGTAACATTTTTTAGGAGAAGAAAATTTTAGAAAAAGCTGCCAAACATCTTAAGACAGTGAGGGACTCATATAGAAGGAATCTAGTCCAGAACCCAAAGTACGAGCTTCCTCCCTTTATTTCAGTGAGGCATTGGAATGAATTCATTTTGGATGCAAAGGAGAAAGGGGATACTCAAAGAGAAATTACACCACCAAATGAGAAAAGAAGGTATGCTATAGTATTAACTAATAGAATGTAATTATGTACTAATTAGTGATCTTTATATCTATATGATCTAACATATTTCAAACTCTTTATAGGTTGTAGGACACATCAAAGGCAACAAAGGTCAGGCTACAAAAGATTGGGCAGCACAATCTTGGCTCTGGTGGTTATTGGAAAGTTCAAGCATGAATTGTAAGTAGTAGTAAATGAAATTCTGGATCAAAATTTTTATAAATTGTAAATAATTTTGTTTAATCAAACAATACATGGAGAATTCACAATATTAAGCCAAAAATGCAGGGCTTAGAATTTAATTTAGAGGCCACGGAAGAACACAAAAAAATTGCCTTCAAGGAAGGCTATGAAGCCATGGCTGAACGCCTATGCCAAGCTTCCAGTGGCCCAACCCAAGGGTCTCATGCGTCGGTTCAACAGGTAAATAGGCCAAATGAAAAATATTTGAAATTGAATACTTAAGCAACAATCTATTTGATGTTAATTTCGAACATAAATTGACTATTTTTGTTTTTAAAAAGAAAACAATAATATAACAATGCACATGACATTGCAATGCAGCCTTGTAATCCTAACATAGAACCTGTGCTGCCTGATGAAGGCCCTGATGTGCATCGCAGTGTCGATGGAGGTGTTCATTTGCTATTGAAAATTAATTATGTAATTATTAATATAATTTAACATCTTAAATTAAAATTCCAGTCTAACCTTTTTGTGTATATTTTAGAGCATACAGAATGAGAGGAGGATGTTCAGAGTGATCACCATGTTGACTTTAGGGATGACGAAAATGTTATTGTAGATGATGTGACACTGTCAGGTAAAGAAAATTTATGTTTTGTTCTTTTAATTTTTTATTTATTTATAGTTCTTTTAATTAATGAAATACTTGTAACACTAATAAAAAATGTTGTGAATTTAACCCATGTAGTTGTTATTGCAGTAGACCCCTCTTTGGCGCAGCAGCCTCATGTTCCTCAAAACATGAGGAGGAGACATGTGTTGAGATCGGAAGCAGTAGAGGAGGGGAATGACATAGATATTGATGCTTCACTTAACCGTTACCTTAAAAAATGAACAAAAAAAAAATGATTGCAATTAACCTTTTTTGCTAATGAAAGAACGTTGTCTTAATGGATGTAATTTTGTACTAGTAAATGTTGATGAATGATGTGTTGATGAATTATTCATGAATGCTACGTGTTAATAAATTTTATGTGTTAATAAATGTTATGTGATTATAATGTTTGAATGTTATATTTCAAAAATTGATGAATGAGTGAATGAATGTCTTCACTAGTTCTTTCCCCAAGGTCTTCACTAAATTCCCTTACCTTCAATGCATATCCAATGGCTAGACACTCTCATAAGTCCTATTCCTCAAGGACAAGTACCCCTCCCTAGGTACACTCAAGTCCTATTCTCTTTGTATACAATTCTTATCATTCCTTCAATAGGATAGTATCATTTTGATGCTTGACTTGTCATCATTAACTAATGGGTTATTGTCGATTGCTCTTTGCTATCATTCTAGATCACTATTTTTTGATCTCATAGTTTATCTTTGATTTTTCTTACTTCCCAAATAGTGGATAGCTTTAATCTTACCTTGACTATCCAAAATTTGCAACCTTGATTGTTGTCATTGTTCACAATATTCTCTATTCACTTCCCCCTTATTGTACCAAGTACTCCTTTCATCATTTATACCAATGCATTCATCTTGGTCATCTAGAGGATCATCCATAGAACATTCCTACTTGCATGAAACAAAATGATTAGAAATAAAAAGTATCATTTGTTTATGTTTCCATAGATACATTGGATTCAACCTCTTCCCTTCCACTTGTTCATCAACTTCTTTTATAATCGCCATCCTTGGAGACAGTTTTGTCCTTCTAGCCCTAGCATGACTAGCATCTCCTGCAACTTCATGCTTGGTCTCATCATCTGAGACTCTTACTACCTTTTCAATGCCTCTATACTTCCTTTCTTCATGTTCTTTCAACACACCTCCCTTATCTTGCTGTTATATTACTATGTCTTCAAACCTTTCCCATAATTCTTCTTCTCCATCAAGCCCTTGTGGACTTAGCATCTCCTTAACTTGAGCAACTTGTTGGGTCTACTCATAACCCATTCCTTGACCTTTTTCAATAGGTCTCCCATCTATCAACTTCCTGTTTGCAACTAGCCTCCTCACATGCCACACAACATTCTTCTCAACTCCTATATGCCAATTCGTGGCCCCCTTAGATCTAAAGGGATTTTAGACTTACTCCATTAGGATGTGTGTGGACCAATGTCAATAGGATCAATTTTTTGGAGCATGTAGTTGATAATTCTATACAATCCACAACAAAATGAAGTTGCAGAATGGAAGAATCAATCGATTATAGGGGTTGTTAAGGCCATAATTATTTAAACTTGTTGATTTTTCTTGGGGTAGAAGCATCTCTTATAGTATTCTACATCCAAAATAGGTGTCCTCATAGGATTTTGGAGGCCAAGACACCAATGGAGACATTTAGTGGTGTAAACGTAGAAGTCAATCATTTTTGCATCTTTGGTTGTCCAGTATATTCCCATAGACCTGTATAGAAGAGGAAAATATTGGAACCTTCTAGCAAGATGGGTTTATTTGTAGGTTTACTAAAACTTCAAAGGTCTATATATTTTACATTGCAAGGCTAAGGAAAGGTATAGTCAACAAGAATGTACATTTTGAGGAAAACTTTGCATCCAAAAAGTCTCAAAGAATTCATTCCAACTATAAAAGATGAAGACCAAGAAGCTCCAAAGACTCCAATTGCTTTCAGTTTAGGACAATAGCCAAGATCTAATGAGAACGGAGAAACTTCAGACCCTTCTTTTGTTAGGAGACCTTGGACAATGTACCATGAATCATGTTTTGCCTAGCAATCTTTCTCTTTCATTAGTTTTTTGATAAAGCACTTTTACAGCTCTGTATGGTCTTCTTGGATTCTCATTTTTCCCATATGCTTGGCTGATGCTTTTTGGGTTTTAAGGTCCTAAAATTCTCATTCTACCCATATACCTGTCTGATGCTTTTTGGATACTTTACGATCTAACAACTCCATTACTTTGAATAGGTGGGAATCTTCAGATATTCTAGTAGCCTTCTGTCTGAAATTTTGTATCACTTAAGGATGATTGTCCCCTCAATGCTTCTTGGGTGCAATACTCATTTTAGTTTAATTTACCTCTGTAGGCTTGACAACATGACACCATTATTAAGTATCCTTTTTTGTGCAGGGCCAAATTTATTTGGAAAAAGTTTTTGTTAATGATTTTAGCACTAAGATTCCTTCTTGTGCCACTAGCCAAAATTGATGCCACCCTTCTCATCCTTTAGATTCTTCTTGTTTTCCAAAAAATCTTTCTTCATCTTTTTGTATGATTATTTCTTCAATCTTCACTATAAGCGTGTCATCTTTCAGTGTCCTAATGTTACAGTTAATGAACTCCATTCCTTAGTGTAAGCCCACAAGGTGCCACAATATTTAAGGATCGTGCATCATTTTTTATCACATTTACCACCTATTGCTAATGATGCACAAATTGTTTTAAAATATTTCACACTGTCTAGTCTTGTCCATTGAACATGATAGAATTCATGCAAAATTTGGAGGTGATCATTGTAGTTCTTACTAGGTAGCAGTCAACATCCTCAAACTTTGCCAACAATTTCCTTTGGGTCCATTGATATCTCATCCTTTTTTATGTTTTGTAGAATATGTGATTCCCACCATTTTCAACTAGGATTCCTTATATCGTGAACGCAGGGAAATACTAATTAATGATGTTTGCAAAATCTTTTCCAACAAAGGAGAAGAATTCAGTCTACTTCAAATGCTTTGGCTCATTGATGTTGTACAATGCTTGGGAATAGCTAGATATTTTCAAGAGCAAATCAAAATGGCACTTGACTATGCTTACAAGTATGTATATTTTCTTTAAAAAAATTTAATGTACATATTTATGCAACTACTATAAATACTAAATTTATAAGGTGCTTTAAACTCCATGTAGTACTTTGTTTTAGCATGTTTCATGGTCAAATAACTTGTCATCATTAATAGGAGCTGGAATCAAAATATTATTGAAGATCTCAACATGACAGGATTATGATTTTGTATGCTTCGATTGAATAGTTATGATGTTGCCTCAGGTGATAAATTTTTGAATTCCTTTTGAGTTTAACTTTATAGACTCAATTTTTACAATCAGTAAAATATATTCCATTTATTAGCTGATGTAATTCAAAAATTCAAAGGTGAGAAAGGAGAATTCATCGACATCAAACCTAGTAAAGAATATACTAAACTAGCAAGCATGCAAAATTTATATAAATCTTTAGAGCTAGATTTTCCAGGAGAAGCAATATTGAAAGAGGCTAAAGTTTTCACAGTAGCATACTTGCAAGAAGCTATTAAGGAAATTGGGGGGATAGAAGAAAATAAAACCCCACTTCAAATGGAGGTAAGTACTTTTTCATGTTAAGTTTGAAAATAATAATCAATAAATCATTCACACAAATCATGCATCACATGTAATACCATTATTTAACATGGAAACCCAGCTTTGGGAAAAACCACTATGGGACTTGTCACCCACTAAGAAAATACTCTTCTAAAGTACGCCTGGTTAAGAGCCAATCTAGTTAAAGATTACAATGCACACTGTTAGGTGTTACCCAGTTAAGGGATTTACCTCAGATCTGTTAGGATCTTCACCCTATTAGGAGTGGCCTTGTTAGAGGGCTTCAAACACTCTTTAGAATGTTACCTTAAATTTCAAGGATTTTACAATAAGACTGTTAAGATATTTCTATATTACAAATGCTAGTAAGCAATAGTAAATAAATTGACCTGTAGATTTGCAACTATCTTTGCTCAATTAGATCCTTTGTGTGCTCTTCAATCTTCACTTCAATTCTTCACCATACACTGGCTTCAATACTTCATCAAATCCTTCTTTTCCCACTTAGAATCTCTTTGTTCCTTCTTCACTGCAACAGTCAGTGACCCTTCAACTATTCAATTTGCCATCTATTTGTTCATACAAATTCATCCTTTATATAGATAATTGTTTCCTCTTAATCTCCTCTATTACGTTTTCCTTTAGTCAATCTTAACTGTCCAGTTCATTATGCCTTGAATCTGGATCTCGGTAACACGTTTTCTTTTCACCTAGGAGCTTGAACTTTTCTTGAAACTTGTTCCATCTCTTTTTTCTGTCTAGATATTGACGTAGATCTTCACCTTGTATTTTCCTATCTATAGATCTCTTGTAACTAAGTCTCCATGTCATCATTTTAAAAATATTAGTATGCCACTGAAATTGCTTATGGACTCTGGTAAAAAGAAAGAAAGAATCCACTCTATTGCATTTTCTTTTAAGAAGACTTTTACAGCTAAAATCCAGAAAAAACTAAAAAATTGCTAAGGAAAAAGTAGATACTTGCAATTGTTTTCTTTTAGAAATTATTTCATAGGACAAGATATAATTCTAGATTAGTCTAAAGTTGCCTAAATTTTTCTTGGGGAATGTTATACGGAATGGTGAATGGACAATCCACTTTACAAAATGCACTACAGGCTCTCCCAATTGAATCTGCACCTTCCACACTCGGAAATGTCCACATTTCATGAATGGCCAAGAAGAAGACAATATGCTCTCTAAAATGAACATGCAAAGGAGATAAAAATATGAAGGAGATAAAAATTATTAGTTACAAATTTCTAGCTCTAAAATTAAGAATGTGTCAATTGATTGTTGCAAAATTTGAACATATATTTTTTCAGAGGTGAAAAATAGATGGGTTTTTTTCAAGCGTGAGAAATACTTGATTTCATTGGGCAATGCCCACACTAAATAGCCTATTGACTAAAAATACAAAATAATAGTCTAAAAAAGTATCATGTAATATAAAAAATAGCATTTATGTGTCACGGCGATGAAGCACACCCCACCCAAAATATGTTTACTTCTCTTCTCTATAATAATAAAAAATATATGCCAATGGTAATGATACAGAAGTATTTGGAAACATAAGTAAAGGATGCAAGTGCATGTTTTCTAAACAAACTAAAACAAGAATATTAATCGAGGGTATTGATTTGTGGAATGAGAGCTTAAATTAGGGAAAGGGATGCAAAGGACTACAGAGCCTCTCTTATGACTAAAAAATGTTTGAGTTCACTGATTTCTTCTAATGCTTCAAAATGTTCTCAACTGGAGGAAAATACAAAGGGAAAATTAGAAAAGATGAAGGGATTGATGATTGTATTAGTTGATGAAAGCCCTATGTTGAAAAGGAGGTGGGTACAAGTGAAATCAATATTCTTTAGTAGTAACAAAGGTACTCATTATAAAATAGCTTCTCGTGTTTGACCATCACTTCTATTTCAGTAGTTATGCTCATCTATGTTCTTAATAGGGGCATTCTTTGTATTGCAAGGATTTGTATAATATCTAGATGTAATGTGTACAACATTTTTTTACAACAAGTCAAAATTTCTAAAGCTGATTAGAATGGGTAGTTAGGGGAGTCACCATGTTCAAAAGGAAGCATAAAGTTGTGTGTCTTATTAATTGTAAGTGATCTCAAATCACCGTCAAATAGAAGATACTTGGAAGCAGTGAAGAGGAAATGGATGGAGGTGAGAAGTTCTTCAAAAATAATTATATAAGAAATTCCCATTCAACAAGAGCAACTGATAAAGAAGAAAAAATCCCATTCAACAAAAGCAACTGATAAAGGAAAAAACAAACACTTATTTAATGTAGGAAGGCCCACACCACGATGATAAAAACTCTAAGTTTAGATAATACTTTTACTTTTCAAAAATTTATTATTCACTCAATGATGGATGATAAGTATGGTAAAATGTTCTAAAGACGTTACATTTTAGTTTGCAATATTCTAATCTCTAGACAAGATTACATGTTTATGGATGGTCTGCAAGATAACTTCATAGAATACATGTGAAAGCTTGAAAAAGACGAGGCACCAAGGAAGCCAACATATATACTCCCAAAAACTACTATAATTCAAACAAAATTTTAACTTAGGCTATCATTATCTTTTGTATTGCTTTAATTGATTCATTTATTGTACTGTATTTCTTTATATTGTTTCCCCATAAAATAAATCTTATATTTTAATTTGAATAGGATGAAGAGCATAAAACCTATCTCAATAGAATACAAACTGATACATTGATAACCATGTAAACCTTGTCAACAATCCTTTATTTGAATCTACTATATTCTTGTACTTTAATATTGCTCTTGATCTCATGTTTTGTTTGCGAGCAACATTTTCATGTTAGATATGTCGGGTTCATTACATAGTGTGGGAAACTTCCATGTTGTAAAATAGGAGCAACCTCAAACTGTTGTCTCATTTGCCAATCTGATTGTCTCTTCTTGTTTAGTCAAACAATGGAAACTCTCTTGCAAATCGTGTCATATCCCCCATTTGAACACATTGGGAATTCCAATATTGGTAGAATCGATAATAAACATCACTAATCACATACAATGATATAAGTCCATAACATTCCCTCAACAAATACAATATCCATTAGAAGAAACTGGTGGGCGATAAGAAAGATATTATTCAACAATCATAATATCGATTCTTTTAAACACTAGTCAATGAGGTATCGATAAGAACATGATAGCCAATGGCATATATGATAAATATTAGTTTGAAACCTTACAGAAGGGGAGGATGATACAATTAAATACCATACAAATTATCCTCCTCGGATGATACAATTAAATACCAAATAGATTATCCTCCTAGTTGCAAGGGCAGATCGAATCACAGATTTGACAAAGAGAATAATCATGAGGATTTGATTGTTATGGGGATCGATCAAATAATAATTAGAGTAGTCACAAATGAATAAAGAATAGTCTCAAGATAATTAATCATGTGATTACAAAATAATTAATGGCATCGATTTAGTGTTATTAAAGGAGTATCATTTAATATCACATGGACAAAAATCACGGAGATGGCAGTTCAGTATCACAGAGATGGCAACATTGTTATCACGGAGAAAGCAATTAATGTCATAATAAGAAGCAATGATTTAAAAAAATGAATATAATATGGCCGACTATCCAAAAACAAATAAACAACAACAATAATCTAATGTAGACAACAATAGCAAGTTAGTCAGTTATCAAATAATACGATTGATAGAGGTGTAGTTTGAATAATTGTTTACGTAAAAAGAGGAACTCATATGCAAATCGTTTTGATTAGCCAAGAGGTGCAATTCCTTTGAGGAAGGCACAATACTTGAGAAGCATTGTGTATCTCGAAGAAAGTCATACTCCTTGAGTGAAGTATGAAGATATAAAAGGAGGGAAGGATGAGAGATTATAGGGATACATTTGAATACTGATTAGAAGGAAGAAGGATTAGGAAAATATTGGAATTATTATTAATGATTGCTATTGGTTGAAGAATTTTTTAAATTTTTTTTTTCATCAGTAACAATAATATATTTTATTGATAATAAAAAAAAGTACAATTAGCATCATGTTGTAGGCACAAAAACCCAATATTCCTTAACCTTCCAGACATGGTCTTACAACTGCCAAATTCTATCTCTTAACAATCCTTATACATCTACATACCCCTACCCTTACAGTTAAGCATTATTATCAAAGTCATAACAAAAAAGCCCTTGTTCAACCATTTCATTCATTACAAAGCATTGCCATTTATCTCGTAAGATTGTTTCATCGCAGACATATCTTGGAGCTCCACTCTTGTCCTTGTTGTTTCTGCATCTTTAATGCTCCACTCTTCACTTGATCAAGACATCTCTTTATCAGGCAAGATTTGTTAGGGGAAGTGCAGCCCCTGACATTCCATGAAAGGATCCTAATTACTTCTGGGAAAAGGCATAGCCTTTTCTTGATCTCAACAACTTACTTTGGTTAGCTGCACTCCCTCCTATTGCTATCTTCGTTGCTACAGTTCTAGCTCCCTTCTCTTTTTCTCCCCAATTTTTGGCTTCCTCTAACTAGACGAAGTTTGTTCCACAGTCCTTGTATCAAGAATCCCTAGGGTATCCAAAATTCCAAATTCATCTTTGCTATAATCATCCTCCTCCAAGTACAAATCATGAATATCCCCACAATCATCATTCAATGCTTCCAAAGAACTATCCAAATTTCTTATAGGAGAAATTTGAATATCTTTATAGAGAGATTCCTCTGATTCCTCTTTAGTCTCAGATATCCTCAAGGGCACTAAATTCTCTGAGATTCTAATTTCCATCTCTTAACCATCCAAAGGCTTGAAGCATCTATAAATCCATCCTTCTTCTCCTAAATGATTATGTCTTTGTTCCTCTAGTAGAGAAATATTTAAAAAGGGCTCCACACAATCCATTTTTAACTGCACCTTTCTTGGCGTTAAATCACCACAAGCATTGTAATCCAAAAGATCCCTATTTTGGTCTAGGCATCTATCCAGTTTAAGTTGGTGATCCTGGATATCAGATCCATCATTAACTACACCTCCTTTTCCTACGTGATTCACCTCTTCTATCAAGAAAGGGGTGTCAGTCACCACCTGTATTGACTGACCAACCTCCTTATCATCTATCACGGCCAAATTTAAAGTATCAATAATTCTATGGATCACAAATTCCTCTAACTCAGAAGTGACACAAGTCGAGCAACTTCTCTCACCATTGACAAGGAAACCTCCCTCACTCTATCCTCAACCCAAAACTATGAATTAAAATCTTCATCCTTAGCATATCCTTGGAGAAAGAAAGCATCCTCTTACATATGAAGCTTTTTGCAACCTCCTCCTTTGCTAGTCCCTTAAGTTATATCTATAATATTGTCCATTAATATATTGGATTATAGGCTTTTCCCTTTCCCTATAATCCTATCTTTACTACCATGTTCTATTGAATCAACTTCCTCTCCCTTTTCAATAATAATTCTATGTTTCCACTCTCCCTTATCTGAGCCTAAAATAAAATATTCAGGCATTTTAAAGCATGGTTGGGTTTTAGACATTTTAAAGCATGGTTGGGTTTTAACCAAAATCCTAGGATATACTGAGAAATGCATTTTATCAATCTTATCCTTTGCACAAATAAAACTCCCTAAACACTCACCAATCCCCTTCAGAGGGGCTTCACCCCAATACTCTTGTGGAAGATTATGAAGATTTACCTAGATAAAGGTTTCCTCCACTTTTTCTTTATAAGGATTGAAATTTGGTTTGCAATCCTTAAGGAAAATCCCTTTCTCACCAATGACGTAAAGACCTCCATTAAGAATCATTTCCTTATCCTATTTTATGGGATACAAAACCAAATAGAAACCATTCACTAGTGTTTTTAAGGAACAGTCTCGATCCCAATGATCCGTACACCATTGTTGCATTTTACTAGTAGATGGCCATAAACCCATCTATTTCATAAACAAACCTTTTTTCTTCTAGACATGAAATTAAATCAAGCCATTCCTTACTATCAATATGTATTGACGAAGCCCTAACATTCAATATTTGTTTGGTTACTTGTTGTGAATCACTTCTTTCGCAATGTTTGACCTTTGGTAGCTAGAACTTTTGTTCTATATTTTTAAACTCAAAGAGTTTTTTGTTGTAAAACCTATTCCCAAACCTTTGATTCCAATATTTTTTATTCTCCCAACTCCCACCTTTCATGATTACCTTTTCACCAACGAGTCTTTCAAGATCCATCCCCTTAATGGATCCACAATTCTTTGTTGTCCCATTGTTCTTCCTTGCCCCCTGATTCACTAGAAAAGTTGGTTGGTTTCGCCTGTTAAACAACCATTCCCTATATATCTCCCATCACCAATATTACCCATGGATCTTTCCCCTATTGGTCACCTTTGCCATTGTGAACTTGACCTAGACCCACATCATCGCTCTCTTACAGTTGACCAATGGGGACCTACATTCGGCGATGGAGGACCTGCATTCGACCATTGGGGGCCAACATTCTACTGTTGGAGACATGCATTTGATCGTTGCATCTTCTAGATATTTTTAAAAATGTTTTAGCAATTGACATCTTGATTAATACCATTCATTTCTACATGAATGGTTATGTCTTCATGATTATTTTCCATAAAAAGAATTTCAAATCTCAAAATACTTGAAATATTTCTCCCACGTCCTAGTGGAAGAAAGAATACATATCATCTATAGAGAATAGCCCCTTTAGAGGATAGGTTGGTGTTGTGTAGGGAGAGATGAAGTAAATCCTCACAAGATAGGTGCAACCCAAGATGGGATATGGACGATGGCCTGCAGCCTTGAGGGAGCCTACTAGTAGTTGTTGTCAAGCACCCTATGATAAGTAAATCCACATCCTCCTTAGGGTTGATGTTTAGGAGAGATAAGGAATTGGGACTTAAGTATGTTAACTATCAAATGTATTATGAATCTTTAATATGATTTAATTAATGCATGGCAATGTATGTTAATCATTGGAAATAGCAGCTTCCTAATAGGGAAAATTATAGAGAATAAATAAATTGGCATTTCCAAACACAATCCAAACCCTAGTTGAGAATTTTAGGGAAAATCATGTAAAGTCTTAGTTGGGGACATTACAGATCATTACTTCCCTTGACTATTCAAATGATTAAATCTCCTTCAAATGTATTTTTTTATCCTAGTTCCTGAGGCTAAGGCTAAAGCTTCTTCCCCTCCTTGAACCTCCAAAACTCCTCATTTTTGTTTTGAAACCATATTTCAGTTATCTATAATGAATAGATATACAAAAGGCAAGGAAAGGAAACACAAACATGTCCAATAAGTCCCTAGAAATCCATCAAAATAAATTTCTTCTCATGGATTACAGGATATGCAAAGAATTGATTTTAGCAATTGACATCTTCATTAATACCAGTTGTTTCTACATGAATGGTTACGTCTTTATGATTACTTTCCATAAAAAGAATTGCAAATCTCAAAATACTTGAAATATTTCTCCCACATCCTAATGTAAGAAAGAATACATATCATCTATAGAGAATACATATTTCATTATAAGGCTATCTTTTGATATGTTGTAACTTACTTATGAATTTGTACTAGATTACAAACTATTATATTTCAATTCTATTATGGATAAGGGATGCTTATATTATCTAATGTGTGTTTGTTTTCATAGTCCATCATAATATATACTTAGCCAATTCTTTAATCATTCGCTAGTACAGTTAAGAGGATAGGGGGTTTGTGTAGGGAGAGCTTGAGTAATTCAGTCGAATGATGGTAAGGTCCCAAAATGGGTAAGAACCTTGAGGGAGCTCGCTTGCAGATTGTTTCACGCCCTAGCACAATAATTTCACCTCCCCCTGTTAGGGTTAGGGAAGTAGTCTAATATATATGTTGCAACATATATATATATATATATATATATATATATATATATATATATATATATATATATATATATATATATATATATATATATATATATATATATATATATATATATATATATATATATATATATATATATATATATATATATATATATATATATATATATATATATATATATATATATATATATATATATATATATATATATATATATATATATATATAATAGTGAAATCTGAATAATATTAGTTATATTTTTTTATAAAATACATGATATATTACTATATTCATAGCATGTCCTTAACCACTCACTATAGGCCCTTTAGAGGATAGGTTGGTGTTGTGTAGGGAGAGACGAAGTAAATCCTCACAAGATAGGTGCAACCCAAGATGGGATATGGACGGTGTCCTGGAGCCTTGAGGGAGCCTACTTGTAGTTGGTGTCAAGCACCCTACAACAAGTAAATCCACATCCTCCTTAGGGTTGATGTTTAGGAGAGAGATAAGGAAGTAGGACTTAAGTATGTTAACTGTCAAATGTATTATGAATCTTTAATCTGATTTAATTAATGCATGGTAATGTATGTTAATCATTGGAAATACGCAGCTTCCTAATAAGGCAAATTATAGAGAATAAATAAATTGGCATTTCCAAACACAATCTAAACCCTAGTCGGGAATTTTAGGGTAAATCATGTAAAGTCTTAGTTGGCGACATTACAGATCATTACTTCCCTTGACTATTCAAATGATTAAATCTCCTTCAAATGTATTTTTTATCCTACTTCCTGAGGCTAAGGCTAAAGTTTCTTCCCCTCCTTGAACCTCCAAGACTCCTCATTTTTGTTTTGAAACCATATTTCAGTTATCTATGATGAATAGATATACAAAAGGCAAGGAAAGGGAACACAAACATGTCGAATAAGTCCCTAGAAATCCATCAAAATAAATTTCTTCTCATGGATTACAGGATATGCAAAGAATTGATTTGTTAAAATGGCTTTAGAAACTTCTAAGAAAATGTAATTAGTCCACAACCTTTGATGGCATCCTCCCGGGTCACATAAAATGAGGGCAATCAATCCACGACATAGATGATGGATGCCTAGTCAAGCATATTAGATGATATATGGCATGAGTTCTAGTCTCTAAGGGTGTTGGCCCTAAGTAATCACTATCAATGGCTTCTCTTCGTTCAACATTGCTTACAACTACAGTGGCCTATTAAAATATTTCTATGGACATTGTGACCATGATATCTAGTGAAACATTGTAAAACTTTAGTCTTATTGAACACAATATCGTTAAATTGTAACCATGAAAACATTTATTGCACTGAATTGTTGCAGATTAGCCAAAATAAATGTTTGTTTACCACGAAGATATAAACAAGAAGTATGATATTTTAATACTAATTTATAATATTTTCTTTCACGTGCTTAAGATTCAATTTCAGCATGCTTCTTGAATGTATAATCAGAATCAATAACGAAAAATGCTTTCCAATTTATTGAAACCATTTTACATCATAATTCTAGACACTACCAAGAAAAGGTTATGTGCCTAGCCTTCAGACCGATGTCTTCACATAACCTCTTATTGAAATTTTTTGAAAGGAAACTTTAAGTATCATCTTCCTTCATCCAAACATTTGCCCTAGTTTTATCTCATCTCCATCTTCATTGACACACCTTTAGTCACTTCATTTATTATGGTTGTTGAACTCGCATTTCCAAACTTGGAATTCACTCTACTCTTCCATGTCTTTATCGCACTCATATCTATGTACTACTCTAATATTTTGATTAAATGATCTGGTCAAAGATGTCGGTAATTTCTCCTGTGGTACTACTGAAAAGGGTCGAATTCATCAATTTTGCCTCATTTAGTAATTTTGAAAGATGCCCCCCTTCACGAAGCTCAACCCATCTTTCAATGAAAAGATGGCATTGAAGCAATAAAGAAGCCCCCAAGTTTGAACTCTCATCAATTATGTAGCTATAGAATTATTAATGATGCTACATAACATGAATTTCAAATTTAGTTCAAAAACACATATCACACAATGTTAATTTCTTAATGTACGCATGCACATTACACACAATAGATGCAATTAAAGACATGCACATATGTATTTATACTTACAAAATCCATATTATTAAATCTCCCCCTCCCCCTACCATGAAGATATATACAAGAAGTGTGATATTTTAATACTAATTTATAATATTTTCTTTCACGTGCTTAAGATTCTATTTCAACATGCTTCTTGTATTTATAATCAGAATCAATAACGAAAAAATGCTTTCCAATTTATTGAAACCATTTTACATCATAATCACACAATGTTAATTTCTTCATGTACGCATGCACATTACACACAACAGATGCAATTAAAGACATGCACATATGTATTTATACTTACAAAATCCGTATTATTAAATCTCCCCCTCCCCCTACCACAAAGATATAAACAAGAAATGTGATATTTTAATACTAATTTATAATATTTTCTTTCACGTGCTTAAGATTCAATTTCAACATGCTTCTTGTATTTATAATCAGAATCAATAATGAAAAAATGCTTTCCAATTTATTGAAACCATTTTACATCATAGTTCTAGACACTACCAAGAAAAGGTTATGTGCCTAGCCTTCAGACCAATGTCTTCACATAACCTCTTATTGAAATTTTTTGAAAGGAAACTTTAAGTATCATCTTCCTCCATCCAAACATTTGCCCTAGTTTTATCTCATCTCCATCTTCATTGACACCCCCTTAGTCGCTTCTTTTATTGTGGTTGTTGAACTCGCATTGCCAAACTTGGAGTTCACTCTACTCTTCCTTGTCTTTGTTGCACTCATATCTATCTACTACTATGATATTTTGATTAAATGCTCTGGTCAAAGATGTCGGTAATTTATCCTATGGTACTGGAGAAAAGGGTCAAATTCATCAATTTTGCCTCATTTAGTAATTTCGAAAGATGCCCCCTTCATGAAGCTCTACCCATCATTCAATGAAAATATGGCATCGAAGCAATAAAGAAGCCCCCAAGTTTTAAAACTCCCACCAATTATGTAGCTATATAATTATTAGTGATGCTACATAACATTAATTTCAAATTTAGTTCAAAAACACATATCACACAATGTTAATTTCTTAATGTACGCATGCACATTACACACAATAGATGCAATTAAAGACATGCACATATGTATTTGTACTTACAAAATCTCTCTCTCTCTCTCTCTCTCTCTCTCTCTCTCTCTCTCTCTTACATATACACATACACATACACACACACAAAACTAGAAGTTAGTTCTAAACATACTTACACAAAGTTCAACCGCACACTCACAACTAAAAGTTAATTCTAAACATAATTAACACAAAGTACAACCACACATAAAATAAATGCTAAAGTTATAAAACATGGTGTGTGCCAAATTTTCTCAAGCATGATAAAGTTAAAGCACACTCTACAAAAGTGAATGTAAAAGTTAATTCAAAGATCCATCAGACAAAGTGAGTGGCAAAGTTAATTCAAATACATAAGCATGTTGTTTGTTCAAACAAAAAAGTCAACACATTCACCACACACAATAAATGTCAATGGCAGTTCAATCACACACATGAAATAATGTCAAAATTAACTTTCCAACATATAAACATAATTTATCTAAAATGATTTTCAAAGTTGAAATACATATCAAACAAAAAAGATGAACACATGACATAGTTTAACTACACATAAAATAAACATGTAAATTTATTCAAACATACCAAATTTAAACATGTTTAACAAAAAATTACTTCAAATGCACACAATAAACACTTTAGTTCAATAATGTCAAAGAACATACACACATTCAAGTGAATCCCAAAGTTCAAACACACTTGACACTAGATTTCAAATATACAATATAAGTGATTGTCAAATTTAGTACACACTTCACACAAAGTGAATATGGAAGTTCAAACATACACACACATCCAAGTATGAACATAGAAAATAGATGTCAAAGTTAAAATACATTTGCACAATGTTTGTTCAAACAAACTTCATATATGTGCAAAGTAATACCCAAGTTTAAATAAACACAAGGTTAGTTAAAACATACCAAAGTACAAACACACAATGTTAGAGTAAAGAATTAATTTAATTACATTGATTAAATTAACTTTACTACCTCTTAAGATTTCCCTTTATGCACTTGCATTAGTCATTTAATAATTAAATCTAATTATTAAATGCCTATTTATCTATTAGGGTTTCCCATTAGGTTTTTTGATCTCCTTCTATAAGAATTGATCTATTGTATATTTGCGTTCATTCTTTTGACTGATAATAATAAACTTTCATATTATCAGAGCAAAACCCTTGTTTGTTTCCTATAGATTTCTTCCTTGTGGCAAGTTTTTGCATGCAGATTTCTTAGGCTTAATAGATTTGTTTTTCATCAAATCTTACATGGTATCAGAGTTGGATATGTTGTAGCTTGTTCAAGTTTGAAGAAAAAAAGGAGCAAGGGTTTGACAGAAGAAATTTGGTATTTTTCAAAAAAATTGAGAGGTTTTGGTTATAGTTTTCAGATCTGGTGTTCTTCCCGGTGTCATTTACCAAACCTGCACCTTATTCCTTTGACGGTCGTGCATGAGCCGACGTCTGCATTGGCCGATCTAAAAAGGCAGAACTTCAAACCCTCGCGGGCACTGTACTTTGAATTGCAAGCTTTTTTACCTGCTATTGCAACCCAAATTTATGGATATTTTCATCAAACAAATTCAAAGGTACACATGATACTCATTTAAAGATTTTTTTTCTCTCTTAGTATAAGCAATCTTTTCTAGCTTCTAGGGTTCAGTTTATTAAATTGTGGGGGTGTTTTATTTCTTATTTTCTATAATTTACTTTAGTAAACTTGAAATTATATCAAAACAAAACCCCTTTTTAAAAAAATGGCCGAGACCTCTTCTTGTCTAGAACTTCTGACCCCTCATAACTATCACACATGGAAATCCCTGATGACACGGCTTCTCTGGTCAAAAGGGTTGTCATCTTGTTTAGACACAGTGTAGCCAATTTTACAAAGGCCTTTCGAGGTCATGCAGCACAAGAACAAGATGGATGAGGCAATGGGATTGATTGCTTTACATGTATCAGATAGTCTACAGTTTCATCTTGATGGGTGCAATACCCCTCTAGCTATGTGGACCAAGCTTAACACCTCATTTAGTACAATGAATGAGTTTAGGGCACTTCAAATTGAGGCAGATCTTACCTCTCGTGTACCAGACCATTTTCCATCCATTGAGGACTTCTTGATGAAGTTCAAGCAGCATATGTCTTTATTACAGGGATGTGGAAAGGCTAAGACTGACACAGAGTGTATCGACCTGATTCTGTCAAAGCTTCGGGGAAACTTTCAGATTTTCTCCTCCACCTTCCACTCTACCATGGATGCATTAGGTTAGAGATTCCAGATGCCCACTTTTGAGGTGTTCTATGACCGGTTGACTAGAGAGCAGGCCAAGCGCACACAGTTGGATTCTTTATCTGGAACTAAGAACTAAGTTTTGGTTGCTCAGACTTGAAAGGGCACACAGAAGCCCAAAACAGATTCAGTTGGTAGTGAGCATTCCTCCAAGCCACCTTAGAAAATAGAGTCTAAGAAATCCACTCCTAAGGATAAATCTTCTAAGTCTGGTGAGTCTTCCTCCAAGACTAAGAAGTTCACAAGTGAACCTTGCAATTTTTGTGGCAAGGAAGGGCATCTAGTTTCCAAGTGTTGGAAATGTCTTGAGGCTCTATAGGAAGCCTTGCAACAACATAGTATTGCTTCTCCGCAACCTTCACCTACTCCTATAGCAAAAGGCCATGCTCTTTCTACACAAGCATTATCTTCCACTACTACTTGGATCATTGATTCAGGTGCTTCACACCATATGACACACACACCTAGTTTGGTTACCTCACTTGCTCAAAGTGCTACTACACAGATTGCAGTTGGTGACTCATCACAACTTTTAGTTACAGGTTCTGGTACCGTTTCATTGGATGTTGGCTCTCTACAGGATGTTCTTTTGGTTCCTGCCATTTATACGAACCTCTTGTCTGTCTATTAGATTTGCCATTTTGGTTCTGGTAAGACAGTTGAGTTCTCACCACATGATGTAGTTATTAGAGACCTCCATGATCCTGATTTGGTTGTTGCTACTGGGAGTGTTGATTCAGAGTCTCACTTATACAAGTTTGATGGGTTTGAGAGCTTCGATTATATACGTGTTTCTCTTGTTGCTCATGCAGACACAGTGAGAAAGCTTTGGCATGAGTGTTTTGGCCATGTCAACTACAGAATACTACAACAGATGAGTGCACAGGAGTTAGTGATTGGGCTTCCTCAGATCTCTTGCACTGATGGTGTTTGTTGAGGTTGTGCACTTGGAAAACATCATAGAGATCCATTTATGATAGGTAGATCCTCACGTGCTAAGGCACCATTGGAGTTGATACATAGTGATCTCATGTCATTTCCCACTCCCTTTTATGTTGCTTGTTATGTGCTCACCTTTATTGATGACTTCTCCAAACGCACATGGGTGTACTTCTTGAAGTACAAGTATGATGTCTTTGATTCATTTCAAGTCTTTAAGACATTTGTGGAGAAGCAATCTGGTCTTTTTGTTAGGAGGATACACACTAACAATGGGGGGAATATGTGAAACAGTCTTTTCATGATTTTTGCACTAAGCACTTGGTATATTGCATCAGCTGACAGTTCCCCATACCCCTCCGCAGAATGGTGTTGCTGAGAGAAAGAATAGAACATTATGGGAGATGGCCAATTGTATGATACAATCTCTAAATATGCAACCTTCTTTTTGGGCAGATGCAATGAATTGTGCCAACTACATTCGGAATCGAATGCCTCATAAGGCATTATGACATTTGATTCCCAAGGAGGCTTGGTCCCATGTCAAGCCTGATGTTTCTACATTTTGAGTGTTTGGTAGTGAGGCTTGGACATTTATTCCAGATGCTCAGAGGAAAGCAATGGAGAGGAAGAGTCGACCACTTATATTTGTTGGCTATTGTGAGGATATGAAGGCGTACAGGTTGTTTGATCCTGATTCCAGAGAGGTCTTGTTTTGGCGAGATGTCCAGTTTGATGAGCGTTATCCTCAGATGGAGCCTCCATCACTTGCTTCTCCCTCATTGCCTAGTACTTCCTCTTCTCCTCTTCAGGATTCTATATCCTCTGAGGATGATTTAGATGATGATCCACCTTCCTCTCCTCCACCAGATATTCCGCAAGTGCCCAAGTGGGCTCGGGATACTGTTAGTGTTGCTGGTTCTTTGACAGGAGATCCTTCAAATATCCGTTGTAATCGTGCTTAACGATCTGGTACTGGTCTTTTGAGTCATGCTAGTTCAGATGATCCTCAGAAGTTTTCAGAGGGGATAGGACATCCTGAGTGGGATAGGGCTATAGATGAGGAGTACTCTTCTTTGATGAAGAATCACACTTGGGATCTTTGTACTCTTTTGAAAGGAAGAAAACTGGTTCGGTGCAAGTGGGTGTACCGTACCAAGTATGTTGTAGATGGTTCTATTGATCAGTATAAGGCACGTCTTATTGCGAAGGGCTTTTCACAAGTAGAGGGTATTGATTACTCCGAGACCTTTGCTCCTGTCACCAAGATGGATTCTATTCGCATGGTACTTTCTCTTGCAACTTCACAAGGTTGGACAATGCATCAGATGGATGTGAAGAGTGCGTTCTTGCATGAGGATCTACATGAGGAGATCTACATGGAACAACCTCAGCATTTTGTGCAGGACTCTTCTCTTATGTGTAGACTTCAAAGGTCATTATATGGTCTCAAACAAGCCCTTGGGGCTTGGTATGAGAAGATGGACTCTTTCTTGTTAGCCTTACACTTCATGCGATGCCATTCTGATCCTACAGTGTACATTCAATGTCATGGGGCTGATCTTGTGATATTTGTGTTGTATGTTGATGATCATCATCATAGGTAGCTCATCTTCTATGATTCAGAGTGTTCAGAGAGCATTGATGGAGCAATTTGAGATGACAGATGTTGGACTTCTGCACTACTTTTTGGGCCTATAGGTTATTCAGTCTTTGGATGGGATTTCCATACACCAACTTCTACTCTTGACATGCTTCAAAGATTCAGCATGCTTGATTGCAAGCCTTCTCCCACACCTTTTCAGTCTGGTGTTCTTTTGTCTACCACATGCTCTACTCCTTCAATGGACTCCATCTTATACATGAAACTAGTGGGTAGTTTGTTGTATCTAACACACACTTGTCCTAACATTTCCTTTGCAGTTGGCATTGATTCTCGATTCTCCCATGATTCTCATGAGAGTCATTGGCAAGCTGCCAAATGTATTTTGAGGTACATTCGGTGCACTACTTCATATGACATTCACTATACATTAAGAGATCCTCACATTGTTGGTTTCACAGACGTCGATTGGGGTGGTGATATAGATGGTCAGAAGTCTACTTCTAGACTTGTTTTTTGTCTTGGTTCTGGTCCTATCACATGGTATTGCAAGAAGCAGACTGTTGTTGCCTTATCATCTATAGAGACAGAGTATTGAGCAGTTGTGCTAGCTAGTCAGGAGGTCTTATGGCTTCGACAATTGATGAGAGAGTTTGGGTTTCCTCCTGATAGTCCTACTCTTCTTTGGTGTGATAATCAGAGTGCCATTCATATTTCTCGCACCCTAGTTGAGCATCAGTGGACCAAGCACATTGAGATCCATATGCATTTCATCAAGCACCTGATTCAGGATGGTTCTCTCAGCTTGGAGTATGTTCCCACTTCGGAGCAGGTTGCCGACATCTTCACTAAGCCTTTTACATCCCCGCAGTATCTTCAGTTGCGTTCTATGCTTGGGGTGAAGGAAGCTATCCTTGGGGGCTCTCATTGAGGCCTACCTTCCTTTCTTTTTTTCTGCTTTCTGCATCTTTCTATCTCTTTTTGGAGGAGGGTTTTTTCCATGTCATTTTCCCTGTTTCTCTGTTTCATAGAGATTTGGTTGTGATTGGGTACCTTATCAGGTCATGTTGTCGGGACCCACATTTGCATTCAACATTGTAGTTCCTTTACTTCTTTCTTGCATTGTTTGTAGCTGCATTGTTGCTCATATTAAGGGGGGTGTTAGAGTAAATAATTAATTTAATTACATTGATTAAATTAACTTTTCCCTTTATACACTTGCATTAGTCATTTAATAATTAAATATAAATTATTAAATGCCTATTTACCTATTAGGGTTTCCCATTAGGTTTTTCGATCTCCTTCTATAAGGATTGATCCATTGTATATTTGCATTCATTCTTTTGACTGATAATAATAAACTTTCCTATTGTTAGAGCAAAACCCTTGTTTGTTTCCTACAAATTTCTTCCTTGTGGCAGGTTTTTGCATGCAGATTTCTTGGGCTTAATAGATTTATTTTTCTCAAATCTTACACACAAAATTTAACACATGCTTAATTTAGAAAGATTTTGTAAAAGTTACTTCAACCACACACAAAGTAAACACTTAAGTTCAAGCATGTCAAAGCAAACATACAAAAAATATGAATGACAAAGTTCAAACATACGACATAAGTGAATGTCAAAGTTAGTACTCTTTATATAAAGTGAACATTGAAGTACAAATACAACATTGTGATTGTCAAAGTTAAAATTTATTTCACAAAGTTTTTTCATTTCACTCATTGTTTGTTCAAACACACTACAAAAAACTAGAGAAAATGCTAAAGTTTAACACATGGTTTGACATAAATGGTTGTGATAGTTCAAAGACACTTTATGCAACATCATTTCACTTCACACATCTTGTTCAAACATCACACATAAGGTAATGCCAAAGCTAGTACACATTTTATATAAAGCGAATGTGATAGCTTAAATGCCACACAAAGTTGATTCAATCACACATGAAGCATTGAAGTTCAACGCATACAAATTAAATGTCAAAGTTCCAACAAGCTTCACACATATCTTGTTCAAAAATACAATTTCACATAGGTGAAGGTCAAAGCTAGTACACAATTTACACAACATGAATGAAAGAGTTAAAATATAAGCATGAACACAATTTACACAACATGAATGAAAGAGTTAAAATATAAGCATGTCCCACACAATTAATCCAATCACACATGAAATAAGCATTTAAGTTCAACAAATACAAAGATGTCAAAGTAAAAACAAACTTCACACAAAACTAGTTCAAACTCACATGAAATAAACACAACAAACACACACATTGTGATTGTGAAAAGTTGAAACAGATTTCATAGAACTTGTCGAGGCACATGCTTCACACATTTACAAAGCAAATGCACCAAAGAAAATGATTATAGTTCAAACACATTTCCAACAAAAAACTAGTGGATCTTGAATTAGAACACACTAAACAATCAAGAAAATGTGCCAAAGTGTTAAAGTTCAAACAAACAAAGCAAATCCTAAAATGAATCAAACACATACTTCAGAAATAAACAATAAATAAATCGATGTATACTAACGCCTAAATACATACTTCATATAAATACTAAATTGTCAGTATTTGAACATGCAAAATAAGATTTAAAATAGATCATTAATAACACAACACTCACAAGGTTACCAAATTACATTATATTTAATAGATATTATAATACTTAATAATTACACTACATAATAATGTCAAATCAATAATTGTGACGACTTTTAATATAATAAAAAATAATATAAAAACCAACAAAGACACTGGACGAAAGAATGGACATGACCAGTGTCCTTGCAGAGCCTTGGGTAGGGGGCAATTCAACCCCTACCCTACCAAATAAATATTTTATATTAAACAACAAATTCTCTTACATATCAATTTACAACTTAGTTGACTGATTTCAGCAAAACTGCAACACGACAATTAAAATTAAAATTTGCTTAACATTGACTGCAATAACAATTGAGATATATTAGGTATCATTCTACAACATTAAATGCAATAAAATCCTCTTTGGTGGCTTCTCATACACTCATTATTTCCTGCACAAAAATTCATGGATGTTAAAAAGGTCAAATTGGTTTACCCACCTAAGATCATGAAAGATATAGAGACAACCACACACTTCAGGTTCTTGAACATACAGAGATAAAGAACTGAGTGTGCCTTTGATTAGCAACTCATCAATTAGCAAGGCATATATGTTCTGCTTGAAGGCAATTTCAAGCAGTTCTTTTACCACGTCTCCTAGAGTTAATCCAGCAAGTTGTGCCTGCAAACAAAAATTACAGACAAATAAATCTTCAGTAAGAATGGTTTTCAGCATATGTAAAATCCAATTGGTGCTGTAAAAAACTTTCGAATGTGAGAGAATACAAGGCTTTACCAAGTGTGGGCCATGGCAGAACTTCATTATTAGAATTGAAGGAACCAGGGGAGCTGTTCCTTCTGCAGTATCAAAATTACTTGATTCAGTCATACTTCTTCTCTGCAACTCCTATGAAAGCAAGGCTCAAGATATCTGTGAAGCTCAACATATAAGCCTTAGATGGTCCAATTAATAGTTTTTCATCTAGTGAGGCTATAAAATCTACTTGCCAAACAGCCAAAGTTATTAGGGGCCGGCATTGGAAACACAAATGAGCATATAGAATTATGCAAAATAAAAATGATTTCTGAACATGCATTGATTTTCTGTTTGAATCATATTCTTCAGAATCCCGTACGGCTTACCATAATACATCCAAGAAAACCTTGCAAGACTGAGAATATTGCTCCTAAAAACCTAAAGAAAACAGGAAAAATGTACACATGAACAAGAAACAAATGTCATTTTATATAATAGTTAATACATTAGTTTGATGTTGGGTTTTCTGTATTGCATAGATTAGAGAGAAGAAACAATTTTATTGAAGCTTGGTTCTCATGTGGGCAGGTCTGAAACACAGTGGGAAAAGCTGCAGACTTCGTTGGTTTAATTATCTCCGTCCAAACATAAAGCGTGGGAATTTTTCAGGAGATGAAGATGGACCCGTCTTCTTGGAAATAGATAAGTCATCATGTGTCAACCCTTCCCCCACTTCTTATATACGAGAAGCCAGCCATTCTCAAAAGTGAACTCCATTGAGATTTTACAGGCCGCCAGAGGTTATAATACCATGCTATTTAGATTTTGCGGATGCCAATATTATTTCTAACTACTTAGAGCTTGTGGACAGTGATTCTTTGTAATCGTGAAAGAATTTGTTTATCCATAACTCGCATTTCATTTCCTCCACGATAATTTGCGGACAGTGCTTCTTTGCATATATATGAGGAATTGTTTTTTCAAAGCTCTTTGCACTTTGATTAGCCCTTTTCGTCATCTCATCTTGAAACTGGTCTGACCACAAAATTATTATTGTTAGTCCTCAACCATGTCTGACCACAAAATTTGTGGACGGTGCTTCTTTGTAAGTATGTGGAATTGTTTTTCCAAAGCTCTTTTCACTTTTATTTGCTCTTTGTGTCATCCCATCTTGAAACTGGTCTGACATAAAAATTATGTTAGTCCTCAACCCAGTTACTGTTATTCAATATTGCATTCAGATTTGATTATGCTGCAGTTTTTCAGTAATGTTTCTATCATCGGAATAAAAGAAGAAGAAGAATGATATTAATATTGATTTTATCTGCAGATGGTCCCTGGTTGCAAACAGATTACGAGGTCGAACACACAATGATGTGAAAAACTACTGGAATACACTTGAGCAAAACTTTGAGAGGCAACAAAGACCACCCATGAGATCACTCACCCAACACCCAAGTCGATAAAAAGTAGCGATTGAAATATGAAATGCCAACCAAAAAACAAATGTCATTTCACTAAAGCAGAATGGACAAAATTCAAATTAGAAAAGCAGAAAACAGGTAAGCGGCAATAGCTTTTCTTTTGGTGCCTCTTGACACCAACACATATTGGCTTTCATTTTATTTACTTGTGGAGTTTACTTTCAACAGTGGCATCCTTATCACATTGTTTTGTAGATTTAATTGCTCTTGTTCTCATTTCAGACTACTTCACAAGGGGTGCATTTTTCAACTTCAACATCCTTGCGTTCGGTCATCATTCCTCTATCAATAAATTATTGTGGATAACTAGTTTTCTAATTTTTAGATTTGTAGGACATCTCGTTGCCTTAGGTCTAGTTTTTGGACCATAGAAAATAATTAGTTTCAAAGGTTCTTGACCTGTGAATTGAGGTTTCTCATGGTAAGAATTTGTAGATTGTTATTTCAAGGAATATTTTTAAACTGGAGTATATATTTCCAATCAGGATTTGGAGCTGTAGAATATCAAAACCCCTTTCAAAGCTTGTGAAGTGCTCTGTTTGTTCCTTTACAGTCAAAATAAAATTTCAGTTTTCTGAGTGAGGCTATTCATTTCAAGCTCCAAATCTACTCTGAAACTGAATTGGCCCAGTACCCTGCAATGTTATAATTAAACTTGAAATTGTTTTCATTGGACCTGTGAAAGAGGCTCCTACCTTCTACTTTTTGGAGAAGATTCTGGTGCTTTGAAAAGAATTGCAAGCCCCATGGATCCGGTTAATCTCAACAAGATGTTAAAGAGTTACCTCTCTGGGATAATCTCAACAAGGAATAAACTCAAAAGATAAGGAAGAGGATGAAAAAGGCCTGCATTTAGTTGTCAAAATGTGCCTTCAAGGCTATTTATGACGAATTATCATGTATGAATTGCCATAGGAAAAGTTTGGTCAAACCTCACAAGCAACCAAAATAAATTGTAACTTCCACATCAAGTTCCATCGAGTTTGACAACAAACACACCACTACAAGACCACTGGGACAACACACTGCTTGAAAATAGCAACAGCAAGTAAAGGGCAAAATACGTTGAATAACTGCTCAGAAATCCATCAAAAGAAATTTCCTCTCATAGATTAGTAGATTACATGATATGCAAAGAAATGGTTTGTTAAAATGGCTTTGGAAACTTCTAAGAAAATGCAGTCAGTCCACAAACGTTGATGGCATAAAAAATGAGAGCAATCAGTCCAGACTCCACAACGTAGATGATGGCTGCCTACTCAAGCAGATTAGATATGGTATGGGATGAATTCGAGTCTGCAAGGGTGCTGGCTAAGTAATCACTATCAATCACTTCTCTACGTTCATTAGTGCCTACAGCTACAGTGGCCTATCAGAATATTTCTATGGACATTGTCACCATGGAAAAAATTATTGCACAGAATTGCTGCTGATTGACCAACATAAATGTTTGTTTACCACAAAGATATGAAATAGAAGTATGCTATTTTAATACTAATTTAAAAAAAAATCTTTCACTTGCTTAAGATTCAATTTCAGCATGCTTCTTGTATGTATAATCAGAGTCAATAACTTTAAAAATGCTTTCCAATTTATTGAAACCATTGTACATCATAATTCCAGACACTACCAAGAAAAAGTTCAGAACCTGACCTTCACTTGCTTAAGATTCAATTTCAGCATGCTTCTTGTATGTATAATCAGAGTCAATAACTTTAAAAATGCTTTCCAATTTATTGAAACCATTGTACATCATAATTCCAGACACTACCAAGAAAAAGTTCAGAACCTGACCTTCAGACCAGTGTCTTAACATAACCTCTTGTTGAAATATTCTGAAAGGAAACTGCAAGTATCAAAGGAACAATTGATTTCATTGCTTTCATTTTCAGCTTCAAATCTCCGAAGTGATGTTGGTTTTGTTAAGATTGTTTCATTTTTTGATGACTATTTTGGAAAAAAAATCGACATATAAAGGTGATGACCTTATGTGGGAGGTATAAAGAAAATAAAACTGAGTAGCTGTGAAGTTTGGTTGGTTAGTTATATCTTGTTACAGCCGGAGAAGAAATGTCTCTAATAATCAAAATATGGCCAACTGTGGTTCCTAACTCAGTATATTAATTTTGTGAATAATAAAGAATAATAAATTAAATAACAATGATGAGAAAGGTTTTGTTTTTAAATAAATTGGGTTAGCCTCCAGCTACAGTGGCCTCTGCATATGTTGGCCACTCTGTAGCGATTATGTGCAATAAACATTTCCACGGTCACAGCCTAACAATATTGTATTCAATAAGACTGAAGTTTTACAGTATCCACGCTGACAATATCCATAACTAAGTGGTCACTATCAATGGCTACAGCTACCGTAGCCTCTGCATTGCGACCATTCAAATCTTTTGGCAACTTTGCACTTGAGGAAAACCCTAATGCTCTAGTGTCTGTAACCCAAATAAACATCATCCCTGTCCCATTGAAGGATTTTAGTCCTCAGACATTGCTTTCATTGGACCTGTAAAAGAGGCTCTTAAGATCCTGGTGCTTTTGAAAGTATTGCAAACCCCATGGATCAGGATAATCTCAACAAGATGTCAAAGGGTTACCTCTCTGAGAACAAGAAATGAACTCAAAAGCTAAGGAAGATGATGAAAGAGGCCTGCATTTTAGTTGTCAAAATGTGTCTTCAAAGCTATTTATGATGAGTTCTAGAAGAATTCAGTTAGACCAATCAAACAGTTTTTTTTTTATTTTCTAAAAATTGATGAGATCAACAAGATGAAGAAGATAGCATGTCTGTTTGTAGGTAAAATGCACCCTAGAAGAAATCAACCCTCAAATGTAATTTTGTGAATAGTTAGCAAGCAAGAACAACTAATCACTAAAACATCTGTCTATTAGTAACTAAAATGTAGCTCTGAGGCTATTAAAAAAAATTCCGGAACACAATTAGCAGGCAATTTATGTATGTGAAAAATGAAAAGAAGAAGACCTGCCTGTTTGTAGCTGCCGCCATTAGCGAGAATAAAGAGCTGCTTGAGATGCACATCGCAGGCTTCAGCAGCTCCATCGATCCAGCTAAACCCGAACATACTGCAAATATCACCACCGTGCTAACCCTCGACTTGGATTTACGACCAGCCATGGTATAAAAACATACAAATTCGAGCCCATCTGCGAATGGCATAAAAGAATCCAAAGTTCTGTTCGGATATTCAGACTTGAAGATGCAGCGATTGAAGATCCAAAATTCCTCTGGAAACTAATGAAGAGGATTGAGGCGCATGATTACGAGGACCGGTCTGCCCTGCGTCTCGAATATAAGAGCTCAATGAATGTCTTTTGTTTTTCTACCGGTAAGATAAGCTAAGCTGCCCTGAATACCGTACTCCATTTTCTTCTTTCATTTCTCAATTTCCTTCTTGCTTTCTTTTTTGTTTTTGCTTTCTTTCTTTATTTTGATTTTTGCTTTCTTTTTTTTTTGTTTTCGCTTTCTTCTTTATTTTAATTTTTGCTTTCTTTCTTTTTTTGTTTTTACTTTTTTCTTTATTTTAATTTTTTCTTTCTCTCTTCTTTGTTTTTGCTTTCCTTTCACATTCTTACTCTTAGTAATTATGTTAAAGAAATTAAGGTTTCTGCTAATAATTATTATATTTGACATGGTTATTCTTAGAGTAAAAGTGTTCAAGTTTTTATTTAAATTCTTATTTATTATAGTCAATTATCACTCCCATTATTTGATTGAACATGTGATAATAATTAAACGCAAAATTTTAATATAGTATTAATATTTAAATAAATATATTCTATATTTATTTTTTAATTTTTTAATTATTTTACAAATATTATTTATTTCTAACTATTTAAAACCTAAAATTTAATTACAAAGCTCTTATTCCAGACCATTCTTAACCTAGCCCTAAATTTTGGATCTTCATTTTTCATTACAACCTAACATCTCCTACACGTTGCCACCCAATACCTCCACCATTTGTTGTAGAGTGTTGTTTTATCGCCTCGTGTCAACCATGGAAGAGGGCATGTCGAGCAAGAAGATGTGGATGTGTTTTACTTATATTGTGCGTATGTTTATTGGCTAGTTATTTTTAGATATGATTATAGGTTTTGTGTTTTTTCTTTCTTTCAATGGTTGGTTTTTAGGTTCTAGCATAAGAAGGGTGGTGATGTGTAATGTCCCCATTTTTAATAAATTATTTTTAATTAATTAATGGTCCCAGAATTTTAATAATATAATTAATGGACCTTTAATTAATAATTGGGGGCCCATTTTTATTATTATTATGCGTAGGTGTTTGTCATGTCGGCATTGTTTTGTAAACTCTTGGGAGTTTCTCCGAAGGGGTATTTATGACCGGCGTATGGGAAGTATTTTTCATGTTAAGATTTGATATTTTATTTGCATTTGTGAATTCATGTTGGGATTCTGCTAGCTACCATTTTGGAGGTGAAAGATACTCTCTCTTTTGTTTTGGTGGTTCACAGCCACTCTAGTCTACCGTTGGAAATATCATTCCAATATTTCATCATGCGCCAAATTGTTGTGCTTTGTTTATTTCAGATCTGACAACTCTGAAACACCATCTTTGTATACATCTACTCACATCTTTGGCATTAATACAACTTGTGGTATTGTGGATACTTGGCATTCATTATTTTAGGTATTTATATTATTTTGTAAACATTTGACATCACCATACGACCACCTGGCCATCACTAAACATCCACCTGGCCATCACTGTACGGCCACCCGACCATTTGATGAAAGGTGCTCCCCTTAATACCTCAAACACATAACAGAAATAGAGAAACAACAACAATATGCAAGAACAGAAAATTGGTTTCTTATTATCTCCACAAATGTGGAATTACAAACTTTCAAAATTACAATATGCAAAGCCACATGGGCATTCCCTTACAATATTCTATAGGACAAAGCTTCAAATCAATATCCAGATCTACTACCTAGAACTGCCCTAGACAACACTACGGGCCTTCTTTATATAGGCAATTTCCACCGCCCCAGAAGGTTCCAAAAATTTAGCCCTTAGGGCCGACCAAATTTAGAATTATTTCATTTTACAATTTATTACATCAAAGTTAGCTCAAAATGACTTTTGAAACCCAAACAAAAATTTTGAAAGAAAATTATTTTCTGCCATTTCAGGTGACCCAACTTTCGAAGACCATAAGTCATCGCCAGTTGACCCGATTGACTATTATAACCCCATTCTGAAAACGCCACGAAGCGCTCTACAATCTTGATTCATGCATGCACTTGTCACCCAAATTTTTGACCTCATCCGGGGCCTCTAAGCCTTCAAAATTAAGTTCAAAGTTTCTGTACCCTGCTGCCAATACCAAAAATCTTCAATATCTTCAAAACTAGACCTGATCTAGCCATGAAACTTTACCGGTAGGCTGATACGACTGAGATGAACCTCCACATGTGAAATCAGAACATTCTGAGATCGTATGACCGACTTACTAAAAATAGCAAGTTTCCATAAATAGCAGCTCTACACAAGATAGCCCTTATTGAATACAAAAATAGAAAATTTTTTGGGTGATGCAAGATTGCTCTTAAACCCAGGATGCTCCTGCATCAAACACCCAGGGTAATTTGAGAAGTGACCCTATTACGACTCAGGTGCACAGAGGAAAACCAAGATGGTTAACCCCCTCCTTTGTCAACCATGATGAATCTTCAATAGGTCATCCTTTCCACTTGACCAGATATTCTTCATATGTCCTGTTCTTTGTGCTTCTGCCAACACGACTGTCCAGTATGTCTTCAATCTCCTTGGTATATGAACTACTTGCTGGAATACTTCATTGTGCCACTGTGATCTCATCTTCAACACTTCCTTCATGATACTCTATCAAATCTAAAATGTTAAACACTAGTGAAATATTCAACTCAGTAGGCAATTCTACCTCATATGCATTTCCTGAATCATGCTTCTCCAGTATCTTACATGGTCCAAACTTCTTCATTTTCAATATGTTCTATGTACCAACTAGAAATCGCTCTTTCTGCAAATGAACCATGACTTCATCTCCAACTTGAAATTCTTTATGCCTCCTTTTCACATGTGCCTTAGCCTTATACTGCACATTCATCTTGGTAATATGCTTCCTCACCTCCTCATGGATATTCTTAAAGTGTTATGCAAAATCCTCAGCTTTAGTACTACTTATTTCTCCTTTATCTATCTTCCTCAACTCAGATGCATTTCTTGGACTACTTCCATATACAATCTGGAATGGTAATTTACCAGTGCTACTATTGACAGAATTATTATATGTGAATTATGTCTGTGGTAAAATCAAATCCCATCCTGTTGGCTTGTCTCCAACCAAACATCTCAGCAAATTTTTCAAACTTCTATTCACCACCTTTGTCTGTCCATCAGTCTGTGGATGATGTGATGAGCTGAACTTCAAATCTGTCTTCAACTTCTTCCACAATGTACACCAGAAATATCTAACAAACTTAGTGTCTCTATCTGAAACTATGGTCTTTGACAAACCATGTAGTCTCACTACTTCTCTGAAGAACAATTCTGCTATATGAACAACATCATTAGTCTTCTTGCAGGGAATGAAATGTGCCATCTTAAAAAATCTGTCAACCACCACAAAAATTGAATAATGTCCCCGCTGTGTCCTTGGAAAACCAAGAACAAATTCCATACTGATATCCTCCCAAGGCTTCTCTGGTACAGGTAATGGCTAATACAACCTTGTATTCTGCTTCACTCCCTTCTCCATCTGATATACTCTACAACTCTGTACAAAATTCTTGACATCTTGCTGCAACTGTGGCCAATAATAATTTTCACTAACCAAAACAAAGGTTTTATCTCGACCAAAATATCCAACCAATCCTCCACTATGCTTCTCCTTGATGAGATTCTCCCTCATAGAGCTTCGTGGAATGCACAACTGACTCCCTCTGTATAGCATATCATCCTGGATGATAAAATCCAGCCATTTCATCCTGTCTAGAGTAACAGGATCTTTATAAGCTTTCCAAGCTTCACCAAAATCAAGATCTTCTGGATATAAATTCTTGAGTTCCTTGAGCCCAACCACCTCAATTTGTATCTCTGTCAGCAATAGTTGCCTTTTGCTAAACACATCTGCAACCCTGTTAGACTTTCCACTTCTGTGATTTAAAACAAATGTATAACTCTACAAAAACTCAACCCATTTCAAATGCCTTTGATTCAACTTTCCTTGACTATTCAAATATTGCAAAGCTTGATGATCAGTATACACAAAAAACTCTTTAGGAAGCAAATAGTGTCTCCACTTCTTCAATACCTAAACTATAGCATAAAATTATTGATCATAAACAAAATATTTTCTCTTGGCATCATTTAACTTCTCACTGAAATAAGCAATAGGTTTGCCTTCTTGGCTTATAACAACTCCTATTGCAGTACTGCTAGCATCACAGTCTACTTGAAACACCTTATTAAAATCTGGAAGTGCTAAAACAGGTTGTTCTGTAACTTTTTGTTTCAACAATTGAAAACTTTTTTCTGCCCCATTAGTCTACTTAAACTCTTTTCTATCCTCTCTCATTGTTTTAGTCAAGGGACCACAAATGCTGCTAAAATTTTTAATAAACTTTCTGTAAAAACTAGCTAGACCATGAAAAGATCTTACCTCGGTAGCACTCCTTGGAGTAGGCCATTCAAGGATAGTCTGTACCTTCTCTAGGTCTATTTTTAGACCTTCTATTGAAACTACAAATCCCATATACACTAACTCTTTCTTCACAAAACTACACTTCTTCAAATTAATCAATAATTTCTCATCTCTCAACTTCTCAAACACCATACGAATATGCATCATATGTTCCTCCAATGTCTTGCTAAAGATCAAAATATCATCTAGGTAAACAATGACAAACTTACCCAGAAAGTCTTTCAGAATCTCGTTCATGAGTCGCATGAAAGTGCTCAGTGCATTGGTTAGCCCAAAAGGCATGACTAACCACTCATATAGTCCTTCCTTCGTCTTGAAGGTAGTCTTCCATTCATCTCCTTCTCTGATCCGAATCTGGTGATATCCACTCTTCAGATCTATTTTTAAAAAATACACAGCTCCACTCAAACAATCCATAATATCATCCATTCATGGCAATGGAAACCTATACTTGACTGTGATTTTGTTTATTGCTTTGAAATCTATACACATCCTCCATTCTCCATTCTTCTTTGGTGCTAATACCGCTGGTACAGCACAGGGACTCAGACTCTCTCGAATCAACCCCTTCTGCAATAACTCATGTACTTGTCTGTTCAACTCTTCACTTTCTACTGGTGTCATTCTATGTGCTGCCTTGTTTGGCAAGTTGGCTCTTGGAATCAAATCCATCTAATGACTGATCTTCCTTACCGGTGGTAATCTATCAGGTACATTATCAGATACAATATCCTAAAAGTCATTCAACAAATTTGCAACCTCTACAGGTACATCCTCTACTTCCTCTTTACCAGCTTTTAGAATTAAAGCAAAACACACATGCTCATGCCTCATACCATCTAGAAATTTTCTTCCATCAACAAAAGTTATTCTTGCATTACAACATACCTTTTCTTCGATCTCCTTCAATGGCTTTAGCTTATGTCACACTCTATCCTTTGTCAGGGAATAGGTATTCGCATGACCATCGTGTACAACACATTTGTCAAACTACCACAGTCTACCCAACAACATATGACATGCATCCATAGATATGATATCACATAGTACCTCATCTTGGTACCCGCCGATCTTGAACTTTACCAGGCACTGTTCATTGACCATGACCTTGTGGTCATCCTGCACCTAGGCAATCCGATATGGATGTGGGTGTTTCTATCTCTTGAGCTTCAACTTTGTCACCATCTCTTCTGACACCAAATTGTCAGTGCTTCCACTATCAATAATCACATCACAGCATTTTCCCTCACACTTGCATCTAGTGCGAAACAAGCTCCTCCTTTGTTCAGGTTCATTCTCACCACTCAGCAAGACTCTTCTGTTAATTAGCGTTTCTCCTTTTTCAGCATCTTCTGAATTTGATGATCTGGCATCTTCATCTACATGTGAAACTCTGGCTTGACCTTCATTCCTCCTATCTGTCCTTCCTTGGTGTTGGGGACATTCAAATGCCTTATGACCTTCATCTCCACAGTGAAAACATGTTCCACGGAAGCCTCCTCTTCCTGAACCTTGTCCTCTTCCTCTTCCTCTCTGATCTCTATTGTTCTGATTTTGGAAACGATTGAAATTGTTTCCTCTCTGATTTTGACTACTACTGGCCTCATCCTTCTTTTTTGGATCTTCATTTCAGCTTCCATATGACCATCCACTAGATTATTTGTTGTGACCTCTTCCATTTTGTTTGCTCTCAAACTTCTTGTTCATCTTTTCCTCTACTTTTAGGACAAACTGGTATGCCTCTTCAATAATGTTCATTCGAACCAGATTCAACTCCTCCTGAATGCTTGGCCTCAACCCATTAAGGTATCGAGCAACCTTCTCCTTATCAGCTTTTGCATGGCCTATTCTGATGAGGATTCGATAGAACTCCTCTATATACTCCTGAACAGATCATCCCGCTTGCTTCAAACTTTGCATTTTCTTTAGTAGGTAGAGCTCATAATCAACAGGGATGAACTTTCGCTTCAATTTATCCACCATTCGATCCCATCTTGTGATTTTATCTTTCCCTCTTTTATTTCACTCCAATTGAATCTCTTGCCACCAAATCTTCACATGACCTTTCAGTTTGGCCTTCGTGAATTTGACCCTATCAGGATCCTCAACATCTTCATACTCAAAATATTTTTCACATTCATTAATCTAGTCGATCAACTCCTCTGGGTTAAGATTTCCTGAAAATGTAGGAACCTCAATTTTAGGTCTTTTCCCAATCTTGGAAATGGCTCGAAAAAGTCTTTCTTCCTCTTGGTTCACAACTTCGACTTCTCCTTCTTGATCTTTTTCTTTGACTTTATCCTCACTTTTGTCTCTGACATTAAGATTCATTCCTCTGTGAATCTCCTCTTGCAATGCTCGCACTTGTCTCTGGAGCGCTCTAACCTCAGGTGTTACAACACCACTTCTTCCGCCACGTTCCCTTTGTGGAGGTATTTTCACGATGCGCGCTGAAACCCTAACCACGATCCTGGTGCAAACTGCCTCACAGTCGGTGATCTGTTTACACACTCATGAACTCCTTCTCTGATACCACTTGATGAAGGGTGCTCCCCTTAATACCTTAAACACATAACAGAAATAGAGAAACAACAACAATATGCAAGAACAGAAAATTGGCTTCTTATTATCTCCACAAATGTGGAATTACAAACTTTATAAATTACAATATGCAAAGCCACATGGGCATTCCCTTACAATATTTTGTAGGACAAAAATTCAAATCAATACCCAGATCTACTACCCAGAACTGCCCTAGACAACACTATGGGCCTTCTTTATATAGGCGATTTCCACCGCCCCAGAAAGTTTCAAAAATTTAGCCCTTAGGGCCGACCAAACTTAGAATTATTTTATTTTACAATTTATTACATCAAAGTCAGCTCAAAATGACTTTTGAAACCCAAACAGAAATTTTGAAGGAAAATTATATTTCTCCATTTCAGGTGACCCAACTTCCGAAGACCATAAGTCATCACCAGTTGACCCGATTGATTATTATAACCCCATTCTAGAAATGCCATGAAGCGCTCTACAAGCTCAACCCGCGCATGCACCCGTCACCCAAATTTTTGACCTAATCTAGGGCCTCTAAAGCCTTCAAAACTGAGTTTGAAGTTTCCATACCCTGCTGCCAATATCGAAAATCTTTAATATCTTCAAAACTAGACCTGATCTAGCCATGAAACTTTACCGGCAGGCTGATACGACTGAGATGAACCTCCACATGTGAAATCAAAACATTTCGAGATCATATTACCGACTTACTAAAAATAAAAAGTTTCCATAAATAGCAGCTCTGCACAAGATAGCCCTTATTGAATACAAAAATAGAAATAATTTTGGGTGATGCAAGATTGCTCTTAAACCCAGGATGCTCCTACATCAGACACCCAGGGTAATTTGAGAAGTGACCCTATCATGAATCAGGTGTGCAGAGGAAAACCAAGATGGTTAACCCCCTCCTTTGTCATACATGATGAATCTTCAATAGGTCATCCTTTCCACTTGACCAAATATTCTTCATATGTCCTGTTTCTTGTGCTTCTGCCAACATGACTGTCTAGTATGTCTTCAATCTCCTTGGTATCTGAAATACTTGCTGGAATACTCCACTGTGTAGCTATGATCTCATCTTCAACACTTCCTTCATGATACTCTGTCAAATCTAAAATGTTAAACACTAGTGAAATATTTAGCTCAGTAAGTAATTATACCTCATATGCATTTCCTGAATCATGCTTCTCTAGTATCTTACATGGTCCAAACTTTTTCATTTTTAATTTGTTATATGTACCAACTGAAAATCACTCCTTTCGCAAATGAACCATGACTTCATCTCCAACTTGAAATTTTTTATGCCTCCTTTTCACATATGTCTTAGCCTTATACTGCACATTCATCTTGGTAATATGCTTCCTCACCTCCTCATGGATGTTCTTCAAGTGTTCTGCAAAATCTTCAGCTTCAGCACTACTTATTTCTCCTTTATCTATCTTCCTCAACTCAGATGCATTTCTTGGACTACTCTCATATACAATCTGGAATGGTGATTTACTAGTGCTCCTATTGACAGAATTATTATATGCAAATTCTGCTTGTGGTAAAATCAATTCCCATCCTGTTGGCTTGTCTCCAACCAAACATCTCAGCAAATTTTTCAAACTTCTATTCACCACCTTTGTCTGTCCATCAGTCTGTGGATGGTGTGATGAGCTGAACTTCAAATCTATCTTCAACTTCTTCCACAATGTACACCAAAAATATCCAACAAACTTAGTGTCTCTATCTGAAACTATGGTCTTTGACAAACCATGTAGTCTCACTATTTATCTGAAGAACAATTCTGCTATATGAACAACATCGTTAGTCTTCTTGCAGGGAATGAAATGTGTTATCTTCAAAAATCTGTCAACCACCACAAAAATTGAATCATGTCCCCACTATGTGCTTGGTTAATCAAGAACAAAGTCCATACTGATGTCCTCCCAAGCCTTCTCTGGTATAGGTAATGGCTGATACAACCCTATATTCGGCTTCACTCCTTTCGCCATCTTACATACTCTGCAGCTCTGTACAAACTTCTTGACATCTTGCTGCAACTATGGCCAATAATAATTTTCACTAACCAAAGCAAGAGTTTTATCTCTACCAAAATGTCCAGCCAATCCTCCGCTATGCATCTCTTTGATGAGAGTCTCCCTCATAGAGCTTCATGGAATGCACAACTGACTCCCTCAAAATAGCATATCATCCTGGATGATAAAATCCAGTCATTTCCTCCTGTCTAGAGTAACAGGATCTTTACAAGCTTTCCAAACTTCACCAAAATTAGGATCCTCTGGATACAAATTCTTGAGTTTTTTGAACCCAACCACCTCAATCTGCATCTCTGTTAGCAATAGTTTCCTTCTGCTAAGTGCATCTGCAACTCTATTAGACTTTCCACTTCTGTGTTTCAAAATAAATGTATAACTCTGCGAAAACTCAACCCATTTCAAATGTATTTGATTCAACTTTCCTTGACTATTCAAATATTGCAAAGCTTGATGATCAGTATACAAAACAAACTCCTTAGGAAGCAGATAGCATCTCCACTTCTTCAATGCCTGAACTATAACATAAAATTTCTGATCATAAACAGAATATTTTCTCTTGGCATCATTTAACTTCTCACTGAAATAAGCAACAAGTTTGCCTTCTTGGCTCATAACAACTCCTATTGCAGTACCGCTAGCATCACAGTCTACTTGAAACACCTTATTAAAATCTGGAAGTGCTAAAATAGGTTGTTCTATAATTTTTTGTTTTAACAATTGAAAACTCTTTTTTGCCCCATTAGTCCACTTAAACTCTTTTCTATCGTCTCTCATTGTTTTAGTTAAGGGACCACAAATGCTGCTAAAATTTTTGATAAACTTTCTATAAAAACTAGCTAGACCATGAAAAGATCTTACCTCGATAGCACTCCTTGGAGTAGGCTATTCAAGGATAGCCTGTACTTTCTTTGGATCCATTTTTAAGTCTTTTGTTGAAACTACAAATCCCAAATACACTAACTCTTTCTTCACAAAACTGTACTTCTTCAAATTATTCAACAATTTCTCATCTCTCAACTTCTCAAACACCATACGAATATGCATCATATGTTCCTCCAATGTCTTGCTAAAGATCAAAATATCATCTAGATAAACAATGACAAACTTACCCAAAAAGTCTTTTAGAACCTCGTTCATGAGCCGCATGAAAGTGCTCGGTGCATTGGTTAGCCCAAAAGGCATGACTAACCACTCATACAGTCCCTCCTTCATCTTGAAGGCAGTCTTCCATTCTTCTCCTTCTCTGATCCGAATCTGGTGAGATCCACTCTTCAGATCTATCTTTGAAAAATACACAGCTCCACTCAAACAATCCATAATATCATCCATTCGTGGCAATGGAAACCAATACTTGATTGTGGTCTTATTTATTGCTCTGGATTCTGTACACATCCTCCATTCTCCATTCTTTTTTGGTGCTAATACCACTGGTACAACATAGGGACTCAGAGTCTCTCAAATCAACCCCTTTTGCAATAACTCATGTACTTGTCTATTCAATTCTTCACTTTTTGCTGGTGTCATTCTATGTGCTGCCTTGTTTGACAAACTGGCTCCTGGAATCAAATCCATCTGATAACTGATCTTCCTTACCAGTGGTAATCCATCAGGTACATTATTAGATACAATATCTTGAAATTTATTCAACAAATCTGCAACCTCTACAAGTACATCCTCTACTTCCTCTTTACCAGCTTTTGGAATTAAAGCAAAACACACATGCTCATGCTTCATACCATCTAGGAATTTTCTTCCATCAACAAAAGTTATTCTTGCATTACCACATACTTTTTCTTCAGTCTCCTTCAATGGCTTTAGCTTATGTCACACTCCATCCTTTGTCAGAGAATAGGTATCTGCACGACCATCATGTACAACACATTTGTCAAACTGTCACGGTCTACCCAACAACATATGGCATGCATCCCTAGATATGATATCACATAGTACCTCATCTTGGTACCCGCCGATCTTGAACTTTACCAGGCACTGTTCACTGACCATGACCTTGTGGTCATCCTGCACCCAGGCAATCTGATATGGATGTGGGTGTTTCTATCTCTTGAGCTTCAACTTTGTCACCATCTCTTCTGACACCAAATTGTCAGTGCTTCCACTATTAATAATTACATCACAACATTTTCCCTCACACTTTCATCTAGTTCGAAATAGGCTCCTCCTTTGTTCAGGTTCATTCTCACCACTCAGCAGGACTCTTTTGTTAATCAGCGTTTCTCTTCTTTCAGCATTTTCTGAATTTGATGATCTGACATCTTCATCTATATGTGAAACTTTGGCCTGGCCTTCATTCCTCCTATGTGTCCTTCCTTGGCATTGAGGACATTCAAATGCCCTATGACCTTCTTCTCCATAGTGAAAACATGTTCCACGGAAGCCTCCTCTTCCTGAACCTTGTCCTCTTCCTCTTCCTCTCTGATCTCTATTGTTCTGATCTTGGAAATGATTGGAATTATTTCCTCTTTGATTTTGACTGCTACTGGCGTCATCCTTGTTTTTTGGATCTTTATTTCAGCTTCCATATGACCATCCACCAGATCATCCGCCATGACCTTTTCCATTTTATCTGCTCTCAAACTTCTTGTTTAGCTTTTCCTCTACTTTTAGGACAAACTGGTATGCCTCTTCAATACTATTCATTCAAACCAGATTTAGCTCCTCCTGAATGCTTGGCCTCAACCCATTAAGGTATTGAGCAACCTTCTCCTTATCAACTTCTGCATGGTCTATTTTGATGAGGATTCGATAGATCTCCTTTGTATACTCCTGAACAGATCATCCCGCTTGCTTCAAACTTTGCATTTTCTTCAGTATGTCAAGCTCATAATCAATAGGGATGAACTATCACTTCAATTTATCCACCATCCAATCCCATTTTGTGATTTTATCTTTCCCTCTTCTATTTCACTCCAATGGAATCTCTTGCCACCAGATCTTCGCATGACCTTTCAATTTGGCCTTCGCGAATTTGACGCTATCAGGATTCTCAATATCTTCATACTCAAAATATTCTTCATGTTCATTAATCCAGTCGATCAACTCCTCTGGGTTAACATTTTCTGAAAATGCGGGAACCTCAATCTTAGGTCTTTTCCCAATCTTGGAAATGGTTTGAAAAAGTCTTTCTTCCTCCTGGTTCACAACTTCAACTTCTCCTTCTTGATCTTCTTCTTCGGCTTCATCCTCGCTTTTGTCTCTGACATTAAGATTCATTCCTCTGCGAATCTCCTCTTACAATGCTTGCACTTATCTCTAGAGCGCTCTAACCTTAGATGTTACAACACCACCTCTTCCACCACGTTCCCTTCGTGGAGGCATTTTCATGATGCGCGCTGAAACCCTAACCATGGTCCTGGTGCAAACTGCCTCACAGTCAGTGATCTGTTTACACACTCGGGAACTCCTACTCTGATACCACTTGATGAAGGATGCTCCCCTTAATACCTCAAACACATAACAGAAATAGAGAAACAACAACAATATGCAAGGACAAAAAATTAGCTTCTTATTATCTCCACAAATGTGGAATTACAAACTTTCAGAATTACAATATGCAAAGTCACATGGGCATTCCCTTACAATATTCTGTAGGACAAAGCCTCAAATAAATACCTAGATCTACTACCCAGAACTGCCCTAGACAACACTACGGGCCTTCTTTATATAAGAAATTTCCACCGCTCGAGAAGGTTCCAAAAATTTAGCCCTTAGGGCCAACCAAACTTAGAATTATTTTATTTTACAATTTATTACGTCAAAGTAGGCTCAAAATGACTTTTGAAACCCAAACAGAAATTTTGAAGGAAAATTATTTTCTGCCATTTCAGGTGACCCAACTTTCGAAGACCATAAGTCATCGCTAGTTGACCCGATTGACTATTATAACCCCATTCTGAAAATGCCACAAAGCGCTCTACAGGCGTAAGCAATAGATGTACCCATCACCCAAATTTTTGACCTCATTCAAGGCCTCTAAAGCTTTCAAAACTGAGTTCAAAGTTTCTGTACCCTGCTGCCAATACCAAAAATATTTAATATCTTCAAAACTAGACCTGATCTAGCCATGAAACTTTACCGACAAGCTGATATGACTGAGATGAACCTCCACATGTGAAATCAGAACATTCTGAGATCGTATGACCAACTTACTAAAAATAGCAAGTTTCCATAAATAGTAGCTCTACACAAGATAGCCCTTATTGAATACAAAAATAGAAATATTTTTGGGTGATGCAAGTTTTCTCTTACACCTAGGATGCTCCTGCATCACCATCACCGGATAGCCACCCGGCCATCACCGCACGACCATTCGGCCATCACCGGACAACCACCCAACCATCACCGGACAACCACCCGACCATCACAGCATGGCCACTTGGCCATCACCATACAACCACCCAGCCATCACCGCATGACCACCCGACCATCACCGCACGACCACTCGACCATCACCAAACAGCCACCCAACCATCACCGTATGACTAGCCGACCATCTTCGTACGACCACCCGATCATCACCGCACAGCCACCCGGCCGTCATCAGACGGCCACCCGACCATCATCGCACGACCACTTGGTCATCACTGTATGGCCACCCGACCATCTCCGAAAAGCCACCCGACCATCACCAGACATCCATCCATCCATCATCGCATGGCCACCCAGTCATCACCGTACGGCCACCCGGCCATCACCAGATAGCCACCTGACCTTCATCGCACGGCCACCTGACCATCACTAGACGACCAACCGGCCATCACCAGACATCCACCTGGCCATCACCGCACGACCACCCAGCCATCACCAGACAACCATCTGACCATCACCGAACAGCCACCCAGCCATCACCGCATGACCACCCGACCATTACTGTACGACCACCATGCCATCACCGTATGACCACCAGGCATCACCATTCAACCACCAAGCAACCATTGAACGACCACCAGGCATCACCCTACGGTCCTCACTACTGATTCCGTACGACTTTCCTACCAGCACCCTGATATACCATACGACCTTCATTGTTCCGTATGACCTTCTACTTAACATCGTACAATTATCTTTCTTTCTGGGGAGTGTCTGGGAACATTAAAGTGGTATCAGAGCTGGTGATCTTGCCAACCTGTTGGGATGATTGAGATATTTTGGGATTTGGATCACACTATGGCACCCAGTAGAGATGGATAGTGGCAGTTGAAGGCACTACAAAGGATTAGCAAAGAGCTCAGCGAAAGTATTGATCTTCCATTAGATATATTGGAAGTATGTTTGTGTAAGGTTGATCAATTACCTTCAAGATTTATACAGAGGATCCTTTCTCCAATTAAGAATGTCTTATGAACCCAAGTTTTTGAGACACAATGACAAGGAAATGAAGTTGGTAGCTACATCATGTCTTAGTGAGATTTTTAGAATCTGGGCTCCTAGAGAACCGTATGATGAAAACACCATGATAGAGATATTGCATTTGATTGTTGACATCTTTCAAAGTCTTGATGACTTCGGTGGTGACCCTTTTGGAAGGAGATCTACAATATTGGATAATTGTGCAAATGTCAAAGTAAGTAACCTCCTCTTAGATCTGGAATTGCAAGAATTGATCCATGATATGTTTCATCACTTCTTGGTCACAATCAAGGAATGTCATGATAGTAAGGTTTCAGTTGCTATGGAGAGCTTTATGATTTCATGCATTGAAGAGATGGATGAAATATCCCAACCTATCATATCTATGTTGTGGGTTGTTCATAATCTAGAATGTGTCCCATCTATCAAAGTGTGTAAATTGGTCAGTAATCTATTCAAGCATTGTGAAGGAAAATTAATATCTCATTTGCACAAGTGGGAAAAAGTAGATGATGATGATAAGGGTGATGCATTACATGAGGAGGTAGAAGGCAAGATACTTGGGCTGCTCCAGCAGGATCTATTAAATCTTGCTATTACACCTACATATAGAGAACACCTAAAAAATGAAGAAATTGTTTGCATGGACCTTGCCAAGACAACCTGGATAAATCAAGGTGACATAAGCTCTGCCACTACTCCATTTCATGAGCCATGCCTTCAGTTCATTGAGTATAGAGCCCTTCCTTATATGCAACAATTTGTGTCCATCAATGTTCTCTCTGTCACCATTGAGAACATTATAGCCACCTTCATATCAAGATCCCCTTCGAGTCAAGATTGGCTTCAGATAGAGATTCCCTTTGGGCTGAGATTGCCTTCAAGTCGAGATCCCCTTCGAGTTGAGATTGCCTTCGGATCAAGATCCCCTTCAGGCCAAGATTGCCTTCAGGTTGAGATCCCCTTTGAGCAGAGATTGCCTTCAGATTGAAATCCCCTTCGGGCTGAGATTTCCTTCGGGTCGAGATTCCCTCCGGGCTGAGATTTCCTTTCGGTCGAGATTCCCTTCAAGCCAAGATTGCTTTCGGATCGAGATCCCCTTCAGGATGAGATTTCCTTCCGATCGAGATTCCCTTTGGGTAGAGATCGCCTTGAGAATATTTCAGTAGTATCGACGTCAATGTTTGTGTCTGTGGCCATACTGAAAGAGATTGTTGAATATGAGGGTGTGAAAGATTTCATGGATTAGCATTGTTGGGATCCTGGTGAGGGGCGTGACAATGTTTATAGTAGAGTGGCACAACGAAAGCTTGATGATGGTTTACTAGTCCCAACTAAATCCAACTATGTGCATGTGGTCCAGAATCAACATAGAGTTTTCAACGGATATGGCTACCTGCAATGTCTACACTTGGCTTGGGATATGAGCATCAATATGTTTGATGTTTGGTTTCATTGGGATCCTGGTGATACTGGGCATGACAACAATTATATCATAGTGGAGTAGTAGAATCTTGATGGAGAGTTACTTTTCTTGCTTACTTCTAGGCACATATGCATGGTCATGTTGCAGCTTGAGGGTTCTAGTGGATACAATTATCAATGTCTATGCCTAGTTTGGAATCTTGGAGTATTGATGATGGATTGCTTAAGGGAAATCAATCTTTGGGCCATGAGGATTTGTAATGTCCCCATTTTTAATAAATTATTTTTAATTAATTAATGGTCCCAAAATTTTAATAATATTATTAATGGACCTTTAATTAATAATTAGGGGCCTATTTTTATTATTATTGTCCGTAGGTGTTTGTCGTGTCGGTATTCTTTTATAAACCTTCAAGAGTTTCTCTGAAGGGGTACTTATGACCGGCGTGTAGGAAATATTTTTTCATGTTGAGATTTGATATTTTATTTACATTTGCGAATTCCTGTTGGGATTCTGTTGGCTACCATTTCGGAGGTGAAAGATCCTCCCTATTTGGTTTGTTGCAATTTCGGTGGTTCATAGCCACCCTAGTCTGCTGTTAGAAATATCATTTCGATATTTTATCGTGCACCAAATTGTTGTGCTTTGTTTGTTTCAGATCTGGCAACTCTGAAACACCATCTTTGTATACATTTATTCGCATCTTTGGCATTAATACAACTTGTGGTATTGTGGATGCTTGGCATTCATTATTATGTGTCTTTATATTATTTTGTAAACATTCAGCATCATCGTATGGCCACCCGGCCATCACTGGACAACCACTCAGCCATCACTAGACAACCACTCAGCCATCACTGGACAACCACCCAGCCATCACCGTACGATCACCCATCCATCACCGCACGGCCACCCAACCATCACTGCACGACCATGACTGGACAACCACTTGGCCATCACCGCACGACCACTCGACCATCACCGCATGGCCACCCGACCATCACTAGATAGTGACCCAACCATCACTACATGACCACCTGGCCATCAACGGATAGCCACCTAACCATCACCGTATGACCACTTGACCATCACAGTACGGCCACTCGGCCATCACCGTACGGGTAGGAATATTTTTTGTTTTTGCTTTCCCTTGAGTAGCACATTCTTATTCTTACTTTGGAAAAGATTTTAGGTTTTAATTGTTTGGAAATTTTGAAGAAGGTAATGGTGTTCTAGATAGCTTTTGAGGTTTATTTCTTTAGTTTTCATAGTATTTTTCAAATACAGAGGTTTGGTAATTCAAAACAAGTGAATAGGGGTTTCAACTTTAAACCCTAATCCCCTTCCTTTATACTCTTATATTTCACGTTAGTAGAAAGAAATATTATGATAGAGAATGATGGCTATATTAAGTGAAAATTATTGATTTTTATTTCTTAGATATTCAAGCAACTTGTGAATATTATATAATGATTTTACGTTTTGGCAAAAGTGTTGCAATTACTGTTGATGAATTGATCCAAGAGATTTCTTGCTTAGGAATGAAAGCGGAAGAGGGAGAAGGAAAGCTTCCAAAAGTTGTTCTCAAATTTGATGGTGGTAGGTAAATTTTGTAGTTACTCTTATTTACATGAATATGCTATTTGTGTGCACTTATAATCATCCATTCTCTTATTTTTGTCCTAGTTACAAAAGACTGAAAATCTAATAGAAATTGATTGAAACAACTTTAATGTTACAATAGCAATTCTTTGGGAGCTTTATAGTAAACTATGAGTAAACTGGAGATTGTCATTATCAAATTGTATTGGATATTCAGGTGTGCCATATTGGTAGAGCCTTAAATTGGCCATGTGATTACTATCATTACCTTAAGGTTAGACATAAATTATTAGTTAGTTAGTTAGTTACATGGTTGAATTTTTCTATATAATAATACATTAGTTCTCATGGTTCAAGAATGCACTCTTAGTCTCCATAATATTAATGCACCAATTCATTGTATATTTTCATATTTAAAGAGAAATTTATATAATAATGTACAGATTTAATTATAATAGTTGAGTCTACACATTGATATATAGATGTTACGATATGGCCACTTTGTAGACATTAGAAAATAAACATGGTTTTCAAAAAAAAAGTCATATAGTTGGAATAGAGGTATTGTAGAGTGACGAGTCTATAGAATATTACAAAATGGCTAGCTTGTAGACATTAGAAAATAAGCATGGTCACATAGTTAAAAATAATATATCTTGTGCATGATGCACATGATCTTTTAAACCATACATAATTTACACAAAAAGACATTATTGTGTTGTCCAAAATAATGAAGTCCACAATGCATCATTATTAGTTTACCATAAAGCCAAAGAAGATTTCTTCTATTATTATGTTAGACTACAAACTCTTCCCCTTCTCCAAAGTCCTGTCTTTATTCCCATGTTCTACCATATCACTTTCCTCCCCTTTGTCAATGATAATGTTTTATTTCCATTCTCCCTTATCAAAACTTAAAATAACATAATCGGGCATTTGAAACACTTTTGGGTTTGAACCAAAATCCTACAATAAACTAAAAAATCCACCATATCAATATTTTCTTCTGATATAATATAGTTCCCTAAGCTTTCACCAATCCCTTTGAAAGTTTTTTCTCTCCAATATTCTTGCGGGAGATTATGAAGTTTAACCCAGATCAAAATTTCCTCCACTTTTTCCTTATAAGGGTTGAAGTTTGGTTCCCAATCCTTAATAAAACCCCCTTTCCCATCTATTACATGAGGGCCTCATTAAGAATTATTTCTTTATCCTGCTTTGTAGGACACAAGACCAAATAAAAGCCATTTTCTAGTGTTTTCCTTGTGTAGTCTCGATCCCAATGAGCCCTACAATGGTTTTGAATTTTACTAGTAGATGGCCACAAACCCATCCATTTCATTTTTTAAAAAAACCTTTTTCTTTCACTTAAGAGATCAAATCTAGCCAATCCTTATTATCAATAAGTATTGACGAAGCCCTAACATTCAAAATGTTATTACTTACCTGCTAAGAATCGCTTCTTCCCTTTTGTTTATTCTTTGGTTTCCATAACTTCCCCTATATTCTCTTAAATTCAAAGGGTTTCTTGTTGTAAAATCTTTCACCTATCTTATGATTTATATATTTTCAATTCTCCCAACTCCCACCATTCCTTATAACTTGCTCACCATTGTGTCTTTCATATCCAATTCCTTTTTTGAATCCTTTGTTTTGAGACCCTATTATTCTTTAACTAACCCCATCTCACCATAAAAATTGGTTGGTTTCGCCTGTTAAACATTCATATTCCTCTATTTTTTCTACCAACATTATTACCCATGAAACTATCCACATTTGATCGCCTTTGGCATTGCCAGCTCGCCCCAGGCCATCCCCACTGCCCCCCTGCAATCGTCATTGAGGTCCTACAATCAACCATTGAGGTGCTGCATCTGACCATTGCATCTCACCTAATCTTTACAATAATGGACAAATATAGTCTTAGAGAAGCTTTATTAAGAAAACCTGTTTTATTTCCTTTTTCATTGAGATTTAAATATGGCATTGTTGTTTTAGCCACCAAAGTTTATATTTCTACATAAATATAGTGTGTTCATGACGAGGATTATATATTCCATTTGTGACCTCACTTGACTTTCAGATAGACTAAAAACTCACAATTATCATAATACAAATAAAATAAATACTTTTAAATAATTCTCTAAAAAAAATGTTTTAAATAAGTAAAATGACTATAAACGTAACTTGACAACAATTCTTAAACAGACACATTTAAGATTAAAATTGTTAAATTCCTAAATTTTTAATATAAGATTTTAGTCACCATTGAGGAGAGTTGAGTCTAAGGTGGAGCTTGTCGAATAATGGGGATGGTAGTTGGGTACAATTAGCCTTATTATGGACCACAAAAAGTGACATGTTAGATTTTAATAAATCTCAAAAAAATCAATTATGTAATGCCACATCAACACATCAATAAATATGATCTAAACCTTACAAAAAGGAGTTCAAACAAAAAAAACCAAGTCCTTCCTTGGCAAGTTTTAGATATCATTGCATAGAGGGTTGTGTGCACACCTATGGGTCTTACTTCCTTTTGGGACCATTTTGGACACCTCAGTAAAAAAACATGTGATTTAGCAAGATATTTGATCAAATGGACTTGAAACCAAATGTTTTAAATAAGAGAATTGACAAATGAACACTTATACAGAATACAAACTGATTTGTTAAAAACACTTGATTTAATAACAAAGTGTTTCTAGAGGGTGAGTATAAATATTCTTAAAAAAAATAAAAATAAAATAATTTTAAACATCTATATGAATAAGGTGAAAATGGAAGCATAGTAACACACATAACATTCATCACCTATTCATTTAGAAATGATGTTTAGAAGTTGCAATAGCATAAATAGATCTGAAAATGCTTGGAAATTAATTAGATCAAGGTACATACCTCATCATGACATTAGTTTAGAAATACCTATTTTCTGAAGTTTGTATGAAGTTTCAAAAAATTCTGTCATCTATTGTGGACTGGCAATGTCGAGGCGGACAAAACCCAGAAATCTTTTCTCCAGATTCACACAGGTCAACTTTGACCTTTTAAAAGGTCAAAGACCACATTTTTATTCTGAAGGTGTGTGTATATTGAAAGTGTAAAGCTAAGATCTAATCCTCTAGATTAAAACCCTAGCATGAATATGTATGAAGTAACAATGCATAGATTTGAATGTGATAGAAAATCATACCAAGCCCCCAAGACTAAAGTACTTCTACCATTCTCACAATCTATAGTTGTTACTCCATGTTTGAATGCTTGAAATGTTGATAATAGTGGATCAAAGAAGAATGATCCTCTCTTGCTCCAAATACGAATGCTTGAAGATGCTTGAAGACTTGAAATGCTTGCTTGCCAATACTTGATGTCTCCTTGAGAACTTGAGAGAATAATGCTTGATTGCTTGAGATGAGATGTGATGTGAAAAACTTGATTGCAAAACTTGATGATCCAAATGAGAGAGGAAGGCCTCCTTTTATAGTGAATTAGGTCACACTCCTCTAAAAGGGCCACTTTGGAGAATTAAATCCCAATTAGGTCCTAACCTTTAGAGAATGGACCTAAATTAAATGTAATTAAAGGATTTACCATTTCGAAGCCCGAAACAGCCGACCCGGAGATGGGAAATTAATAATCCCGAAAGCTAAATTACCGACAATTGAAAATTTGAAATCTTGGTGGGAAGAGGTCAAGGTCGAGGTCGACCGTGACCTGGTCAGGTTCAAGGTCGACCTTGACCAAAAACCTTGACTTTTGCCTGGATGAAGTTTAAAGGCCCCAAGGATGCCCAAAAACTTAGAAATGAAGCTGGATAAGAATGGATTGTCTATGATAGACATAAGATCCTGTGATTGACGTGATGAAGGCTAGGAGGACTCATATCTATATCCTACCTAGAAATTAGAGCCATAGAAGAGGGGAATTAAGGAGAAACCTCAGGATCCTAACCCTAATTTCACCTAGGACATACACATGCATCCTAAATGCAAGTTTATCATGATAAATGCATTGAAAGAGGGTGCTAAACTTATCCAAATGGAAGTTCTTCCATTTTAAGATGATACATTTAGCCCCCACTTTAGCTTAGATATGACACTACGTGAATATGCAAGCTAAAGTAAGAAAATATCATAGTAAATAAAAATGAAAAAGGATATAGCCAAGTCCTCGATGTAAAGATCCTACAAAAAACCATTAGAACCTATAATACACCAGGTTAATGAAAATCTATAATCACCTAGAGCTTACTATATGATAATTTGAGAAGTATATAGAGCCCCTTATGCCCCCCTTGTTTCGGTTTTCTATTTTGGAAGGGTGAAATAGGGTGATAAGAAAACTCTAGATATTGGATATGCAGAGTGTTGAAAAGTTTATTCCTAAACCTATTAGAAGGATTCCTACCCTTCCTAAACTAGTTCAAGGAGTTAGATATTTGAATCACGATTCCAACGCCACTGATGGCATGGAAAATGGAGTTATCTAACTCAAGTTATGATGAAAAGAATGAATGTCTATCGAAATGCATAAAAGGAAATTCTTAACCTAACCCTAATTTTAAACCTATAAAAGAGATGAAAAAGGTAATACTCACTCATTCTTACCATTTACAGATTCAAAATTAGAAGCAAGATGCTGAGAAGAGAGGAACTGTGAGTGACATGCTTGGAGATTGTGAGACATCATCTAGCTACCAGACGAGCACTCCTTGAGGTGAGATTCTTTCCAGATTCATGTTTTTGCTAAGCAAGGTTGATTTTACCCCCTTGAGGTCAACTTTGACCCAATTAGGTTGACCTTGACCCATTTAGGTTGACCTTGACCCAAAAAGGTCGACCTTGACCTAGAAAAATTGACCCTGACCCAGTAAGGTCTACCTTGACCTAACTGAGGTCGACTTTGACCTAGATCAGTTGTACTTTTAGATTTGATGATGTAGATGATTGATATGATGTTGGTTTGTGATTGCAGGACCTTGTCTGCTTCCGAGAGCATCCCTTTGGGGAACTACTAGTGCAAGTCAAGGAGAGACTGTCTGATTTGGATGATGAGGGTTTACAGCTATTGAGGGATGTAGGACTATATTGGGTATTATTCCTTCCATAGATCAGGCTACATCGGGAGATGTTATCCACACTGATAGAGAGATGGGATGAGGATACATGCTCCTTCCATCTTCCTGCCGGTGAGATTACAGTGACATTAGACGATGCATATAGGATTATGAGGCTTTTGATCCGAGGAGAGACTGTCAGACCCAGGACACATAGAGGTTGGGAGGAGATTCATGTAGATATAGAGTATTGTATAGGTGGGTGTCCAGTGATGCGGAATCATTTAGATCACATCTCACTATCATCCATACTATCAGGCCGTACTCCCTTAGTACGGAAGGTGATGCTATGTATAATATCCTTGGTTGCATTACCCAACTCAAAGGGTACTGTATTTTGTTCACCTATGACTCATTTGATATAGAGGATGGAGAGAGAGAGGACTATGTTCTCATGGGGTTGCAACATGCTCTGTCAGCTATACCATGAGTTGAGTCAGCTGGCAAGGTATCAGTGAAAGAGTTTATCGATGTGCACCATTCTACAGATTTGGATTTTTGAGCACTTCGCATGTACACGTCCACAGGGAGTGCCAGTGATGGTAGATACAAGTACAAAGAGAGCCTTTGCATATCCTATAAGAGATGTCTGACAACTTGGAGATATGCTCTACTGGAGAGTACATCTTGACCGTATTGCCAGTGCTAATGTGATATGGAGACCCTATTGCTAGATGATAGAGTGGCCAGACACCCGATTCCAGATGAGACACTCTCAGCAATGTAAGCTGCTAGAGGGTCACCAGAGCCATATAGTGATGCCATATTATTATGATTGAGTGATGAGATAGTTTGGCCTACTACAGGGAGTCCCTAAGGTAGTACCTCGCTATGTGCATCTGACAAGATATCATCAGAGACCTGGTGCCATACATCGACCTTCAACAGTAGACATAGAGGATAGTGATGCAGAGGAGACAAAGGATATTGAGGTAACATCAGATGTATCCTATTCAGGTGTTAGCTAAGATTACATCCAGTACTGGAGCTTAGAGGGGACCCGCCCTATCTTCCCCAAGGATTATCCTATAGGTGATCCAAAATTTAGATAGAGGACACACCAGGATAGTGCAGACAGTGAGGAAGATGAGGATATCATAAATGAGGAGGAACACATCCCTAATGGGGAACCGATGGAGGAGGAAGAGAGAGCAGATGATAGAGCTAAGGACATGCCCCCAGCTGGTGATACTGGTGCAGATATACCTATCACTCCTGCATCACCACTGAGATTGTGATGGCCCCCACGACCCCACACAGAGACACCACCACCTTGGCCTAGACATAGCGAGTGTGGAGAGAGTAGTCACTCTATGCCCCCACCATCTAGACACTTTAGTGATGTCCAAGAGGGAGACCCAGGTATGGACTATGAATTTTTTTTTGATTAAAAATATGATTTGATGAAAATAAATATGATATTAGCATGATAAAAGTATGTTTCCTCTACAACTAGTGTAGCGGAATGGAGGAGTTTTGTATCTGAGGTTCTCAAGGATAACATTATTTCCTACCGACTTCCAACTGATGAGCAAGAGTCTTCCATTGGGCACAGAGATCCAGGCATACATGCCGATATCTTCATATGCATCCAGCGGGAGTTGAGGATGTGCAAAGAGAGGGAGGAGAAGCTGATGGTAGAGGTACAGAGTCTCCGAGAATGTGTTCAAGGCATGAGCATATCTAGGAGCCATACATAGACACACAAATCTTCATCTTCCTATCACAGAGCAGAGAGATCTGGGAGTCATCGACCATCAGAGTGGCATGGTGATAGGCATAGTGATAGATAGGGCCATTGGCCTCATATGTATCAGAACTTTGAAAAACTATGTATTGCTGATAAATGAAAAACTTTCTTTACTGATTAGTTCTATACTTGATTACTATGTTTTCATCAATATAAAACATAATAGAAAGAAAGAATTAAAGAAAGTGCATAAACATATTCAATATGTAATTTTTACTAAAACTACATAACCTATAAAAGAAAATCAATATAAGGAACACATAAATGCACATGGAACAAATGAGATTAAGGGTAATAATGTTTAAGATGCATAATATTAATGGGTTCCTTAAAAGAAATACCATCCATATCAGCAAGTTTGTAAGCACCCGAACCAAAGTTTTCAATAACAACAAAAGGTCCAAGCCAATTAGGGCTAAATTTTCCTTTTTCACCCAGTAAAGCATTCACATTTCGTTGATTCTCATAAAGAACTAAATCACCAACTGCAAATGTTCATTCAATTACCTTATGATTGTATTTTTTTTGGAGAGATTTATGATAAGCTTTTATATGTTCTAATGCATGTATTTTTTGTTCATCCAACATTTCCAATTCTTGTAAACGTTGTTCACGAAAAGTATCTTTATCAATTATCCCATGAAATGAAACACGTAAGGATGGTATTTCTAGTTCCAAAGGCATAATAGTGTCAGTACCATAAACAAGATTATAAGGAGAAGTACCTGTAGTAGTACAAACACTAGTCCTATAGGCCCATAAAGTGTAAGTCAGTTGAGTATGCCAGTCTTTGGAATGCTTACTAACTATTTTTCGCAAAATTTGTTCAATAATTTTATTCGATGCTTCAGCTTGTCCATTAGATTGAGGATATTAAGGAGTTGAAAATCTATGTCGAATCCTATATTTCTCCAAGAATTTCGCAACTTCTTTATTCTTAAAAGATGTTCTATTATCTGAAACTATTGTCAAGGGAATACCAAATCTTGCTATAATATTATTAAGGATGAAATCACAAATAACATCTGCCATTGAAGAATGAAGAGGGATAGCTTCAACCCATTTTGTGAAATAATCCGTAGCGGTGAGAATGTAAGTATGCCCTTGAGAAGAAGTTGGTGAGATTTTTCCGATAAGATCAAAACCCCAAATACTAAAAGGCCATGGAGAAACTTGATTACAAATCTCATGAGCAGGAGCATGAATCAAATTACTATGATGTTGACATTGAGGGCATTTTTTAACAAACATGAAAGAATCATGTTCCAAAGTTTGCCAATAATACCCCATTCGAAGTAACTTATGAACTAAAGATTTGCCACCAAAGTGTCCCCCACAAGAACCAGAATGAGATTCTGCTAAAGCTACAGGAATCTCAGTTCTATTGAGACATTGTAATAATAAACCTTCATAAGAGCGTTTGTATAGCACATCTCCTAAAATGATATAGTGCACTGCAAGTTTTCTAATGCGATTACGCATGTTCCTTGTTGTTGATTCAGGAAAAGTACCATCCTTCAAAAAATGAAAAATGTGTGAATACCATTCATCCAAATGCAAGTTGAAACAATTAGAGGTAATCTTATAAAAAATTGCAGGACTTTTAAGAGTTTGTATTGTAAATTGGAAATTTTCAGCATTGTTCTCGAGACAAACCAAGGATGCCGCACTTGCCATAGCATCTACGTGCCGATTATCTTTCCTTGGTAATGTGTGGATTGTGTAAGAGGAAAATTGTGAAAGGACATCAAGAGCTAAATCTCTATACTGTGTCATTCTATTGTTTTTAGTTTGATAGCCACCTTTAATTTGTTCAACTATCAATTGCGAATCTCCATATATATGTAAATGTTTGATATTGAGAGATGAAGTTGCTTGTAGGCCAGCTATAAGAGCTTCATATTCCGCAATGTTATTAGTACAAGGAAAGGTCAATTTATATGATAAAGGGATGGGTTTCTTTGTAGGGATAATCAAGATGATACCCACGCCAGATCCTGTCTTACACTTAGACCCATCAAAATATAATCCCAAATATCATCCTGTTGAATAGCTAAAATATTGTCATCAGGAAATTTGATAGGAGTAGAACCTTCAACAGAGTGAGGACAAGGAGCTTCAGCTAAATGATTTGTCAACGCTTGTCCCTTAATTGATTTATGAGGAATAAAATTAAGATCAAATTCAGTAAGTAACATTACCCATTTTGCCAAGCGGCCTGAGAGATCAGTTTGCAAGAAAAGATGTTTTAAGGGATCAAATTTGACAATCACATTAACTTCAGCATTTATGAGATAATGCCTAAGTTTTTGACATGCAAACCACCGCTAAACATTGTCATTCTAGAGGTGTGTATCTTGTTTCATAATCCAATAAAGTTCGACTGATGTAATATACAGGTCTTTCATTACCATTGTCATCAATTTGAGCTAATAATGCACTCACAGCTTGTGGGGTTGCTGAAGTGTATAATTGAAATGGTTTATCAAACTTAGCAGCCTGCAAGATAGGAGGATTTGCAAGATACTCCTTAAATTTCTCAAAAGTCTGTTTACAGTCCTCATTCCAAGAGAAAGTGGCATCCTTTCTAAGCAAGGAAGTAAAAGGGATTGTTCGGTCTGCCAAGTTAGAAACAAAGCGACAGATAGCTTGTATCTTTCCTTGCAAACTTCCTATTTGAGAAATATTTTTAGGAGAAGGCATATTAACAATAGCGTCAATCTTTTCAGTATCTACTTCAATGCCTCGCTTAGAAATTATAAATCCTAATAATTTACCAGAATCGACTCCAAAAACACATTTCTTTGGATTCAATCTCATATTGTATTTTCTAATCCTTTCAAATATTTGTCGTAAAGTAGTAACATGGTCTTCTCATTTTATAGATTTTGCCAAGATATCATCCACATAATCTTCAAGAATCTTATGGATGTAATCATGAAAAATCAAAGTCATTGCTCGTTGATAAGTTGCTCCTGCATTTTTTAATCCAAAGGGCATCATGACCCAACAAAAGGTTCCCCAAGGTGTTATAAATGCAGTTTTAAATTGATCTTTAGGAGGGATAAAAATTTGATTATATCCTGAAAAGCCATCCATAAAAGATAATAGAGCATGGCCTGCTATAGAATCCACAATCATATCAATATTAGGTAACGGGAAACATCTTTCAAAGATGCCTTATTTAAATCTCTACAATCAGTACACATCCTTATCTTATTGTCTCCTTTTGATACAGGCACAATATTTGAAATCCAATCCGAGTAATCAATAGAACGGATAAATCCAGAATTCAATAATTTTTCAATTTCACCTTTGACTAACAAAGCAATTTGTGGATTCATCTTTCGAATTTTCTATTTTACAGGTTTCATATTAGGCTTTAAAACAATGTTATGAGTAACAATCTTAGAATTGATACTTGGCATATTGGAATATGTCCAAGCAAAGATATCCTTGAATTCCAGCAAAAGGGAAGCCAACTGATCACGTTCATCATGAGTCAAACATTTTCCAAGTTTTATCACCCTTTCAAAATTAGTTTCATCCATTTGAATATCAACAATTTCAGTGATTAATAAATCACTTCTTATCAAAGAATCCATCGGTAAAGGAGCAATATCTTGTGCTTCATGTTCTCCAAAATAAGCATAAGTTTTTAAATAATAAGGCTTTCCTCGCTTATGATGAAACTTAGGTAAGTCCTCATAAACCCCTAAATATTCCATTAAAGCCTCTTCTTTAGGGAAGATATCCAAAGAGGGTTGTTGATTAAGATCAATAAGCAATGGGTTAACCAACTTCAACTGTCCACTGCAAATATGACTAACATGAAGAGGAAAAGCGAAGGGTTGTCAGTAAGGATTAAATCCTAATCCATACATATGGTCATAGATTTCATTATCCAAGGGTACTTGTATACCTTGTTCATATTTACCACATCCTTTCCCATTGAATCCTAATTTATTAAGAAAATGATAACCAGGACCATATCGATCAATCATATCAGAAGAAGTCCAAGGAGTGGTGTATGTCACAATATCATAACAATCAGGCTTTATAGTATCAAGTGTTTCATTACTTGAAGCAGCAACAAAATTACTTTTTAATTCTTTAGATAATGGAGAAGAAATAAATACCTTTTTCTCAAATTCATTCTATTGCTTCATAAAGTCTAAATCAGAGACCTTATATTTGCCAATAAATGTGGGATTAAAATCCAATGTTACCCAATCATCTTCAGTCAAGGAAAAGGAAGAAGGTGGATCTTCTTGTTGTTGAATTTCAGGTTGTTTTATCTCAAATTGTTGTATTGGTGATTTTTTTTCAATCTCTTTACTAGGTTGAATAGGTTCAAACATTTTGGCATATTCTGCATTTAAGCAAGGATTTAGAGCATCATTCGCATGTAATGTATACATTAGATTGTTATAGATGAATCGAACCTTGCAATGAAGAGTAGAAGGAACTGCATGCATAGTATATAACCATGGTATTCCTAAAAGAAGGTTATAGTTAAGTGGCCTAGGCATAACATGAATAGGAGTATGCAGGATAACTAGACCCACCTTAACAGGTAAGGTAATAATACCCAAAGTTCTTTTTGTGATATTATCAAATCCACATATAGGAACATTATCAGGTTGAATGGTAGATAAATCAGCCTTAATTGCTTTGAGCATGTCCATGCTACAAACATTAAGTCCAGATCCATTATCAATTAAGGTTCTTCGAATGATACTCTTATTAATAGAGACAGCCACCATAAGAGCATCATATTGATTCTGCACCTCTAATGAAGGTAAATCATCATCAAAAAACCTAATAGGAGGTACAGAAGGCATAGCATGCATACAATCCAAAATTGAATGAATGTTTTCTTGATTAGGAGGCGTAGCAGGAAGAGTAGATAAAGCATTTTGCAAAGCCTCACAATATGTTGGGGATGTTTGAAGTAATTCCCATAGAGATATTTTGGTAGGAGTAGCACGTAATTGATCAACTAAGTTGTACTCCTTAGAGGGAGAAGGATACCTAGGCACTTGGGGAAGCGTAGGTTGAGGAGGTAAAGAAACTGGAACAGTAGGCTGAGGGTTATTCCGTGTGCGATAAGCATGTGAAACAGAATCAATGTTATCAAAGAAATCCAAGGGATCTCTAGGTTTACCCTTAACTGTTATAGGAGGACATCCTTTTACCATCATCAAAGGTTTAGAAAATATCATTTTTGGTTTATCAATGTTGCAAATAGTGGGACATGAAGGTGACCATGCACACACCCTATGGTAAAGGTCAATTGGAGAGGTTGTGGAGGAGAGTGAAATAGGAATAGGATCCATGGAGACCATATTCGAACCATTTTCAGCCTCACTACCATGTTCCTCATTAGGGATTCTATCCTCTTGTATAATAAAAGCATCATCAAAGTACTCAAAACAAGAATCATACATGTTAAATACAAAGAAAGTACTAAAAGCATGAAAAATAGAAATATTTTTGTATTTTTAAAGGAATTTTGCAATTTTTTTGTATTTTTGAAATATAAATGCAAGAAAGAAATCTACAAGATTTAAATCTAACAACATAAAAGAAAGAGTTGTTATAAACGGGTTCACCAAAATGAATAAGGTGAAAATGGAAGCATAGTAACACACATAACATTCATCACCTATTCATTTAGAAAGGATGTTTAGAAGTTGCAATAGCATAAATAGATTTGAAAATACTTGGAAATTAATTAGATCAAGGTACATACCTCATCATGACATTAGTTTAGAAATACCTATTTTTTGAAGTCTGTATGAAGTTTCAAAAAATTCTGTCACTTACTGTGGACTGGCAATGTCAAGGTGGACAAAACCCAGAAATCTTTTCTCCAGATTCACACAAGTCGACTTTGACCTTTTAAAAGGTTAAAGACCACATTTTTATTTTGAAGTTTGGTTTCGATTCTATTCGCAAATCCTGAAAGTTTAGCGAAAAGGGTACTCCGATATGTCCTCTGATTCCCAAAACAACACCTGTAGATATCTGAAAAAGGGGTTTTGGGGGTGGCTATATAGGGTTTTGCCTTAGTCAAACCCCCATTTTGGTGATTCCCACCTCCACGAATAGGCAATTGAAATAGTATGTGTGTGTATATTGAAAGTGTAAAGCTAAGATCTAATCCTCTAGATTAAAACCCTAGCATGAATATGTATGAAGTAACAATGCATAGATTTGAATGTGATAGAAAATCATACCAAGCCCCCAAGGCTAAAGTACTTCTACCATTCTCACAATTCATAGTTGTTACTCCATGTTTGAATGCTTGAAATGTTGATAATAGTGGATCAAAGAAGAATGATCCTCTCTTGCTCCAAATACGAATGCTTGAAGATCTTGAAGACTTGAAATGCTTGCTTGCCAATACTTGATGTCTCCTTGAGAACTTGAGAGAATAATGCTTGATTGCTTGAGATGAGATGTGATGTGAAAAACTTGATTGCAAAACTTGATGATCCAAATGAGAGAGGAAGGCCTCCTTTTATAGTGAATTAGGTCACACTCCTCTAGAAGGGCCACCTTGGAGAATTAAATCCCAATTAGGTCCTAACCTTTAGAGAATGGACCTATATTAAATGTAATTAAAGGATTTACCATTTCAGAGCCTGAAATAGCTGACTCGGAGGTGGGAAATTAATAATCCTGAAAGCTAAATTACCGACAATTGAAAATTTGAAATCCTGGCGGGAAGAGGTCGAGGTCGAGGTCAACCCTGACTTGGTCAGGGTCGAGGTCGAACCTGACCTGGTCAGGTTTGAGGTCAACCTTGGAGAATTAAATCCCAATTAGGTCCTAACCTTTAGAGAATGGACCTAAATTAAATGTAATTAAAGGATTTACTGTTTCGGAGCCCGAAACAGCTGACCCAGAGGTGGGAAATTAATAATCCTGAAAGCTAATTTACTGGCAATTAAAAATTTGAAATCCTGGAGGGAAGAGGTCAAGGTCAAGGTTGACCCTGACCTGGTTAGGTTTGAGGTCGACCTTGACCAGAAACCTTGACTTTTGCTAGGATGAAGTTTAAAGGCCCCAAGGATGCCCAGAAACTTAGAAATGAAGCTGGATCAAAATGGAATGTCTGTGATAGACATAAGATCCTGTGATTGATGTGATGAAGGCTAGGAGGACTCATTTATGTATCCTACCTAGAAATTAGAGCCATAGAAGGGGGGAATTAAGGAGAATCCTCAGGATCCTAACCCTAATTTCACCTAGGACATACAAATGCATCCTAAATGCAGGTTTATCATGATAAATGCATTGAAAGAGGGTGCTAAACTTATCCAAATGGAAGTGCTTCCATTTTAAGATGATACACTATAATAGATTTTGGGAAGCCCAAAGTGAAAGAGCACTCTCACATAAACTTGTGGTTGTGCAACCAACTAGACTGTATAATTAAGCTGATAGGATTTGTGTGAGATCTTTGCTCCTGTAAAATAACATTTTTAGTTGGATAGTTGTCAATCCCAGACATAAAAAAAATCCCCGGTTGTTTTGGGCTCTTTTATGTCTCATACGATTTGTACCAAGTTTTTCCCTGTTCATTTTTCATTGTTCCCATCTTCTAGCTGCCTAAAATGGCACCTTCATTCTTGTTTTGGGCCTGTCTCTACAGATTTGGTCATATTTATCATATCTTTCTCACAATCCAAAAATAAATTATTTCTTTCCTTTCCAATCAGTGGTTTCAGAGAAATCAAGATTTCTTAAACCCTTCTTTCACAAATCGATTCCTTTTGGTTTCTCCAAACCCTACTCATGTGATTTTTTCTACTAGTACAAAAAATAATATATGACTAAATAAACTACTAAAAATTATAGATAAATAACTAATTTTGATCATGTGACCATTAGTATTTTATTGCCGGTCATTTGTCTTGTGACTAAATTTATGACTAAACTATTTTAGTTATTTATTTAGTCACTTGATTTGGTCATTGATTTAGTCATGGTAGTGATTTATTTAGTCATTAATTTAGACAAATATTTAGTCATTACTTTAGTCATTACTGTAGTCATATATTTAGTCATTACTTTAGTCGTTAATTTAGTTGTAAATATAGTCATTAATTTAGTCATATTAAGGTATGATAGAATCGAATCACCATCCTCCTGCTTGTAAAACATGCACTCTTCCATTAAGCTAACACCTTTTAAAGAATAAGCATACCATGCATGTCAATCTATATATAAAATGGACAGTTTGTATGTATGTTGTCTATTATGGACCAAGTTTCTTGAAGTCCTTGTCAATGAAATTACATAAATGGAAAATTAATCCCTAGTCAAAAGCAATATCCAATACATTCCACCACACAAGAAAATCTAAATTTCTATCCTTAGTTACTTCTTTCACACTTTCATGTCAATAGATAAAATACACCCATTAAGTGTTAGACATGCTCCTAGGCTATAACCTTCACAAGGAAAAACTATGAGCTACCCCTATGATGCGTCACTATATAATACATTATGTATAGGTAAGGACATATGAAGGCAACAAGATTCAATAAAGAGAAATATAAATTCATGGAAAATATACATTTGTCAGTAGAAAGAGTTTTGAGATTTATAGTTTATTATTATATTTTGGACTCCATATATAAGATATTAAAAACATCATCATTTATTGTAATTTATCACCAAACTATCAAGCAATAAAACACATGTTTTAGAGGCTAGTCTATTACAAATACTATAAATGGTTGTAAGCGACAAAGACCAATGTTTCTAGCATGCCTTCAACTAAATAAGAAGTATAGGTGCATCATTTAAACTAAAATATAAATAAAATTGAAGTTATCTCACTATAGTTCCATCTCTGTTTGTAGAGGAGAAAGCTCATCTTCTTTAGCAGAATTTGGTGTAGTCTTATGAGATGTAGGTTGTGTGGTTTGTTTTATAGAATTGGGGTAGTTAATTTGTAGCTAGAAACTAATGAACATGTTGAAAATAATTTTAAATTTCATCATGGACTATCTCACTTACATCATAACGTGTGGCAAGACCCTAGTGAAAGATTCAAAGAAAATAATCTGTAACAGAAGCAGACAATGAAAGAACAACTAATTTGTATGGATTTTCCACAATCTGAACAGAAATTCAAACACGGATAATAAATAGTATATTAACCTGCAAACTAAACACAGAAAAATTAAACAAAAATGGCTCATGAATCCATAAGCTTGACTCCAAGGGGATAGAGACATTGCTAACTGTTATCAAAATATTTATGTAGCAGTATACTAACCTCTATAGTAGGCTTGGTGTCTAGTTGAGGAACTTTGGTATGTAGATTAAAGTAATCTAGTGTGTGTGTTGCAACATCCAATCATGGCTTACCCTTTACAAAATGTTGAATAACCAATCCAGGTAGTTCAACTTGAAGGTTGTTACCAAATGTTGAAATTGTTGTGTTTACTTATTAATTAAATCATGTATTGATTTAATTATTAAGTCACTTATTATCTCTGTCTACTTAAGCTAAACTTTAGACATATAATAATTAATTACTTTATTAATTATTATCATGCAACCTAAGTTTGTTCACCCTTCTAGGGTTTCAAATCTTATTTTATAAAGATTGATCTCTCTTGTAATCTTATTAAGAAATATTTATTTTATTAAATTACCACTTTTATTTTTGCACATCAAGAATGTCTCCTCTTTCATGGATCCATGCGTTCAAGCCTCTCTAGCTTCTTGCTTCTCTCTCTTTCTATGACAGGTGTTTGCATGGAGGTGTTCTTGGGAGTTGTGGGTTGTTTACTCATCAACACCAATAGAAATAACCAATCCCATGCAATAAATTGCACACTCCTTGACCTCTTGTATATAGAGATCTAAAATAAAATAGAAATAAAGGCACAACCCATGGACTAATAAAATATATAGAAATTAAATTTATACACACATTGAGATAATACAACATTCCTTTTGGGTTCTAAAACATTAATATTACTGATATTAAATCAATAAAAAATATATCCAAGAAAAGCAAGCTGAAGATCCGATTTGATCCTGATCTTGATTGGCCAACAATATCAAAATGGTATTGCAAATGGGATGAACACATGGCTTAAACTAAAAAATTGGTGGCTGTAAAAAAAAGAATGCTTTTTAAGTTAAGAATAAAACATTAAACATCATCAGTTGGAAATAATGGCATTCATTTCATATACTTCTAATATCAAGATAAAAATTTACAAGCAAAAATTAAGGATGAATTTCCTTAACCAATTCTCCACAGATACTACATACCTTTATTGTGACTTTTTAGTAAAAATCACTAGCAACTGAAAGAACGGGTCTAGAAAGGGCCTAATACAAGTTTGGACTAGTTTAGCATTAGCCAAATAATTCATTATTGAGTTCACCACAAAAGTATCTAAAAATGGCTATGATATAGGAAAAACTAGAGTGGAAAAATATTATAGGAGTCAAGATTTCTTAAGATATAACTATACTAAGTGTGTATTAACCATTGTTTTAAATTTTAAAAAGGGCAGAAAGAGAGAAAATATTATTCTCTATATTCAAATTGAGTGTAGATCCAAACACTCTCTATTAGCTAGATAGATTAAATGGACATGAATATAAAAGAAAATATTCCAATAGAATGTCAACAAGAGAGAATGGTACTAAAAAATAACTCCAGCTGCACTCATGTTTCACCCATAAACCCTCAATGTGCATGATTAGGAAACCATTACCTTGATGTAGGGATGGGAGACAAAGGGTGAGTGTGAATGCATCACAATTCTAGTGAATACAAGAGCCTCAATCTTAATATTTTAATTGACAAAGTTGTCATGATACAAGACAATATATTGAGAAAAGAGACAACACAATATGTTATGAGAATAAAAAATCTCAAACAAAACACATGTTCTTTACCTTACATTAAGTTATTTCTCAATTCTACGTACCAGGGAGCCTTTAGGATTAGCTAACCAACCAGGTAGCACAACCACAAGCTCGTTCAATACCGAAAATGCCCCAACTTGCATAAACATTCTTGGATCAAGATAGTAGTTGCAAATTTTTAGAGAAATATAAAAATAAAAGGAAAGCAAGAAGAAAAATCACAAGGTCTTTATTATATGAAAAAGACACTATAAAGTAAAGAGTGATATGTATTGTAGAGTATAATCATTTTCCACATATAGATCTGACACTCACCTTAGTCTTTACTCAATTTTCTCTAAGTTATCATTTTAGAGACTTATCTATTTTTGGGATTTCTCGCTTCAACATCAATAATGGGCTACCAAGGCATTGAATGATATAAGACATTTTGAATATTTATTATATATTTTTTTTTGATCAGTAAAGGCCGAAGCCAAGTTTTTGTATTATGCAGAAAGAAAGTATATAGAATCTAACATCTAGTAATCAAAATAATGTTCAAATATGGAGAATATATAATATGGAGCATAAGATCTCTCCATGAAATACCAGTATCAACCATGAAGAAAGAAAGCTGAAAGCTACTTATCCCTACCAGTAATAGATGGTTTCAAATGGTCAACATTCAAACTGGGATCAACTTTATATCAGCACCGTCAGATCTTCATTCTTCTCTCGGGGATTGGAAAGATTAACCGCAACAAGAACCTTAGTTACATTTGTGCTTGGTCGCATGATTGCAAAGCACCATACTAACCTCTATGATCATGCAACCGCAACCTCTTAACCGCGCAATGCTAATCACAACCCCTCTCAAAAATCTTCGGCCACATCACCAGTCAGCAACCAATTAGAAATAAGCACGTGAGCAACACCGGCACCAGACCCACCTCACAACTCCGCAACGGTGATGCCTCCACAGCTGTCGCATGGTCGCATAGGCTGGGAAAATTCCATGCGATCACATGACAACCGATGGATCTGGAATCTTTCCCTTCTGAGACACTAGGCTTGCCTGCCAATTTGCCACCTTGTTACTCAGACCAACCGGAGACCGCCACAACACCACCTTCCTTGACAGCGGGACCACTACATCTATCCACCAACGGACCCCATGTGAGAGATGTCAACCAGTCGCATGATCGCATGTCAAAAATTTCTGACATGCGATCATGCGATAACCAATAAATCACGTGCCTTCGCTTCCTTTCTAACACCCGCTTGCCAATCTGCCACCCTATTTCTCAGACCAACCGGAGACCACCACAACACCACCTTCCCTGATAGTAGGACCACTGCATCTATCCACCAATGGGCTCCATGCGATAGATTTCAACTGGTCGCATGTCAAAATTTTTTGACATGCGATCATGTGACAACCCATAAAATCACGCGCCTTTGCTTCCTTTCTGACACCGGGACCACCCCAAAACCTTGCGCAGTCGGCACTGACACTCCTCCACCATGCACTGACATGACCAATGAGAGGACACTAGGGTGGCATGACATGTCATCAGACCCTCTAATCACTATCCCAATCGATAGCCAACTGTACCAAACTTTTCACTTACCACAACTACCTTGGGCCTTCCCTACTGCCTTGTCACATGATCGCAAGGCAATTTTTCCACTCTTGCGATCATGCAACTAGACCACATTTCTACCACAACTACCCATCTACAACATCTAATGAAGTTTTATTTTATTTTATTCCTATCTCTCTAACGTTTCATCAAATCATATTTTTTCTGGGCATTTCTAGAAGTTTTCGGAAGGTCGTATGTTTTTGAAAAAGGGCAAAAAGCTCTACAAAGGTTTCCATCAATGACCGTACCATCGTCGAAGCTGAAGTGGGGATGACAACTATCAAAAGTACTTGCTCTTTGATCACTATCCCAATCGATAGCCAAGTTTACCATTCTTTTCACTTACCACAACTACTCCAGGCCTTCCCTTCTACCTTGTCGCATGATCACGAGGTAGTTTTTCCACTCTTGCGATCATGCGACCAGACCACATTTCTACCACAACTACCCAGCTGCAACATTTAATGTCAAAATAGGGAGAGATCTTCTCCAGGGAGATTGGCTAGAGGATATGTACTTGTCCTTATGATCGATCAACCTTTATGTACTTGTCCTTTTGATCGATCAACCTTTTTTGAATCCAGCAAAAGCTTCGCCTTCCAACTTTGAAAGTGACTAAAAGGATGGATAAAAATACCCTGCAATACATTTTTCACTTGCTAGATTTGGAAGGAATCAAAATGATGAAGAAACTGCCTCCACATATCGCTTTGAGAGCCAATCTCTCTCTGACATATTTAACTCGAGAAGGTGATGGGACGTTTCTGAGAATAAGGATTGGTTTCTGAACATTTAACTTGTTCAAGTTGACAAACTCATATGTGTGATGTGATCAATTTTGAAGCTGTACTCTGCACAATACCCTTATCTGATTTGACTTGTGAGCTAGCCGTTGGAGATCCATCTGACATGTATACCATCATCTACCTTATTTGCCAACTCATCTGCTTTACTATTACCTTCCTGGTAGATATGATTAGTCATTGAAGATTCAAGATTTGAAATGAGGCTTAATATATTTTCCAAATAGGATTGAAGTTTCCGATTTGAAATAGACCCTGACCTTATTGCATTTATAATAATCATTGAGTCTCCTTCTATTTCAATTCTATTCATATTAAGTTCTCTGGCTAGAAATAAGCTATGATAAAGAGCTTTTATTTCTACAACATTATTAGTATTTGGGTCTAATGGCTGTGCTAGTTGGGCTATAATTTGACCCTCAGCTGAATGAATGATGCAACCCACTCTAGAAGGGCCCAGATTTCCTCTTGAAGCCCCATCAAAGTTTAATTTAACCCATCCTGGAGAAGGAGATTTCCAAACACATGTTAATCTATGAAGAGAACTCCCCTTACAGCCTCTACCAATAATGGAAGGCATTTTCAAACCATGCCAATTTTTTAACATCCTATCATCCCAGCCAGAATAAAATTTATGAATGGTTGAGAATGTCTGATTCCTGGAATTCATGATCTCCACTATAGCAGCCTCAATTCTATTTAATAACTGATTCATGTCCAATGCTTTCTCTTGAAATAATCTCCTATTCCTTTCCTTCCACAATTCCCATAGAAGTATTGATGTGGATATGATCCAGAGGTTCCCACATAAGCTTTCTTTGGAGATAGTTGGCCAAGCAATAAGGTGTAATTGCAGATCTTGAGGAGACACAGTTGTCCAATTCAATTTTGAGTGTAACCAATCCCAACATTCCACTAAAAATTGGCATGAGAATAATAAATGATTGAGATTTTCTTCCTATTGATAGCATAGTGTGCATCTAGATGGTCTATAAAATCCCATTTTTGTGAATTTCTCAGCTGTTAGAATACGGTCTTGAAAAGTTACCCAAAGGAATACTTTAGGCAAACACAATGTGTTCCAACATAGGTGAGTGGGGATTAAGGAAGATTTTTGAGAATGTTGAGTTAATAATTTATACCCTTCCTTCACCTTGTAATTACCATCCTTGGATCCAAACCAAATGATCTCATCATTGCCACTTTTTAATAGAAAAGATCTTTTTTGAAGAGCAGATTTTATCAACTGTAATTCTTGATGATTGGCCCCAATATTCGTGAAGTCCTTCCAACTCCATGATCCATCCTCTTTGGAAGATGCAGAAGGAGAGATATAGTCTCTCAACATTGTTCCCCACTTACCTTGGCTGATGTGCATAATCTGTTGAAGCCCAGGAATTGAATGAAGACTTTGAAAACCTCCCCAAGAATCTTCCCAAAATCTGGCCAGATTACCGCTTTTGGTGTTCCAAGAAAGGTAGGAATCAACAATATGTCTAGATTTGATAATAAAATTCCAAATTCTAGATCCTCTTGGAACATTTTTAATTTTGAATACTTCTTGTATTCCCCCTGAACCTAGGTATTTGCCTTTTAGAATTCTCACCCATTTGCAGTCTTTGTTCTTAATTAGCTTCCAATATAATTTTGCTCCTAAAGTTGAATTCTGCCATAACTGATTTTTGATCCCTATACCCCTTGAAGAAATAGGTTTGCAAATATTTTCCTAAGAGATCAATTTGAATTTCTTGTTCTGAACAGTGCCATGCCAGAAGAAATTCCTCAATTTCTTAATTGTATCCATGTAACCAGAAGAAGACAAAGATAGGCATGATAGAAGATAGATAGGAATGGCTGAGAGAGTGGCTTTAATCAATACAATCCTCCCTGCCCATGAAAGCCATTTCGCTTTCCAACTTGCTAATTTTTGGTCCAATCTTTCATTTAATGTTTTCCAAACCCTTGTGGTCTTGAGACTTTTGTCAATGGGAATTCCCAAGTAATTGCATGGAAGAGATCCTACTTTGAAGGCCAGGATGGATTCTATCTTTAATTGAACTCTCTGTTTTGTGTGAAAGAAAAAAATGACCGATTTGTCTTTGTTCACTGATTTTCCTGAGGCTAGAGCATATTTGTCTAAGGTATTTTTGAAAGTGGATGCTTCTCTAACTGATCCAAGGCCAAATAAAAGGTTATCATTAGCAAATTGCTAATGTGTGATAGGAGGCACCGAAGATGTGACTGAGCTACCTCTAATACTTCCCTGAGATTGGAGATTAATGATGCTTCTGCCTAAAGCTTCTGCCATAATAATATATAAGAAGGAAGAAAGGGGATCACCTTGTCTAATTCCATTTGTGCCACCAAAGAAACCATGGGGTGATCCATTAATAAGAATAGAATATTTTGGGGTTGATATACAATAGAAAATCAGATTTATCCAAGCTTTGGAGAAGCCAAAGCATTGCATACATTTCGAAAGAAACCTCCAATTCACTTTGTCATAAGCCTTTTTGATGTCTAGTTTAATTATCATGCTTGGTTTTTTTGAAATTTGGATAGAATGAATAGCCTCTTGTGCAATAATGATACCATCAAAAATAGATATGCCCAGTACAAAACCAGTTTGTTCTTCCCCAATAATTTTATCTAAGATCACCTTTAGCCTATTTGCAAGAGTCTTTGAAAGAATCTTATAGATAGTATTACATAAAGAAATAGGCCTAAATTCATCCAACGAGTTAGCATTATCTGATTTTGGAATGAGGGCAATAAAAGTGTTGTTGATTTCAGTTAGAAATCTACCTGATGCTCTTGCAGATTCAAGGGCTTGAGTGAGTTCCAAACCAATTAGCGGCCAGTAGTGGAGGAAGAAAGGAGGAAACCCATCCGGTCCTGGAGCTTTATCTGGAGCCATTGAAGATAATGTCTAATGAATTTCCTCTATTGTGAACGGTCTCAAAAGCATTTGGTTGTCCAAGTCTGAGAGCAACTTAGGTATCTTGCAGAGAATTTCTTGTTGACAGGTCAAAGAAGAAGAATCTGATGAGTTCAACACTTTAGAAAAGTAGGATACTATTTCTTGCTGGAGCTCTTTTTGATTGGAGATAATTGATCCATCTTGTTTGGTGATTTGGATTATCCTATTATTATTCCTTCTACATTTAGTGTTGGTATGGAAGAACTTGGTGTTTTTATCTCCTACTGCCAACCATGTTTCTCTTGATTTTTGTTTCCAAAAGATTTCTTCCTTGTTGAGCACATCCTCTAATTCCTTCAGCAATTCCTTCTCTTTAAAGTATAAATCCTGATTCATTCCTTGCATCACGATCTCATTATTTAGTTCTTCCAATTTAGACTCAATTTCCTCCTTAGAAGAGAAAATATTCTTAAAATGAGTTCTGTTCCAGGTGAGCAAATTTTGTTTGATGAATTTTAGTTTTGTAACAAAACAATACATTTTGGAGCCTTCCACCTTTGCTTCTGACCACCAATTTTCAATCCATTGTAGAAATTTTTCTTCTTTCAGCCACATATTTTCAAATTTAAAAGAGCATTTGAGAGGTTTATCTTCTTCCATCATATCTAGACAAATGGGAAAGTGATCCGATCCTGAGTAGGGGCAGATGGATGCTTTTAATTCAAAGGGAAAGGATGTGATGTCTCCCTTAAAAAGGAACCTATCCAATTTTTTTGAAATATTATCTAATCCCAATCTTCTATTGGACCAAGTGAAAGCCCCATTGTCCAATTCAATTTCCAGCATATCTTCTTTTTGAAGCCATTCTTGAAAATCAGATTGAGATTGAGAGCATCTTTGTAAGCCCCCCTTTTTTTCTGAGGAATGGATGATGGCATTAAAGTCACCTCCCATAATGAAATTGGAATTTGGAAATATTGAAAGCCAATTACTGATATCCTCCCATATCTCCAATTTTCTCCTTCTTGTTATAGGCCCATACACATTAATAAGATATATGGATAGGTTTGTCTATGTGCTAATGATTTTGCCCCCCATCCAGCTTTGGGTATCTTTGATATGTGAATATAATACAGTTCTAGGATTCCAAATAATTGCTAAATCCCCTGAAGCCCCTGCTGCCTCAACAACTGTGGCTTTCCAATCTCCCAAGGATTTAGTGAAGACTTCTATTTATGTTTTACTTATTTTGGTTTCTTGAAGGAAAATGACATCGACCTTAGTTGTCTAGATGTAGCGTTTTGCTAAATGTTGTTTGTTAGGGGCATTCAGTCCCCTAACATTCCAAGAAAGAAGTCTCATTGAGAATTGGGAAGGAACTTCCCCTTCCCTACTTTTAAATATGTTTTGATCTTAGCTTGATCATGATCCTCACCCCTTTCTTCTCTTAGAACAGCAGCTGATTCTCTTCCTTTCCCTCTCTTTTTCCCAGATCCACAATCCAAAACTGTTTTGTGTTCCAATTGCATCATTCCTAGCAGAGCATTAGAGCCAGCCAATTCTATTTTAGAATCTAATTCCTTGTTTTCTAATTTTGGTAAACCCTGGGAATATTCTGTTATCTCTAATTGAAGAATTGAATTGTCTTCATTCATGTCTCCATGTTCCTCTTCCTCATAATCATCTTCCAACATTTTTTCGAATAGAGAATGTGAAGAAGAACAATTTGTCTCATAACTCTCTGGAGCAGTTCCGAAAAGATCATAGACAACTTGGAGCTTAGATGGAATTGGTTCTTGTATGCTTCTTGACCTTTCTAATCTTGTAGAAGAAAGTTTTTGATTTGGTGAATTTTTTAAAGGTTTAAGTGAAATTAAACCTCCCTTCACTTTATTTCTGGAAGAAATCAGGGGTAGTTCAGCTAGAGCTTCCGGAGTAGAATTTTTATTCTTTTTATTTCTAATTCTAGAGGATTTCCTGCAACTTGACCCTAGAGAGAATATAGGTCTTTTAGATCACAAAGTCTAATTTTTAGAATGTCATCCTCTTTGTTCAAGTGATTTTGTGAAGCAGAAGAAATAGAGGTCTTTGAATTTTGACACATTTGTTCTTCATTCTTAAGATCACAAATTTTCATATTCAAGATGTCATCATCCATGCTGGAGATGTTGATCTTCCTGTCCCTTTGTTTAATGGCTACCTCCCAATTGTTATCAAAAGTTTGGATGTGATCCCCCTGAAGGACTTGATCAACAATTTCCTCCATTAGTTCCTGTTGAACTTGTCTTACCCAATATGTGATACAATTCTCCAACCAGGACACCTGAGAATTGATGAAAGGCAGTAATGAAGGTTGAGGAGAGGGAGGCAAATAAGCCTTGGTTAACAACCTGAACTATTAGAAGACATACTATAGAATATTTAGCTCATTGATCAGTTTCTATGAATTATTCACAAAAAAATACCAATGTTCCATTACCACAATTGCTATGCTTTTAAATTAGATGGTAGACCAGTAACCAAACAATTTGAAAATAAATAAATGAGATTTCCAAGAACACTCCATCGTGAATAAAAAGCACTACATCTTGAAAGATTATTTTTGTGAATGCAATTATAGGGTAAGTGGAAAAACATCAATGCATTCTTAAATGTATTATTCCTTATCAATGAAATAGGGAAGATCCAACACAAATTATGATGCGGAGCCAAAATTCTCACATCAACAAACTCATTGGCAATGTAATGATCAAACCACACTTCAAGGACCAACTTGTGTCTCATCCATGAATACAAAGTTTGAACAAAGGACCAAAAGATTCTCAAAGGCACAATGCTCTGATCAGTGGATAACATTCCATCTAAAGTTTAACCTTCAACCTAGTACAACATCAACATATGGTGTGACAATATATTTAACCCCTCGGTCTTGGACCATTTCTTTCACCATGAAAACTCAAACGCCCCTTAGGATATAGACTTACATTAAGGAAAAAAGAACATATATTTTTGGAGGTTTATAAGTAGCAAAGAACTTTAAATGCCACGTAGAATCAAATTTGACTGTCATTGCACATTAACAAGCCTACAAGTTCCAACAATATCTTCATTGTCCACCTTGATTAGTTATTTTCCTTTGGCAATACTCATCCAAAGGGTCATAGCACATTCAAGGAACTGATCATAAGTTATCAATATGAATACATATGATGACAATCTTCAAGTATTTAATGAAAAATTTCCACTATGTCTATCACAATTTTAAGATAGTTTTTACAAAAGTTTGAGCAATCAACATTAAATGTGATATAGAAACTTTAACCAAGAGGTAGGAGCAACATTCATGACAATGATCTCATGTCTTTAAAATGAGTGGAAGATATTAAAACACTTGAATCTATAAACAAATCTTTACGAACTTTAATTGTCACTAACTTGACAGTTTGGACTAAGATTTTGTGATCTCCTTGAAAAAAATTGTGTTCATTTCATAAATTCTCCTCGGTTTTCAAATAGTAAAAGTTCCTATGAGTCAAAGGTTATTTTGACCTGATCTCAAAAAATAGGAGAGTGTTTATAATTGACATGCTACCTCAGTAAAAGAAGTCTGATTTATCCAACTACCTTGGAGATTATCTCCCACCATCCAAACAACACACTCTCCAACACAAAATCCCAAATACAACTTGTTGTTATTCACTGTCATTCCTGAATTTTCCATGTCAAGTACAATCACCTTTTTGTTTGATCAACATTGGAAACAAGGCATAATCCATGAATTATTAATTAGAAGAGAGGTATTCATATCCATTCCCTTATGTTCTTCCACCATCTCTATTTGGAAACCACAAAATAGCCACAAACAATAAAAAAAATTCTCAAAACTGCAATCACTAACCTAGATAGTTTGAACAATGCCTGTCAAAAGGGCTCAAAAAGTTTATATCTTGCATCTCCAAGAGCATTCCACAACATATGAAGGATCTTGGCACATTTAAGGAGACTTCACAATATTTTTCCAATCCATATAGATTTGTGTTACAATGAAATGAAGGACTAAGTGACTGTCACTACTTTATGACAGTTTTGAAGTTATTTATAAAATAAGTGATTCCAAGTCATAGTTGATAAAAAAAATTACAAACCAAACCTTCTAGTGCATCAAATAACTTATGAAAACCATAACCTTGAAACCTTGGAATATGAAATAATGTCTAGAAATAGAGCATCACACCAAAAATTAGATTTTTCCACCAAATACAAATGGAGAAACTTAATTTTTTATAGTTTTTGTTTACCCTAGCCCGTGACAATGTAATATTTAGAAAATTTGCAATTTATTTCTTCTTACTCAATGAATTTTATTATAATCTCTATAGGGATAATTTACTTTACAATAAACCATAATTAGGGTTACAAGAGTTTATATCAAGATTGAGGTATTTGGACACTGATTTTGAGTGGAAAAAAGTTTCTTTAGGCATGCATGCCTACACAGGGAGTCTGTGAAAGTCAACCACAATGTTAGCAAATTGGACTTCCTTTCCTTCCCAAACACAATCATGCATCCCTATGCTAGTTTTCTTAGCCCAGCTTCAAGGCATAGCCCTAAATAGAACTTGATGTTTCCATTTTAAGAAGAGGTTTCTCATTGGAAAGTTTGAACACAAACATACATGAACACTATTTTCTGGTTCTTTTCTCAGAATGGAAATTGGAGGGACACACGAAGATGTGGATTTGGTTGTTTCAAGAGGAATACATGAGTCCGGTGGTCTTTGCAACTCACTGTTTGGAAGGGTTTGGGATTTAGTTTTTTTTTAATATTTATTTTGACACTTAAGCTATTGATGGTTTGTATTGATTGTAGGCTGATACATTTTTATTAACTTCAAATCCTTAGCATATAAGCATTTTTTTTTTGGAGATCATGTCTTGGAGAACTATTACTAGGTAAGGTTATTTTTGCAGACAGTTTGAACTCACAAGTATTATAGTTAATTATTGAGGCTTAGCTTGTGGTTTTGGTGTTCTTCTTGGGGTCCCCGGTACCACCACCTATCGATCTAGAAAAAAAACCTAAAAAAATAAATGAGCATTTACTAATTTTAAAATGATTATTAATAAAAAAGATGACCATTCTAAACTAGATAAATACTACAATTCTAACTATTTTTCATTTCTTTTTTGGCTCACAAGGTTATCAACTATGGGGTTTATCTATAGGACTTATACTTTAGGTTTTAAGTTATTCTTAAGTAAATGCAACTATGAAATTTATAGAGGATTCAAATGAGCAAGATGGAAATAAATGAAATTAATGGGGAGGTTGGATTCAAATCTGGTATGAATGTTCGAACCAACTGTATTTTAGAGGCCAGTGTGACTTATATTAATTGTTGTAAAAATGACATTTTGATAATCACCAACATTTCATTCTTTATATATTAGTTTTTTGTCTTGTAAAATAATTGACCCCCTATCCAATGTTGCATGTTTCTTTATTTATTTCTTGATATCTCTTTATTTATTTCATGGTCAACTAATGTGTAGAACACTTTTACTGTCTTGCATCATAATGGTTGATTTAATTTTGCAATTATAATTTGATGCAGAAAAGCCATTTCATAATTTCATCATTTTCAAGAAAACATTCCATGTAAAACATGTTGTATGAATACACCTGAGATAAAAAATAAATATTTTTTATAATATTTAAACATGTTAAACTTGTTGTTGTAGAGGTAGATGCAAGGAACAAGATTTATCCTAATCCCAACTAGGTAGTGCAACTAGTACCCAAATCACGTTCCATTATCATGACTTCACTCAGTACATTACATGATCATTAAGAATCAATATAATGACAAATAAGATGGATTTCCATTGGAAATAATCACCATAGTCTACCCAGGCATCAGAAACTAACTTCTTGTATAGTGGTTCACCAAGTTTTAAACTGGATTATAGGACATAACTAAGATTCTTTAGGACACTCAACTGATACACTTTCCCACTCGCCAAATTGGTGTAACAATCATCAAATAAAAATCCTTGGGTTCCTATACAATAGGAGAACCTATAATGTTAGTAATCAGGGCTTTCACAAATTCTAAACAAGCAACTTTCTCTTGTTTCCACGTGAATATCCTAACATGAGATTGTGAATGCAAAGAGACCATTGATATACCCAAATTAATAAAAATTGACTTGACACATGATCTACCAAAATACAACACATTAACTTTACTCCACAAACATAACCCTTCAAAGCTCAATGCCTTGGAAACAATGTCAAGAAGCAATGTTGGACTGAGACTATGACAGTTAACCTTGGATAGTCAAGTCGTAATGAAGAACCATCAATGTAAAGGTATGCAATCTTTATTTTCCTTGGATATTAAGGTTCCTATCCACCTATTAATATACACCATAAACATGCAAGGAAAAAAAATCAAACTATAATATTGAATCACTCTCACTTGATCACACTGTCATTGTGCCTATGATTTCAACAGTGAGTGTGATAGTCATAACTTCTAGTTGTATCTAATATAAACAATAATAAATTTTGATGTCCTTGAGTTTTTAAGGATCCCAAATCTCCTTGGGACTCATGAAACTTGCATGCAACATTGGATCAATCCGTTTTAAGTGTTTGACAAACTTATTTCTATGACAATCACAGTGATTGTACTAATAACCTTGACTGAACAGTCAAACAAAAGGACTTTTTCTTGAGTTACTAATCCTTTCAAGTATTTTATTTTCATGGTTAGGACCCCAATACTATTCCCAACACTTTTCCAATCTTAGATTCATCCAACCTTCTAGTGATTTACTCATGCAATATGAAAATAGAAAACCCTTTGTTTGATACATGTTAATATCATATCTTCATGAAGCTAAACCATTTAAAATCCTTCTTGTGGTGCCCTAAAATTTTGTACTAAGAAATAATATATGGAAAAAAAAATATGCTACAAATTTTGGGCATCTTAGAACGAGTAACAAAAGAGTTCTACATTTTCTTGCTCTCGGTTTACCCTAGGTTGGGTTTTGAATCCCTTTTACAAAAGTTGTTATATCTCTGCTAAAACAAGATAAAATCTAAAAAGAATTTATTAAAAAACAAAGTATATTAAATTCACAGTGATGTCATGATGATAAGAAAATATAACTTAAAATGAGTAAAAACAACTTGCAAAATGCGAAAAGATGAGAAAATAATGACAATTTTAATGAAATTCTCCTTAAAAACTTGATCAGTCTGTACCATGAAGCCATAAATGTCTTAATAAAGGCAAAAATGCTTGAATGTAACTAACTAACATATAGGAATGACTTTTCAACTTCTATTTTCCATAATTTTCCCTCTTTTTTCACTTATTTGCAAAAAAAATACTTTTACATCTTTTTGCCTATTTCAACAAATTTTACAAAATTTAGTCCAAAGGCTTACAATTTGGGAAAATGATAAAAAACAGTCTAAAATGACCTCACAAAATATTATTAAAATAAAACTAATAAAAAATCATCAAAAATCCATTTTTGCCTATTTGAGGCTAATAAAGAACTATCAGGACCTAAAGTGCCCTACACTACTTGTACATGTTTTGACGATGCTGATGAATATTATTGTTGATTTATCACTTTTAGTGCAATTAAAATAATGAAAAATTAGTCTACATCTAATTTTCTTTGTAGTCTTCTTCTAGCTAATGGAGAGATGATTATTGATGTTGATGGTACCGTAACCACTCAGCCTAGTCTCTAGCATATAGATGTATCTCCATGTCCTGGTAAGTTATATTTCTACATATCCTCCTCAGATTACCTTTTTTGGTAAGGCATGCATGTTTCTCAAATCAATTATACTATGTTGCAAGGTGGTTGACATTAACTGACCATGCCCTTTATTTTGAAGCATTGGGCATTGTGTCATATGGTAAGGCAAAAAAGTATGATTTGTCATCTGATTTGAAGTAGGTGGTTAAACTTGACTTGATGGGACCATAGGTTGCACACTTATTTAACAAAGTTGTTATGTATAAATTAATATCTTTGTAAGTCATTGTTGTTGAGAATTTTGTATCTCAAATTTTTTTTTTTCTAATAGGCTAAAATGTTATGAAATATTCTATTACCTTCCATAAACTTTAAATGATTGTAAATTATAGTTGGCATGTGTAGTTAAAATTTAAATTTCATTTGTAGACCTGAACCAATTGTCATGGAGTTTCCAGAACTCACAAGACATTCACACCATGAGTATTGGTTGGAAATTATTCAAGAGATTATGTGTATGCATCAGTTCATTCAAAATTTTCATATTGAATGTGTTGGGTGGCAAGAAGCCATTTTGAAGTCCTTTTTAGGAATTTTATGCCTTTGTGTGATCTATAAAGCATTTCATATTCTGAAACCTCATCCTAGAGGCTTCTTATATTTAATCTAGCAAAGAAACTTTCTAGAGGGGATTTGATTTTGGAAGCATTGTCAGATCATTTACCCTTAATAGATACCCAAAGTCTAATAAATAATGAAGTGTATATTAGTGACAATATGGATAAAAGTGGACTCCATTCGACCTCATCTTTGTCCACATGATCAAATTTAGGATTCACCTTTTCAAAAGGCTTTGGTGAAACTAATGAAACAAGACTTCCTATTGGTGAATTTCTTGTTAACAAGTTGACACCTTTAGAGAGGGTGGTTATGTAGCCGAGGACTAGCTTTGAAAAGGTTGAACTACCACATGCCACAATAGAAGTGAAAGTAGAGGGCATTGACACAAATGCAGGTGTGATGAAGATTTATTGTCTTATTTTGTGTTGTAGCCTCTAACATCATATGTTGTGATACATCTATGTCCATTTACATTAGATATCAACTATTTTTATTTGGATTGTAATTTGTGCTTTCTTGGGGAGGTTCAATTTCGCCTTTATATATTTTCATGTTCTGAGATTGAGTACTCTTTATTTGATACTGAAGCTCTGATGTCTGCTTCAGTATTGCAACTCTTTTCTTAGTAAATCATCATACAGAAAAAATACTTCCATAACAATACATAATTTATATAAAGAACCAGCCAATTGCCAAGAACATAACCATCAACCACTCGAACCTATAACTACCCAAAGATGACAAATAATTAATACATAATTATATAACCAATACTATTGAAACATACTACCAAACATTATGCACTAACTACACCATCCTCCCCAAGATAACCAATAGTGTTGAAACATATTACTAAAAATTTTCATATTCTCAAACCTCTTGCATACACTATTGCATGTAATCTCACAAACTAGAAGCTTGCATAAACTATTGTATGTAATCCCACAAACATCTCACTTATGTTTGGGCTTAATAATTTTGATAGATAAAATAAAGAAGACTTTAATACATCTTCCATAGATATAAAGACTTACCATTTCGTATTCTTATGCATCCCAACAATAGAGGATCATAATTCTTCTTGCTTGCCATCCCTTCCCAAGTAGAGCACTCAATTTTCTATCTATGTTAGAATATTCATAGATAACCCAAATGAGAAACACCAATGATTTTTAATAGGTAAAATATTACAGGAAACCAAATAGTTATGTATAACAATGTATCTGACCTCCAAAAGAACAATTGTACCACTATTAGGATCTACTGATCCATAAGTTCAAGCATCTCAATGGTTTCCAAGAATAAAAACCTAGGTATTCAAAAACATCATCAAAATATATTGGGAAAATTTTTAGGAATGCAAATCCATTTATTTGAATTTACTTTCTCAGTATTTCTAATCAAACTTTATTGTCTATAATTAGGAAGAAAGATTAAGATAAGAGAATAGAATGATGATAGATCATGGAGTTTCATCATTCTATTATTTTTTCTTCCTCTCTCTTTCCAATGATAAATCATGGATTTTGATGGTTCGCTTCTTTAGTCTTGTTATCTCTTTCTAATTATGGATCATAGAATTTGATCTAAAAGGTAAGAAAATAAACTCAGCACAATTGATATAAGAAAATAAGCACAATAACATTATGATACCTGTATGGTTCTTTAGATCCCCTCATCAATGCAAACACATTTTTCATAGTGGACATTGTTTGGTTAGCCCGTAAGAAAAAAGTGTGCATCCTATGAGAATCGAAGCTTATGACTATGACTAGTTTTGTAAAATGACTACCATGCCTATGAAGGAAAAAGTGGAAATAGGGAAGATCATTAGCTAAATGATGACATGAAGTTAACCTATAAGGATGACATCAAGTGGTCAGCACTACATTTTGTTGGATTACGGAGAGGGGGGGGATGGGGGGGGGGGGGGGGGTGGGGTGAATCGGTAATCCCTAATTCCAAATACCTAAAAAAATTTCTCTGATTTACTCGGTAGTAGCTCAGTAAGGAAAACATCACTTTTTATCGATAACAATAAATAAACTATAATAATCAATATATCATTCACACAAATCATACATCACATGTAATACCAGTATTTAACATGGAAACATAACTTTGGGAAAAACCACTGTGAGACTTGTCACCCACTAAGAAAATACTCTTCTAAAGTACATCGGGTTAAGAGTCAATCTAAATAAAGATTACAATGCACACTCTTAGGTGTGACCTTTAAGGGGTTTACCTCAGATGTTCACCCTATTAGGAGTGGCCTTGTTAGATAGCTTCAAACACTCTTTAGAATGTTACCTTTTTCAAAGATTTTACAATAAGACTGTTAAGAGATTTCTCTATTACAAATGCTAGTAAGAAATAGTAAATAATTTAGCCTATAGATTTGCAACTATCTTTGCTCAATCAAATCCTTTGTGTGCTCTTCAATCTTTACTTCAATTCTTCATTATCCACTGGCTTCAACACTTCATCAAATCCTTCTTTTCCCACTCGGAATCTCTCTGTTCCATCTTCACTGCAACAGTCGGTGACCCTTCAACTATTCAATTTTCCATCTGTTTATTCATACAAATCCATCCTTTATATAGACAATTTTTTCCTCTTAATCTCCTCTATTACATTTTCCTTTAGTCAATCTTAACCGTCCAATACATTATGCCTTGAATCTGGATCTTGGTAACACGTTTTCTTTTCACCTAGGAACTTGAACTTTTCTTGAAACTTATTCCATCTCTTTTTTCCATTTAGAACTTTCCGTAGATCTTCACCTTATATTTTCATGACCTTAGATCTCTTGTAACTAACTCTCCTTGTCATCATGATCATCCAACTCATCATAGCTAATCATTAAATTTTGATTCAATCCTTATTTAAAATTTGTTCCTCGCTTGGTGTCCTGCATTTGAATTTTGGTTAACTTGGCTCAATGCCTAAACCTTTCTTTGTTGTTTGGTGCCTTTGGTTCCTTTTCCTTTACCGAGTTACTTCCTTTTTACCTTTTACCTTTACCAAGTGATATATCTTGCTCGACAGCCCAAAACAACTTAACTTACCAATTTGACAAATCTTCATCACCATGCTTTACCGACTTAACATAATCATATGTTAGGTAGAAAATAATTATATCAACATAAACTAATCATTATCTGATATGTATTAGTTTCCCATTTAAGTTCTTCAACTTCACAACATCTCATTTCTTATTGTTTTTAACTCATCCAACTTATATCATTATCCAATGATATGGCAACATAATATAAACTTGAAATTAATTATTTGACATCAATGACAAGATAATAAATGATCTAACCTTTCTACTATCATGTATTCCTCTTACCTTGGTTGGTCTTTATCATCATCACCATCAAATAATCAATCTTAAACATTACTATCAGTTATGGTAACAATCTCCCTCTTTGGCATTGATGGAAACACTAATAATATTCAGTGTTTAATTGATGATGGTAACACTTTATTGTCATTAAAATTCCCCCTCTGATATTTATCTTTTCCTCTATTGTACTCGATCTTCTTCTATAGTCTTCTTTACAATTTCCTTTTTTGATTCCATCAGCTTTATTCCATTTTTCTCTTTGCAACATTAGTGCATCAACAAAATTCACCTTCTTTGATATGTCAACATTAATCTAATTCATCTCCCTACATCAATTGACTTATTCTCATCTAATCTCATACATTCTCTCTCTTTGATAACAATGCCAAAGACATACAAACTTAAATCATACCTCAAGTGTATACATTTCTCATTGTAGTCATAAAATTCTTTTTCACAACTTCAGGCTTCATCTAAAGAGTGAACAATAGCATCAACTCACAAGATAGATATTCTATTGAGTACTTTGAATTGATGCACATGCATCATGCTTTAATGAACATTGGATAGGGGAAGAACCCGTAACTTACCTTAGAGATACTCAAAAGAATATGGTTTTATAAATATATCAACTATTTGTTCTTTAGAATTCACGTACTCCAATGTCACAAGCTTATCTTATACTTTCTCTCTCAAATAGTGATACTTAATAGATATATGCTTTGTTTTTTAATGCATCACTAGATTATTTGATATGTTAATAGCACTGGTATTATCACAATAAATTGTAATTGGATCAGTAATATCTTCATGCATACGTTCCAATAATTATTTGATCCATACAATGTTAGATTAATTCATAGCTGCAACAACATACTCAGCTTTGGCAGTAGATTGTAAAATACAACTCTATTTCTTTCTTAACCATGTCACTAGCCTTTCTCCTAAAAAGAAATATCTACCACTAGTGCTCTTTTTGTCATCAATATTTCTAGCCTAATCAACATCAGTGTATACCTTGAGATAAAAATCTCCTCCTTTTATATATAACATACTGAAATCTTTAGTCCCTTTCAGATATCTAAATATCCTTTTCACTATAGACATATGTGTCTCCTTTGGGTTTACAAAAAACCTTATGACTATACCAACTGAATGTGTAATATATGGTTGGTTGTGGACAACATATTGTAGTTTACCAATCATGGATTGGTAAAGTGTCTCATTTACTTCCTTAGTGTCATCTTCCTTTGATAATTTGCAACTAGTAACCATTGGTGTTCCAACTGGTTTAGAGTCTTCCATATTTAATGTTTTCAAGATCTCCTCGATATACTTAGATTGAGTTATGTAGATCCCATCCTTTACTTGTTGAATTTGAAGTTCAATAAATAATTTAATCTCTCCTATCATAGACATATCAAATTCCTTTCTCATTTCCTTAGCAAATGATTTACACATTATCTTTCCACCAAATATAATGTCATCAACAAATATCTCAGCAATCAAAATTTTATCAGTACTATCACATTTCAAGTATAAATTGATGTTATCACTAGTTCTTTCAAGTCCAATCTTAATTAAGAGTGTAATCTTTTATACCATGCTCGAGGTGCTTGCTTCAGTCCATAGAGTTCTTTTTGTAGCTTGCATACCATATCCTTATCATAATTCTAAATAAATCCTTCAAGTTGTTCAATGTAGACTTCTTTTTCAAGAATTTCATTCAGAAATGCAAACTTAACATCCATTTGATAAACTTTAAATCCTTTATATGCAACATATGCAAGTTGTTGGTGTTTGAAAATGCTTACGCCACTTAGGGCTGCCAATATGCCTTGAGACTAATGTTAGGAGTGGTTAATTCCAAGTATGAGAGCTCTGCAAGACAACTAGACCAACTATAGGGTCTTAATATGCCCTCTTCTGCTTCTGGCTCTGCAAAACCAAGGCGAGTGCACCTAATCCAGACAAAATTCAAACTCACTACACACCTTATACTTCTGGATTCATAAAGCAGATCATAGTAAAGGATTACTAAATACTAACCAGGTATTCATTGAATCAACTCTACTATACAGGGTAAAATGGTCTTGTGAAGGGTATTACTACTATCAACCAAATAATGAAAAAGACTTGAAATGGTGTTGATATTCAAAGATGCAGGAAATAGCCAAAACCCATCAAACACTGAACTCAACTGAATGTACTAATCCTTGACTAGTGCCATTATCCATTGGGCAAATCATCAAATGCAAGTATAGAAACATGAACCAACTACTGTCAAAGATTCAAAGCCATAAATACAACTATACCAACCCATCCACTACTTATAAGATCCTTCTGTGGATGAATCTAATGAATCTATGCCCTATCCAAAGTATTTTTCACTTGATCCTAGATCAAGAACTAAAGACTAGAACATATGCAAAGGTAACCCTATGCAATGGACAAGAAAATCCAAAACTCATAAAATTGACACCAAGGAAGACTTGAAAGCTTGAAACAATTATATTAAGTATGATGAATCATGTACATGTCTATACCAGAAATGAGACTACCACTTCAATAACCTGCAAAAGATACAAAGAAGTTCTATTCTGCCTCCTACAATGTGACAGAGTTCACTATTTCCCTGGAACTAATCAAAATCAGAACCCTTGGAACTGATCAAAATTTGAACCCTTACTCAGTCAAAAAATCAAAAAATTATACCACTAGCCACCTTGGGAATCTCAAAGAGATTGCATGAAGCTTAGGGTGACTAGGGTTAGGGTTACAATGACTAAACCAACCAGAAAAGTTTGAAAACCTAACTCCCAATGACCTCGAATGATCATAAAAATCCTTTTATACCAGGGTTACAATGCAACATAATGATCATTTCCAACTCAAAATTCAAATCCACCTAACCCCACCGAGGAGTTAACACAAACAAGATAGGGATCAAGCCGCAACATGCTAGCCCAAACAGTCCATTTCAACAGCCAACTAGCCCTGTACTGGTCCAAGTACCAAATTATCATCAAACCCTAAGAAATCTAGCCACATTTGACCTCTACAACACATTCAAAAGATGTTGGAAAGCGATCATTCCTAGCTACTATTGTTCTATAAGGTTTGTCTCAATCCCAATAGGTTGTAGTTTCATTTTCTAGATGCGTAAGTTAGAGGGGGCTTACAATAATAAATCATGTAATGAGGGGGCTTAGAACACTAGTATATGTAAATTTCATTATTTAATAATAAAAATCTATTAAAATGTTTGTAGTTGCCTCATTTAACTTGAGGTTCGTCTTGTATTATTTTGGTCATTATGGACCTCCTTCTCTCTCTAAATTTATTCCTTATCATGGTCTTTGTATCCCGTAGTGTCAACTTGGAATCGGAGCTGCAAAATTTGCACTCCATCGCTTGGGTATACAACTCAATTACATTGTCTCCAAAAAATTGTGACTGTGATGCCTACAATTATGTTTCTCAGCTATTATGAAATTTGCATTTATGTTTCTCAGTTGTCGTGTTTATACCTTCTCTCATTTGCTGGTGTGATTCCTCTTTGAGTATCCCCATTCTCCTTTGCATCCAAAATGAACTCATTCCAATCCCTCACTAGAATAAAGGGAGACTTCATACCACACTGCGCTCAAACTTCAGCAAGACTTCATACCACGCAGTGTCCGTAGATTACGTCCAATGTGTTATTTACGCTTGTATTGGTGGGAAAACTCTTGAAAACATGCAAAAGAGATTGCATTCAACCATGTTGTTTACATGACACATGTAGTTTACCTCCAGCCTAAATCAGCATTGCATACAAATCTGCAGACGGTGCGTGGTATGAAGCCTTGCTCAAGCTTGAAAATGATAGTCAATCCATAGTCAAGGTCAAGGAACAAATGGAACAACCAAGAAAACACTGTACATTAAATCATGTGATTGATAGTAGATTGGGGCTCACCTAAGCCATAAACATGAAGAATTATTCTAAAAAAATATGTAAACCATATATATGCGCACTTGAGGAAAAGCGAAGTTATGTCATATCAATATTAAAATATTAGTTACAATATGAAAATACTAAACTAACTAATTCTTAAGTTCATCTTTGCATATGGTCGCAACAAAGATATGTGATTACAATACAGAGAAAGCATCGTAAAAATATAATTTCAAAATTTTCTGCACTCAAATCCTTCATCGTGGATAAGTGGAGATGGGTGGATAGATGCAGATGAGTTGTCATCGACCCAAGTAAAGTATCTATAGCCATTATTTCCCTATGATACCCAGTCTACTTTAGTTCTTATATTATAATGAATAGTATTTACATTAGAAACTTTAAATATATACACATTAGCAACTTTTTTTTTGATTAGGGCAACACAAAAATTGTCGTCCAAGGTTGTTCAATGTCCGTGAAGTCTTCAACACACACTTCCCACCACCACATTGGCAGTTTGGCACATTGACAAGAGTCATTGAACCTATATCAATAATGCACCGCACCATCATTACTACATTTATTATTTTTATATAAAATACACCAAGGAGTACCATCAGAAATATTAACCATTTACAATAATGAAAAGTAAACCTAAATCAAATAGCTAATTTTTTTATCAGCATGTGTAGTCTCTGTGTTTATGAAAAATGAAAGAAATATGAAGCTAAAATAAAATAGTTAACAAAATAGTATTCCACATAGAGTGAATGAAATATATCATCAAAAGAAGGTGACAAAATCCTGTCACGAAGCATAGACATAGGAAATAAAAAAGGGACAAAAGACAAGAAATATGAAAAATCATTACGACTATAGAAAAATCATTTATAATATAATCAAAAAAAGAAACACTCTTTGTCAACAATTTCCACAATCATTAGGACTATAAATGGATGGTTCTGATATTGCTTTGCCATTACAACAATTGAGCATTCATCATTTGGTACTTCTTGGTGTATTCCATTTAAGTTTTTTAGTTGTCGTGTTTATGTGCATGTTCTTTATGTGTTTGGCTTCTCTCCCTCGCAAGGGATACATCGATAGGTAATTGATTTGAAAGCATAATGATTTGACAATCTTTTTTCAGGATAGATGTAATCATCCCGCCAACCTTAATTAGCAACATTGGTGTCCTATCATTGCACAAGTGCAAGATGGTAAGGGTCTATTCAAGGAGGGATGAAAAAAAGGTCATTTTAACCTTGCAAGGCAAGAGGAGAGACAGTCCAAATAATTATATGGTGACTATCCCAAACAACAGACAAATGATGGAATTGCTAATGTGTTTTCTTTTCATGTTTCGGTGTGACTGGATTTGGTGTCTTGTACTATAGCACTTTGACCACAGGATATATGGAGTATTGTGCTTAAATAGTGGCAAGTGATTTTTTCTTTGAAATTGTAAGATTTTGAGGAAAAAGTATTAGTCCACAGAAATGCCATATTTCTGTAGCAAGCTATTCAAGTTATGATGAGGCTAGTGTGGTCACAATTAAAATTGTGAGTTTCTCTTGGAATGATATTGACATGTTATAAGAGAAATGATTTTGAACTCCGAGATGATGGCCTAAATTCAAGTCTTGTCAATTTTTCCCCCATCTTGGTTAATTAAGCTTGGTGTAATCTTTTCTAAGCTTACCTCGTGAGTTTTGATGAAAGAAATCCTCTACAAACCTAATGGTGTAGTACCTGCTTACAAACTTAACTAGTTTAGTGATAGCTTTAAGTGCTTCTCAATGGGGTGACATTAAAGGTATGGGATTTGAACTAATACAATATACATTAATAGCAGACTTTATCTATTGTGCAAAAAAACATATGTAGGATTATTGTGGTCACAAAGTAATTGTCTTAGCATCAACATTTCACTTCTAATATAATATTATTAGGAATTTCTTACCATTGATTGTCAAACTGATGGAACTATGAGGCTATGCTTTGTTAATACTTTACCACTCTAGCAAATTTGGGTATTGTTTTTGAATATTTGAATGATGTTAATGGGAACTTTGAACCAAAGATATAAGTTTCCTAAAGAGTGATACTTCAACTTCCATGAAGGACTTAGAAAAAGGGAATTGAACTACAGTGGCTCCTTGTTTACCAATTTTCCATATAACATGAGGCATGTTGTTAGTTTTGTTAGAATTGTGAGAAGATCATACTAAGGAATACTGAGGAAGCCGTCGAACAAGAGGAGAGAATGTGTTAAAAGACCAATTTAGTAATCCATCAGGCTAATTAAACATACACTCAGCAATCAACGGTAACATCAAAGTTGGAAGAATATCTTTGGTACAAACATAATGTAGAACTCCAATGCTATACAGTAAACTAAGACATAACTAGATCAGAAAATTAGGGGTTCTAGAATTATTATATCTCAGAGATTATGTGAATAATAGACCCATAATTACATTAACATAGATAAAAGAATAAATCTCATCACTACTTCATAAGGAATAAATCTGGAACTATATATAATTAACATATAAGACCAAATCAGAGAAGATCATATCACTCAGAACAGTATACTTTATACCATACTAGCATCTAGCAATACTTATGCTTTGGAACCAATATAATCTTACAATTGATCAATATATTATAAGGATTCCATCATTGGTGAATATTTAGATTGATTCATTTGTCATTCACCTGGTAAATTGTATAGTTATCCTTACATAATCAAGACAGGACAAAGAGATACTATTTCATTCATTTTCAGGTAGATATTATTGGCTAAGGGATTATCCATATTTAGATTGGCTGTTGATCTAGATAAGGGAAGGTTGCTAAATTAATTTATGATATATACATTGAGTTGGAGACATATCTCTTGATAGGTGTTGTTGGAATGTGTATTGCAGTATTGTTTGGATGACCTAGTCTGACTTGGAATTGATTGGATTTAGGAATAGTGACAAAGGTGACAATCTAAGCACTTCTTACCAAATTCAATAGGAAGGGTCATAAAACTTATGGTAGAACAAGTAAAACAATCATGCACCTTAACCATGACATTGGATTTTTCATAAGTTTCTTGATGAAATTGTTAGATAAAGAGATGTTATTTGGTAATAACAGTCACCATACATAGGATCAATAAGCACTCCTCAAGAGAGCTCTCGATTAATCTTCATAGTAATGTATAGGGGTCCATCAAAAACCTTATTAGTTTCCTTGATATCAAAGGTTATGCAAGGTTCAAGCCTAGGTTTTGGAATAGGTTTAGGTTTCTCAATAAGGTTGACTACATTGTTTTCCGCATTATATGTAATGTCAACATTCATTGATTAGCAGGTGTTTCAAGTCTCCAAGTGTGGAGTTCACTGTCCCTGGCAGTTCTCTATTGGTTTACAACAATGCTTCTTCCCATAATCAAACAATGGATTTGATTCCAACCTAAGATTACATAAAACCCCTCATAAAATTTCAAAATAATAAGAATACAGTCTTCATTCACAGTCACTGTCACTCTTCCTCAAATCAGTGATTAGAATAGGCAATTAAAACGTCCCTCAAATCATTAATCAGTTGATTATTATATAAGCTCCTCAAGAATGAGTTGGAGAGGACTACATCAAAACCAAAAACATTAATCAGTTGATTATTATATAGGCTCCTCAAGCATGAGTTGGATGATGTGGATTATGTAGATATAAGAACTAATGTATCCACATCATCCAACTCATGCTTGAGGAGCTTATATTATTTATTGTCTCATAATAGTAAGATTGGTACCTATCCTAGTAAGTCATTATGAGACAATAAATACAATCTACATCCAATCTTGGTCCACAAGCATGAGTTGGATGATGTGGATTATGTAGATATAAGAACTAATGTATCCACATCATCCAACTCATGCTTGAGGAGCTTATATTATTTACTGTCTCATAATAGTAAGATTGGTACCTATCCTAGTAAGTCATTATGAGATAGTAAATACAATCTACATCCAATCTTGGTCCACAAGCATGAGTTGGATGATGTGGATTATGTAGATATAAGAACTAATGTATCCACATCATCCAACTCATGCTTAAGGAGCTTATATTATTTATTATCTCATAATAGTAAGATTGGTACCTATCCTAGTAATTCATTATGAGACAGTAAATACGATCTACATCCAATCTTGGTCCATGTTATATCTCCAAATAATCCACATCATGATATAACAATAAATAGCTATCCTTACAATGCTAGCCATCTCCTTTATATAATCCTTCTCCTAGAAAAATAATGGATGTGTAATCCCTATAAAGGCCTAATTATCATCTAATATAACTGATTACAATAGTTATCCACATGACCCAACATGTCTTCTCATGGAATTTGATCATCGCAACTTACAAAAGACATGGTTTTTCCATCATATTGACACAAATTCTCCCATCATGTGACCAATTAGATCACACTATTAAACTTATCCAATAAGATCAGATTCATTGATCACCCAAATAACTACAATCTTAGTCTACAAACCGATCCATTCACAACTAGAAGCAATAGTTGGAAAACCCTTTTATCCAAAGATTAACGATTCTCACTTACTCTAATGTTCAATAAATATTCAATTCTGTCAATATAATTCAAGTCTTTGAATGTCTCCAATATTTTCAGTCAAAGAGGGTTCCCTTAATTGTAGATTCCTTCAATTGAGTTTATGTGACTTCCTAGAGTTACTATTCCCTCCATGAATACTAATTGTTGCTGTTGTCCTACTCCAATTCTGATTTATGTTTGGTTTTATATAAAACAATTTTACTCACTTAACATTCACTGATTAGTAGGTATTTCAAGTCTCCAAGTGTGGAGTTCACTGTCCCTGGTAGTTCTCTATTGGTTTACAACAATGCTTCTTTCCATAATCAAACAATGGACTAGGATCTAGTGGAATGTTTCGGTTAGAATACAGTATCTGCAACGTTTCATGTAAATTCCTCTGCACAGTTTGACCACCTACTCCAGCACTATCGACTAACATAGAATCACACTAGACTAATTGATCAGGTTAGCTAGGGTCAACTGGTTTTGGTCTGACAGTGGATACCTAGGATGGAGGCAACCGTTTGGAGGGTTTTTGATGATTCCTAAGTCCTCGAGCCTAGTTTATTCTTAGGGAACTGCTACAAATACATTCACTCTCTTCCTGACCAAATACATGAAGTATATCTAGCCTAGGGCATTAATCTAGAAGCAATGTAACTTCTTCCGTAGTTTGAGTGTTTGAACAATTAAAATACATGGTCGTTCCTGCTTCTCGTCTAATGACATTGAGTCCCAAAAGAAGAAATGCAGGTCAAGATGAAGTTTCCATGGTAGGGCTGACTATAGGGTTTCTGACTCAAGCCGTCAAGGAATTTAGAGTCTTGTGGGCACAGTACCAAAACTACAATAAAGTATTTATAGAATTAGCACACAAACTTCAACATCATGGATTCAAAATAGAATGTTCTCCCCACAAAGACAATAAAATCTAATAGTTCCATTTTGAACTTGAAAAAGATTACATTTTTATTGGTTTTTCAAATTCAAACCTCAGTGCCGAATCCACCCTCGAAAGTGAGGTTCCAATACACATTGCCGATGAGCTTCCAATACATAGTGCCAATGAAGTTTTGCGCGCGCACTGCAATGAAAAAATTCAATGATGATAATAATGAAATGAAATCTTTTTTTTTAAAAGTTATGCCCCCGCGTTCATCAAAAGTTTGACTTACGTAGTATTGGTCGAACTTTTGACTAACATGGGCATGGATTAAAAAATAAATGAAAGTTTTCCTTCTATAATCAACCAACCAAAACTTTTTTATACCATGGTCAAAATTTTTGGTAGAAAAGCCAGGTCAAATGTACTAGTGGTGAATGTGTCTGGTACCTATTCAGTAACATGCAAACATCAATTGCAACTACTCATAATATATAAATAGCTGAAACACATATAATACAGATATTCATAAGGATAACAGGACACCGTGTAGATCTTGCAAGCAAGTGACTACGGCTCTGTATCACTTCGTACCAACACCAATAGGAAAAATGCATAGCAATATGTGGTACATCATATACAACATATAACCATATATTATTGCATTATCTTGAAGCATTTAATAAAATCATTTCTAACAATATGACCATTTGTCAATTTAAATCTTTCTAAAATTTTCAGTGGCATATAAGACATAATTTCTAAGAATTAGTGGCAATCATTTTAACCTACTAATATAATCTTTTGAACGTAAACAACTAATATATTTAATCAATAAATTACCATTATGAATATACTATTCAAAAAGGTAAATGACAACATGATATAACGTCATAGTATTTCATATACTGCAACATATTTTTAGCTAAATCAAATAGTATTTAACATCAAGTATACTTACCTCGTTGTACTCGCAATCTAAGGTTTGAGGCTCTATTACCTCTTTGCAATGACTGGTTTGGAGCGGTACTACATCCTCCCCCCAAAAAACTTGACTTACTCTTGGAAGTCAAAAATGCTAAGGTGGAAACATACCACACATTAGTCCTGAAACATATTTTACCTTATACTAATAACATAGATGTTCCATAGATCCAAGAAATGACATAAAATAATCTTCATTAATATAGTTACACACAATGCATATCTATATATCAACATCAATGTAGATCAAGTATTCATGAGGTGTTTAGCTATCAATACAACAATTTTTGTAAGTTTATCATTACTATACACACTTCAACCCCATCATAAATCTAATTTAAGTTTTTTCATATAGAATTCATACATTGTTTAAAATAATCAATCAAATACATTATATTCCACCATTTCTCCTTTAGCAAGCATGTCAAATCATACAATACCAATCAAATTACTATCATTTATCTTCTTTTCAAGAAAAGTACATATTTAAACTAATCATTTTAAGATCATTAATCATTTTAAAAGACACTATTTCATGATACATTTTCAATTTCAGAAAATTCATAACACGGTTAGCACCACAACTCATAAAACATGATGATATATGAACATAACAACATGAAGATCCACTTCTACTATAATATGCAACAATACACATGCATTTACAACAACACAAGACTCAAGATCAGGCATGTGCTTGTGCTCTGGGTATGATCTCATCTGAATCCATATCTCACTCAGTGGCTTGATGGGGATGGGTTACTCACCAGATGGTGAAACCTTCCATACAAGATCATGTGACCAGTATCCCTTGTTTGGAGTAACGTGTTTAGCCTCCAAGGGAGTGTCACCACTTTAAGGTAGGCAGTGGTCATGGTTGCATAACAACCTCACATACCTCCATATTATGGGGGTTCCCTATGTCTACTTCCTCGTATACACTCTCCAAGACCGTCTCCTCCAGTCTTGGAGAGGAATCACATTACAACACAAGACCAACTCTCAAAAATAGTAAGGATAAATAGCTTAGCCAACAAGGTCCACAAATAAAAGAAATTAAATCTTCAATTCCAACAATAAGGTAAGAAAATCTATGGAATTACAAAAGTAAATCAAATGTAACCCCAAGATCTACATGGAATAAAATCTCACAATTTGTGGCTAAACCATCACAAATAACATAAATAAATTGTTGGTCCACATGAGCAAAAATACAAAAAAATATCATAAAGTTCACATTGCATCACTATGTGACTACATCTAATCACCTAATGAGGAAGGAGAGAACAATTGTCTGGCTGTCGTAATGGTCCTTCATGTATTTCAGATAGACCCTGCAGATCACATGGCATGGGGTGGAAACCTCAGCACTCTCCCCCGCATCAGGTAGATAGATGAAACACATCATCTCAGCTGACATGACCATGCACCAAGTGGAAAAAGCACACAATGGTCGTATGTCACATGACAGTGTACCTCATGGAGAAAAAACATGCAGGTCACACCCCGCGTAGCAATACCTCTCAATAGGTGATTTTCGTAGCCAAAGGTATACTTAGCTAGGGTACTCCCATATGCATATCAGTCCTTAACAACTGAGCAACCATGGGCCCCCCTCTACAAGTATGCAAGCACCTACCCATCACTCTGCATCAAGTAGGAATAAAATACATATACGTATTGCGCACCTACACATATCTAGGTACATGGCATCATGTTCCTGAGCCCAGATTACTACCATCAGTAGCATGGCATCATCACTAACACTGTGTCGGAACACCAGTGGGTGTGGCATCGTATCTCATGCATCATGTCGGAACATGTGCAATACAGAATACATCACAACATGGGTTAAAAATCTCCCTCCTCATACTGGATCAACAAAGTGTATATACAAATGCATGAATCATCAGTGATAACCAATATATCCATAAAATCTCACATAAAATACTGATATCATCTTCAAGAACTGTAGGGATAAGGGATAACACAAATGAACCTTGTACTCGGGTTCATCAGAGGGGAAGCATTAGTTATTTTTTCCTCAAGAGGTGGAAGCTAAGATCACTTTGTGCCATCATTATTTGTATGCTATGATGTCCACTTGAGAAAAATAAGATATGCTACTACCCCTACATGTACTGACTTATCAACAACCCATAGGTTGGCACTCAGTAGGGTCAACATATGCAACAAAATGATAGAATGGTTATTCCATACCCAAATACAAATATAGTCTCCATGGGTGGGTACACATATACTCACCACCTCATGGACACACAAAGCAAGTACTGGTTATACACAACACACAACATATCACTGGTACTAGATGTTCACATGCATGAGGAGTACTTTTCCAAACTAAGAAATAAATTAATATAACATATATTTCATTACTTCTAAAAATTAAGCAACATAAATATCATATATCAAATTCTAGTACTCCCTAATATCCATTAAAATTTTATTACCGGGTAACATTACTCAACATTCATATTTCTCATTTCATTCCTTCACAATTTACTTGATTCAACATAACACAAATCTGATTACCAATGTTATAATATCTCTACTTCAAGTGACAACATTTCATTTCACGACACATACTTTTCAACATTTATCCATTTACAAACATAAAGAAATAATATTTTATTAAAAATGTGATTCTAATAGAATATGAAGAAGATGCATTAGTAACAACATATCATATCAACTTTCATAAACTGAGCACACATTTTCATGTCCTAATCAAGGCACTAGTACATTTGACCTTAAATTTTGACTAAACAATTCGACCATCAAATAAAAAAGTTTAAGTTGGTCACATTATAGAAGGAAAACTTTTGTTTTTTTTTAATACATGCCCGTGTTCATCTCAATTTTTGACTAACACTGTGTTGGTCAAAATTGAGACCAACACGAGCATAACTTAAAGTAAAAAAAATGGTTTGAAACTTCATTTGAGCACTTCATTTGAGCGCACACGAAGGAGGTAGAAGCTAGAACAAGGTAGAAGTGAAGGAGGTATGTGCTTTGATCTTTGTTCTTTGTTATTTTTGTTTCCGTTTGTTTTATCAAGTATTGTCAATGTTAATTCATAATAGCTGCTTAATGTTGCAAAGCAAATTTTTTGATGCAAACACAGCGTTAGTGCTCTGTGAAGAATTTGTTTGTATTAATTTGCATAGTCGACTTTTGTAATGAAATGAACACGCAATTTTCTATATTTTAGCAAGTCATTATTATAATTCTGCAGCATTGAAGTGTACTCAAATACACTCACAAGAATGGTATTCTATTACCTAAATGGTTCATGATTGCCACAGTTGACTGTGAGGAAAATGTGTCGCGGTCTATTAAAAAGGAATCCCGTTAAGTCATCCTAGTTCACTTGCATTGGATTTAAATTTCCAAAACTACGAGACGCTCTGGCAGACCGAACTCAAAACCACTGTGTCAGCTCTGCTATGAAGTCGTGGCCCTAATTTGTGCTTTCATCACAGAGATTCCATGCCACTGGATGAAAAAAAAAATTAGGGTAATGTTATTTAACTTGTTTAGTGCTCAGAATTGGGAAAGATATTAACTGCTCTTCATGGTCGATGCCCTAGTTTGGGTGTAATCAATGTGTGGAACCACTGAAGTAAACGAATGTCTGCAATAGTGAATGAAAAGGGATTAATACAACAATAACACTGGTCTTAGGTACCCTCTCACAATCCATTTTAGTCGACACCAACCTAATTTGATCAACTAGGTTGAAATGCCCAGAAATTGGTTGCGGGCGCTGGATGAGATTGTTTGTTATTGTTTGTAGAACCTAAATAAAATAGGGGAATCAATGAGTTTATGCCAAGTGTTTAAGACCATAATCCCACAATAGATCTATAGAGAAAATTACTGTGGAAGACCAACCGAGAACCAGTGGGAAATCAGAGTATTCAATGTTCGGGAGTTTGAAGTAACTTATAAGTTTGTATGCATGTAACCAAAACATATCAACAAACTGGTAATCTAGCTAAGAGTAAGGAATTGGCTAAAGAAAATAGTATGTTATTGATACCAGTGATAAAGAGTCACAGTGTTACTTGGAGGATTTCTACAAACTACATAGGAAAGCAACTATTAGATAGGACAGTTTTCTGAATCTGAAACTATCCAAACTAAAGAAGTTGCTAGACCTAAGTTGGTATTATTGTTCACTGTTTGAAGTGATTTTGTTTGTGTAGTGAATTGGGCTTACTCAAGCTAAAGTTGTTTGAAGTGATTTTGTTTGTGTAGTTTTTCACTACCTTTCATCCTCTTTAACAGATTGTCCATGACTGTCATGGGATGATTTTCCTCATTGTGATGTTTCTTGTGGCTATACTTGGATTGTTGGTTGTCTTCAGCTGTCTTCAAAATTTTACCTTCACGGTTAACTAAAAATCCTTTGAGATCAACGTTCTTTCAACACCAACTTGTTTAACATTGACTATTATACCTATTAGTTCATCATTCCCTTGGCCTAGTTTGCTTTGTTCAACTCCAACAACATTTGTGATTGTCACATGACCATTTAGATTGTCTTCCTTTTTAGCCTTTTAAATTCTTCATAGGACTGACTGTTCTATGGTTTTCCTTTTCTGTTTCTATATGGAAACCATTATCAACATGCCATCCAACATTTTCAAAGGTCGTTCTTGTCTTGCTTGTAAGCTTTTATAGACTGTTTCTACACAACTTTAATGTTTGGACTTACAATTGTCCACTATTTTCTTAGGAAAGACTGTCACTTCAACATGAAGGCTGTCATAATTTTATTTTAGAACTATCCACTGATATTTATGGGACTTGAATTTCCATTTATTGGACTGTCATTTATGTTCACCATCCTTCTATAGACTGAATTTCTCAAAAATAATGACAAATGTCAAGGCAAAAAGGTAGTAAAATATTGTGCTTTTGCACTTCATGGATGGTCTCTCCTCACAAGACCTTGCAAAACATTTTTATAATAATCTTGATTTTAATGCACAAAGTAATGCCAAGAGAACAAATTATTAATCAACAAATATAGTCTATGACAACAAAGATGTATTGTCTTGCATATATTGAAATCTTTTTATAGGTCACAACAACAACTTTAGAAGCTGGACCAAAAAGTTGATGCCCTCTGCATGTGGACTATCAAAACAAACCATGTTTCTAGCTTTTCACAGTCTTCTTGAAGGCACAAGACTAGAAATCCCTACCACTATGAATCAATAAGCTTAATTTTTTCAACACCTATATGGTAAAATGTTATTTCACCTAACTATTCATCTCAACAGGGTACCACAATCATGTTTTCTTAAGTATTTATTGTCTTTTGATAAGATCCTCAAATGAAATCTAGTGTATAGACTGGTGAGCATTAATAAAATAAACTTCTCTATCTCTGCAAAATTCATTCATTTTCTTTTTGAAGCTTCAAGGTGATTGGTTTGATGTGTCAATAAATAGAGTTTTCTATTCAAATTAATTGTTTTGAATGAGTTTATCTCTTCACTGAATTGTTGTTGCGCTAGTTGTATATCAGACATTTTTCCTTAACTGTTCCTGTCACCACAGTAATACTTTAGGAGAATGGGAGTCATTCCATGAATGTAGAGGCCTAACATTCATGGAATGAAATTTTTTAACTTGTATTATATGTCTCTAACCATGCATATGCAGATCCAAGTGAGATTTAGGTGATCACGAACCAGAACAATGAGACAGGGCATTGAAGATGAATGCTAAAATATAGCAGTGAGTATTCTACCCAAACAAGGGATAACTTTTATGATTGGGATCACCTTAGGAGGTTGAAGTGAATGTGAATCCATCATCAATTTGTTGCAGGAGTGTGTAGAACTGGGAGATTGAAGAAGCCCTAAAAACTAGGGTTTGGAGTCAAAATTTGGGGGTTTTGTAATTGCACAGCACTGGAGTCTAATTCCTTCAGGATTTGAGCAATTGAAGACATAAACCCATACCGTCCAAGAGTTGGGGTTGATAGGAGGTCATTGAGTGGTACTTCCTTTGTTAAATTGAGCATTGAAATAGGGTACATGTCATGTTTAATAGTATTGGTCCAAAGTAACAATATGAAAGTTTTTGCTATGTATTGGTCAACCTGTCACACTAGCTACTGACTATCAAAGCACCTGCCTTCATTGCATGAATATCATTCTGTTCACGAGTGTATCATTGAGTGACTTGATTTTTAGTTCTTAGTTCATGATTGATCTCTCTTATAACCCCTATTGAGCCATAGTGTCCTTTGCATCCAATCTTTACTTCAAGCTATCATGAAACTAATTTCATGGCTTTCTATCCTAGCTCAACATTATTTCTTCATATTCTTTTCTTCTTGGCTGCCTTTCCTTTTTGGGCTCCTTCACGCATTGTCTCTTGTCTATGTAAAGCATTTGTTAAGCAAAGTGTTCTTCATAGCATCTTGTGAGACAATCAATCTCACTACTTTTCCATTGCAGACAATGATTGTTTTGAGACAATCAATCTTTGTAGCAATATGACTACTCGATAATAGTGATTGCATACTCCGAGAATCAATAAATTCATCTATCCATGATAGTGAATGGACCTCTTCTAAATATTTTTGTGTTGAAAGTGTTTCTACCAAACATGGAAACCTAGGTGAACGTAGAGATAATGCTTGAAAATAAAGAGGATTGTAGGAAAACATGAAAGACATGATGAAATCAGGAACCCTACAAAATATTGATGGATAACCATATTTAAAGATAGCTGCCCCTGCTGATATAACAAAGACTTTAAACTAAACCTATTGCTATTAATCCAACTCAACCAATTTTTGGAAGGAAACAACATGAAGGATGAAGAAAGAATAGAAGGAAATTGATCAATGAAATGCCTACATAAAAACTTGATTCTTTTTAATTATAATTCTAATCTAACTCTTGGTTAGGTGGAAGTAAGAGATGCTTAGTTTCAATCCTATGCACTACGAAAATTTAAACTATAATTAGTTTGTGAAAAAATTATAATACAAGTGTTTCTATCCAAGCATAGGCACACTACACATCATGGAAAGCAATTGTGTAATGATGCATGTCATGAAAGTCATAGCCTAGTTACTAAACTCACAAAGTACAAGAAAATTTCACCTCAATGGTTAGGCAGGTTAGTCCCAGTCTCTACCATGTTAATGTCATTAAAAAAATACCATGTTAATGTCATTAGAAAAATACAAAAAATTAAGGCCTACGAGATTTTATGATAATGTTCTATTTGAAATAGGGTGCTCAAGTTAACAATGAAATAAAAAAATCCATGCTTGTATTCATATGATTAGGAGAGGTTTCTTTGTGTTTTCATTACTTAAGAGCAGCCTATATATGGAGGTAAGGAGTCCTACAATGTTATTTAGTTTCCCTAGTTATTTACCTGATTTTATTTATTTAAATCTACTCTTTACAACTATTTTTCTATCTATACACCCTCTATTGCTATTGTAATGGCAAAGCATCAGAACCGTCCATTTCTAAACTTTGATTTGGTATGATAAATGTCCCTTTGCATTGAGAAAATTATAGTTGAGAAAATGGTTGTTTAGTAACGATTTGTATCTGCAGGTTGCAAACAAATCATCATTCTTCCACCAACAAGTCATTCCATTCAAGAAAGACTATGTCTGACGATATCAACGCACAAAAAAATAGGGAGACAATTGCTAGACTGTGGTCTAACTTAAAAAGAAAAGGTGATGGAAAATGTTATTGTCCTTGAAAAATTTGTAAGGGCTTAAAGACTCAAAGATATCTAATCAAAACATCTAAGGAACATTGTAAACAACATGATCACATTGAAGGGGGAAACAAATTTCGTCCATTGGTATGTATTTTAATAATTTATAAAATACATAAGACATGATTTGATGATAACATCATGGTCATGGTTAATATAAGGTCATCATTTTCATATAGGTCAACCTCCCTAAGTTTCATGTTATGGACCATGATAATCTGGAGAATGTGGATTTCCAAATGAGGGAACATGGAGGTGTGAATATAGAAGTAGAAGGTAATGATCCCATGGAAGAAGACCACAATGATGAAGGAGATCACGATGATCAAGATGATGATGATGATGATGTTGACGCAGACCTTGATGTACCTATACTTGAGAAGGCACACGAGCCCCTATATGAAGGCTCCGAAACAACTCTTCTTGCCGCTGTATTGTTGTTGGTGAACTTGAAGGTTATGAATGGTTTATCCAATGTAGTAATGACACGTATGTTAAGGTATGTCATCTTTTTTCATTATTTTAGTTGTAATTCCCTTACAATTAACATTGGGTGAATTATGTAGCAATTAATATTCTTTAAATTAACAAATTATATTTTTGGTCATAGGTTGATAGGTGAGTGTTTGTTACCACCATCAAACATTCTACCTCACTCGTATTGAGAATTATCTGTCATTATGAAATATATTAGAATGGAGTATCAAACAATACATGCATGTCCAAACGATCATATTATATATCATAAATAGCATGAATTTGCAACAGAATGCCCTATTTGTCATATTAGTAGATATCAATCAGATCGAATAACAAAAAAGGTGCCTCGCAAGGTTCTTCGGCATATTTCCATTATTTCACGTTTGCAACGATTATTCAGGTGCAATAGCTTGGCACAATTTATGGATTACCATGCACACAATAGAAGTCAAGATGACATTATGCGAATGCCTGTGGGTGGTTTGACATTTAAGGAAATAGATGAAAAATGGCCACACTTTAAAGAAGAACCTCGTAATCTCAAGCTTTCATTGGCAGCAGACAGTGTCAATCCGTTTGGAGAGATGAGATCTACTTACTCAGTGTGGCCTATTTTTGTTATCAACAATAACATTCCTCCTTGGTTGTCCATAAAGAGGGAGCACATAATGTTGGCACTGATTGTTTCAGGTATTTTTTAATTTAATAGTCATCTAAATTAATTTATTATAAATAATCTATCAAAATGGTCATAATAATTATGTAATATTTTTGTTCATTCAACTAGGTAAGTACCAAGTTAAAGATATCAATGTATATATTGAGCCCCTTATCGACGAGTTGATGGTGTTATGGAATGGGGTCACTATGTATGACATCTCTAGACCAATAGGACAAAGACAATTTCAATTCTATGAAATGCTTGTATGGACAATACATGATGCCCCTGGGCTAACACATTTTTGTGGTATGTTCTCTTCTTAACACCTCTTTTCTGGTATGTTATAGTGCTAACACAAAGTTAACATATTTAATCTAATTATACACGATCTTGTAGGTCTTCAGACAAAGGAAAAATTTGCATGCCAGTTTGTGGTCCAAAGATAAAATCTCGTCATTCAAAAAGTTTAAAAAAGCAGGTGTTCGATGAGAATAAACACTTTCTCCACTGAAATCATAAGTACCGAATTACCGAAAAATATTTTTTCAATGAGAAAAAAGAGACTACATCAAAGCCACAGAGAATGACACCTCGCCTATGGAAGTCGGCATACAATAAAATAAATCGTTGAGGTAATGTCATTCCATCTGATGGTTTTTGTTTCAAATTTATATTTTGATATTATGTTTTGCTTACTAATGATGTAATTGATGCTTGTGAAGGTCATCAAGGCATCAATGACCAGCTTCCAAAAGGACTAAAAAATTATCTTACGCAATTTACTAGGTTGTCATACTACAAGAAACTCTCAATCGTGCATTTGTTTGATCCTATGCATATTGGAAAGAATGTAACAGAGACATTATAGAAAATCTTAGATGGAAGGCATGACAAAGACCAAATTGTCAAAATTTGTAGTGACATTGAAGAATCCAACCATGCAATGAAAAATGTCATTCGATCAAATAACAATGGAGACTAGATTGATACAAGTGCCCTTAGTTGGTTATTGTCGGAGCAGTAGAGCAATGCTATAAAATAAGTCATTAAAAAAATATGATTTCCCACAAGATTTGTTGTGAACATAAACGATCTCATATCAAAGAAAAGTGAATTTGGGCCAGGGATGAAAACACACGATTAACATACATTTATTAAGGTAATTCATGTTATTTTGTATTCACTATATATTTGTATATTGCATGTAGTTTTCATTGCATTCTTTTATAAAATATTGACAAGATCATTTTACAAATATTGCAGTACATTCTACCTCTACCTCTCCCACACCACTTCGCCAACAGTGTCAAACAAGTTATATATGATCTTGGAAAATATATGAGGTGGTTGTCATCTAAAGAAATCAATAAAGAAGATATAAAATATTGGAAGAGAAAAAATTTTCTTCTTATGTGTGAAATGCAAAAGTGTCTACCTTCAACTTTTTTCAATGCACAAGAACACTACCTTATACATCAAGTTGAGGAGATTGAATTGTGTGGACCTGTACCAACTAGGTCAATGTGGATGGTTGATAGGCACTTGAAATTTTTGAAAGGCTTAGTTCGACAGAGAGCACATCCTGAGAGTTCTATGGTGGAGGGATATATGGTATACCAGACCATGGTGTACATTAGTGAATATTTTCTTAAGTTTGCAGCAAAGATCCATGTAGATCGTATTTGGGATCTCAACTCCATTAACAAATTTGAAGGGGAGTACTTGATGGACAAAAGTAGATTAAGGAAAGTGAGAGGTAAATCTAAGATGTTATTGTAGTTAATTAATTCTTATAAATCTTCAATATAAGTTATTTATAATTGGTGTATTTTTTTTTATACAGTTTGTTGAGAGTGGGATGCAATACATTTGTATATTGCAAACAATCTTGATTGGATGACGGTATGGATTGAACGATGTCAATAAAATGGTTGCTCATTAACATGGGAAGGTGTTGCTTCATTGGTTAGAGAAGCTTATCGTAATAGAGATTCTAATGTTATGCCAATGGTAATTGATCTAGCACATGGTTTAAGAGGTGGAGAGGTACGTACAAATTTATTAATGATCATGACTCGTATGTTTTGTATCAACTCACGATGCAAATAATTTACACACGCTTGAAAAATTGCAGGTCAAGTACCACAAAGCTATGCACTATCATGGCCACAAATTTTGCATAAAAAAGTTGGATGACACAAAAAAAACTTGTGATTTTGGGATAACTGTAGTTTTCGAGGTCACCAATATATCATCTAGAAATGACACACATCCTCAAAAATTTCAAAATTGATACTATGGCATCTTGGATGATATAATTGAGTGCGAATTTAACTCCTTCAAAGTAGTTCTATTCATCGTCAAATGGTACAGACTACGACTGAATCAAAATAATCTAGATAAAACTGTTATGCAACATGATAATAGATTTACAATGATTAATACAAGGTCATTTGACCAGTTGGAGATGAGCCCTATGTTCTTTCAAGCCAATGTGAGCAAGTGTTTTACTCAGAGGTTCCACGTAAACAAGGTTGGTCATTTGTTGTTAGACATAATTCAAGAGGAAGGCCGATAAAGTATAATGTTATGGAAGAAAAAGATATTGAAGATGATGAAGATCAAGATGATGGTGATGATGATGATGATGATGGTGATGATGGAGATGGTGATGGTGATGATGATGATGATGATGATGATGATGATCAATGACATAATTGAAATGATCAATGATTTATTGCTTTCAATTGTAATGATTATATATTTATTGTGTTCAATTCTAATGATTACAACATATGCGATTTATAATTACCAATGTTTTGCTTACGATGCTCAATTAATTACTGCTGATAAATGTATATATTGTGTTTGATTATCACCCTTTTTGCAAACAGGCAATTGACTATAGACAGCGTCACCCCTTCTGTTGACGATCTTGCATTCCATATATAAGGTAAATTTATTCATGTTTACGATGTTGCATATTGTTCATGTTGTCTTCTAAGTTATTTGTAGCATACGTATCATGTAATTTTTAGCTAACTTAAGATAAATGATTAACATATGCAGGAAATTTAACCCCTTTGGCATGGATTGTGCACAGTGACATGGATCAGCAGGTATAAGTCAATAAATAGACATAATTTTCTTATATTCTTCTTGTTTATCACTGAGCACGTATGTTATAAATAGACATATTATATAATCATATAATGTATATATAGACAAAGAAGAACTGTATAGAAATATAATTATATAATCACTTTCAACTTAGTACATTTTATATCTCTCACGTATAGACAAGGAAGAACCGTACGTATGGGTCACGACTTGATTATTCTATATATATTATTTAAATATTATCAAAATTCTATTTGAAGTGGGGATGTGACAATATCTCATTTGATGGATTGCAAGACCCACCAAATAGGTACTTGTCAGATCTATCTACATCGAATGAGGGAAATGAGGGAATGCTAGATGAAAGCTCTACATGTAGTACAACTAAAATAAGGAGATCAATTAGAGGTCAAAAGATTAGAAAAAAATTTGATAAACACATACAATTTTTTCTTGCTAATGGGGGGTCATGTTCTTATGATGATGAAACCAAAGGCCACATTAAGGTGCCCTTTCGATACACACACATTGAGAAAGAATGGGTACCCAATGAGCTACTTCCAATTAACACTATTTTTTGTTAATGAGAGGATATATCACATTGCTCCATCCTCATTACATGGTTTGGGACTATTTTCCATGGATGGGATAAAGGTATGTTACAACAAAGTTGTTGAATTGTTCAAGTATGTCAGTCCATGTTACAATTACAATGATTGGATGCGGATTGTTCAATATAAAAAAAGTATGCGTAGGTATGCACTATTAGCTAATTATATTCAATGGAAAGAAAATGATCAAAGTAAAAGATTTGTAATGTACATTGATGGGAGACCAAAAGCAATAGGTAATATTGCGGGTTTTATAAATAGTACGCGACCTTCCTCAACTAATAAGCAACCCAATTGCATATTTGAGGCGCGTGAGGAGAATCAAGTTTTTGTATGTGTGATAAAATCAATAAGTGCAGGGGAAGAACTGCTAATAGATTACTATTTAATTCACATAGATACAAATAAAGTTACTATTATGAGGGTGGTAAGTACTATATACCATTTTATTAATAAGTTTTTTTGTTGCTAAGTCTATTGCTTTCAGTTCGTTGAAATTTTTATATTTAATCTTTGTCACAGGACGATATGGATCCCGCACATGATAGAGGCCACAAGGATGCTCCTCCCACCCATTTTTCAGCAAGGGTAAACCTTATTGAAATTGTACAAATTAGATAGTTGAAAAATGTTATATTATTACGTTATTTTATTTACGGTTTTGAAATTTTTATGATAGTTTTATTGATATTCCTGTCACAATTTGATGTTCAGGATAGGGGAAAAGCACCTGCAGTAAGTACAGAGGCAATAGCTACCCCTTTTGATGATGATATCATAGAAACGCCTAATGTAACAATTATGTTGAGGAAAAAATTAAAAAAAAAAAATTTAGAAATAATGAAAATTTTAGATGAAGCAAATATTCCAACCGAAGAGATGATGAAGAGGCTATCTGAATTGAAAGCGCAAGCACGTCGTTATGAAGTAAGCAGTAATGAATCTTTAGTTATAACAAAAGTTCAATAAAGGTTTATATTTTATACTCTTTTATGTTGTGAAGTAAAATATGTAATATGTGTTCTTGTTACAGGAATTTTTGGCAACTGATCCAGAACCTAGTCAAGGACAACGTGGTGAGGCCGATACTAGCAGAGGTCTGGCCACCTTAGGTAAAATAATCCTTTAGTTGACAAGTTACAAGGAATTTTTTCTTTGGAACATTCAAAACTTCTTAAGTTAACTCTTACTTTTATTATTTCAGAATGTCTTTGCTAACAATGTATTGTTTAGGTCATCAAGTGCAGGAGACTCCTCCTAGGAGGTCAATGGACATCCATCTGAAATTGTCGAGTGCAATGTCGACAACAAGGGGCATGCAAACATCGACGCCTTCACGGTCTATGCCAGCTGGTAAATCCTTGTTTTGCTATATTTGGTTTTGTGTTAATTATGATTTGATAATTTATACTTTAATCTTGGGTGCATCACATAGTGGATTATTTTTTTGGAGTAGGAGATACACCGATGGCACCATCTGGTATGCCAGATACAGATCAGAGTACATGTATTGGTGATAATTCACCATTATTTCTTAGATCTACCTGTGTTTCTAGCACGGGAGTTATGCAGACGTCATTATTGATTGACGATAATGAATCGATGCCTTTAAAATGTCCTAAGCTTCCAAGTACTTTAAATAATTATTTTTTATATTGTAATATGCATTTACCTATTCATAACAAGTTTTGGACTGATTATCCCATGACATTTTTTGCAGGAAATTATTCATTTTATAGGAAGCTTTATGACCTCACACTGCATATATTCGGGCCCACCATACGTACAAGGTGGAACATCATAAGTGAACTAACTTTATCCCACTATTTTTTTTTCATATCATTAATTGGTACAGTATTTTTCCTTTCATTTGGGTCTTTTCTTTTACTATATCTAACAATTTTATGTTTTTTCTTAAAAGGTGGAACTTGCAAGACAAAAAATTAAAAGATCAGCTCATTAAAGATTTAGAGCATGAGTTTGGTAATAATATTTTTGACGAGAAGAAAATTTTAGAAAGAGCTTGCAAACATCTTAAGACTATGAGGGACTCATATAGAAAGAGTCTCGTCCAGAACCCAAAGTATGAGCGTCCTCCTTTTATTCCAGTGAGGGATTGGAATGAGTTCATTTTGGATGCAAAGGAGAAAGGGGATGCTCAAAGAGGAATTACACCAGAAAATGAGAGAAGGTATGCAATAGTATTAAATACTAGTACAATGTAATAATGCACTAATTAATGATTTTTATATCTATATCATCTAACATATTTTGAGCTTTTCATAGGTTGCAGGACACATCAAAGGCAACAAAGGCCAGGCTACAAAAGATTGGGCAACACAGACTTGGCTCTAGTGGATATTCAAAAATTAAAGCACGAATTGTAAGTAGCAGTAAATGAGTTGCAGAGAAAAATTATTTATAAAATGCAAATAATTTTGTTTAATCAAAAAATGCAGGGCTCTGAATTTAATTTAGAGGCCACAGCAGAACACAAAAAAATTGCTTTCAAGGAAGGCTATCAAGTTGTGGCTGAATGCCTATGAAAAACTTCCACTGGCCCAACCGAAGAGTCTCTTGCATCATGTGCATAGGTAAATATGCCAAAAAATATATTAGAAATTGAATACTTGAGCAACAATCTATTTGATAATAATGTGCATGGCATTGCAATGCAGCCTCTTAATCGTTACAGAGATCATACGCTACATGATGAAGCCCCTGATGTGCATCGTACTATCGTTGGAGGTGATCATTTGCTATTTAAAACTAATTATGTAATTATTAATACAATTTAACATCTTAAATTGAGCTTGGTGTAACCTTTTTGTGTATATTTTAGAAGATACAGAATCATGTCATGTTGAACGAGTGCCGGAGGATGTTCAGACTGATCACCATGTAGATCATGTGGTGCATTCAGGTAAAGAAAATCTATATATGTTTTGTTCTTTTAAATTAATTTTTTGATTTATAGTTATTTTACTTAAATAAATACTTGTAATTCACTAATATAAAATGGTGTGAATTTAACTCATGAAGTAGTTGTTATTGCAGCGGACCCCCCTTTGGCACAGCGGCCTCGTGTTCCTGAACAGATGAGGAGGAGACATGTGTTGGAATTAGAATCAATAAAGGAGGGGAATGACGAGGACATTGATCTTCCTCTTAAAAATTACATGATTAAAAAAAATAACAAGAAACCCAAAAAGAAATGATTATAATTAACATTTTTTGCTAATGAAAGAATGTTGTCTTAATGGATGTAATTTTGTACTAGTAATGTTGATGAATGATGTGTTAATGAATTCTTCATGAATGTTGTGTGTTAATGAATTATTCATGAATGTTGTGTGTTAATAAATTTTGTGTTAATGAATTATTCATGAATGTTGTGTGTTAATGAATGTTGTGTGTTAATGAATTTTATGTGTTAACAAATGTTATCATGTGATTATAATGATTGAATGTTATATTTCAAAAATGGATGAATGAATGAATGAATGTTATTAAATGTTAATGGGGAATTTAGAGTGATGTTGGGGGGGGGGGGGGGGGGGAGGCGCCAAATGAGCTTCCACCTTCACGTGGTTGGCCTTGTTTAGTAGAGAATATTAAACTATTCTTGAAACCAAGTGAAGCTCAAACTTTAAAGATAAGCTTAGAGTTAATAGTGACAACCAATTAGCAAGTCGAAATGAAGTTCTTCATTATAGGTACCTTTTTAGTTTTTAAAGCACAATGTCATGTTTTAATATTGTGTAGTTTTTTCTTATGTCAAAGTATTCTTTTACTATAAGAACATAATTTATGACCATTTTAGTAACTATTCTAACATCGCTTTATGACAAATCTTGTTTTGGCAAAGATGGTGATAAGTGGTGATGTCTATTCCTTGGGAGATTGGATTGCATAGTTCTGTATCACAAAATCATTTGCATGTGGCAGATATGCATACTTACAACCATTTCATTCTACATTTAAAAACATTGATGACACTCTAGACACAAAATAATGCTCATGATGTTGACTTGACAGTGTTATGAAGGCAAACCAAATTTTGAATTTGATCAAACCTGGATGTTCAGATCTGGTCTCCTTGGATTTAGTCTTCATGGTTCTTTGTCTCATTATTACTATCATCCTAGTGAGGTAACACCTTTGCCTTCTTTCTTAGTCTCTTACAGTTCATACTTGTTTAATTTGAATAATTTTTGAGTTCCTTGCAAAAAGGGTATGACAAACAAATATGGGTATACAGGCTCTATTTCCTTTCCAGGATTGGTGGGTGGTGCCTGCAAAAGTGGCCTTTGATCAAACTATCAAAATTAATGCCATATGTTGCTTACATTTGATTAATTTTCCATATTAATTACTCTCTTCAATTGTATTAGAAACTTTTGCCTTAAGCATGTGTGATGCAAACCTGTAACACCTCTTTTTCCATATGTAATCATGATGCTCTATTTCTTGGTAGTTGTGACTCTTAATGATTAAACCATCTCTTGATCATGTTATTGCACTTGATATATGACTATTTCATGTAGGTGCCTTGGTTTATCTCTTATCTCTAGTTGAACATACTATAATTATTTATTATCCTTGTATGCATGTTGTACACACTAAAATATGCACTTCTATGAACCATTACATGCAAGGTTACTCAAGAGTGAGGCCTCACAAAGCGGCTCATAGCTCTCTATGCATGGAGTTGCAAGGGACTATGAGTTTTGCTCTCAGCTAGAGCTACAAGAAAGTGACCTTGCTAGTCAACCATACAATGAGAGATTCAAGTGAAGACAAGGGCAAGAGTGCCAATATCTCCAAGAATCCAATATGAAATGCAATGCAATGCAACTAAGATGAAGATGCAAATGTGCAAGCTATGCTATGAAAATGGAAGTACAATGCAACTAATCTATGAAAGGAAATAGCAATGGATTACAAATCCTTCCTATTTAGACTATGTGAGATTGCATAAAAGGAAATCTACACTAAGAATGCCATGATTATGCAACTATGAAAGCAAACTATTATGAAATGCAACTAAAAATGATGAAAGCAACAAGTCTTCAATGTCTTCAAGAAGCTCCAAATGTACCTAGAAAACCTGCAGCATAACAATAGCATAAAAAATGGATATGCAAATGAAGAAGAGAGCTCTCCTTTTATAAGAAATGCAAAGGAATGGACCATGGAGATTAAGAGGCAAAAGATCTTAATCAGCGGTGGAGCTTGAAAGAGGAGCAATCCATGTGCACAAGCATCCTCCAATGAGAGTGAAGTGTTGACTTTTGAGCCTCATGTGAGACAAAAGTGCTTTTTCTCCTTTTTATAAAATATGAATAATGCTTTATTTGTGCAACTTAGGATAAGAGGAAAGTGGGGCTTTTTATTTAATTAAAAGGGGAGGAAATATTCCTTTTAATTAAATAAAGACTTAGGATAAATGGTTAGCCCAAGGATAAAAATCCAATATATGATCGAAATTAGGATTTGATCAAGAAATTAATAATGTTCAAAATATTGATTATTGATCAAAATGATTCAGGATTGATAAATTGAATAAATGGGGCCCAAAGTCTAGGCGACCATTTTAGGGTGCATACATTTGCCCCTCTTTGACTAATGTGTGATCGATTTGGGAACACATGTAGTCAAAGAATGAAGTTGAAATGTGAGATCGATTTGGGATCACAAAACAACTCAGATATGAGGTCGATTCGGGATCACATCTGGACAAACATAAACAAAAGCTTAGACCAACACCGTCGCTGCTAGGTGCAAATCAAGCTTTAGACAAAACTATCACCGTCGCTGCTAGGCAATAATCAATGTCTAAAAATGGGAGATAAGAATCTCAAGTTTTGAGCAAAAGCTCACAAAAGATGTCTGAATCAGGAAAATCAAGAGAATGGGGATGAGAATCCCATAGGTACTGCCCCCTCGGAATCGAAATCGAAATCAAGTAGAGGAGAGACAGAAATTTGATAAAGATTTGATCAAATCAGAAGGAAGTCATAATCGAATGTAAAGGTCAAGAGGTTAACCATCAAGAAATGAAAACATGCCCCAGTGAGGAAGTAGAAGAATAGAAATAGAAGACTAGAAATAGAGCGAATGAAAGACTAGAAAATTTGAGAGACATGGAAGGAAGAAATTCCATCGAAAATCAAATTATGCCTCAAAAGGTCAGTCAACTGCGTAGAAGAATGAAAAAAATTTGGAAACGCGACTCAGATTTCAATTTCGAGTCCGAAAATGGATAGAAAATGATGTGATATGAAAGACCAGAAATGAAAGATATGATCAAGAAGAATCAGAAAATGAGCACAGTTGACCAACTAGTCTGTAGATGCTAAAAAGGAGAGCTCTGTCCATATGCAAAGTGCAAAACTAATCTAACATGACACTAAAAATGCAAGTGACTATGAAAGTGGTTGACTTGCAAGGTCACAACGCTTATAGACATCTAATTATCATCATCGAGCGTTATTGGTAGCGTCGTAAGATCATACAATGCACACTAGCATAACTATGTGGATATGAATATGATCTTTATCAGATAGAGATGTGGGAATCTCACCTAGGCATCAAAGACATATAGGTCCAGATGACTAATGCAGTGAGATTACCTAAGTTTGATATGGCGAGATTATGCTTGTATCAAGACACATGAAAGTTAGGATAGCTAAAAGCATGCACTCGCAAAACAGTCAAGGATAATACCTTGTCAATCCATAGTGTCAAGTAAGACTAGCATAAATGCTCATGACAGGTAGGACCAACAAAATATACCCACAAGCAGATAAAGAAAGAAAACATGGTCTTATTCCCTCAGTCTTCTAGCGATGCATCATCGAAAACTTCTCAGGGAGAGACCACTCATCAAAAGAAATCCTCATAGACAGCACACAAAGAAAAAATAAAGTCATCATATCGTCAGCGAGTTGATGGTTTAAGTGCGTGTGTGTTGGTCAGAGAGTCAAATTCTGAGTATCATATCAGCTTAGTGAGAAATATCACATCATACAAGACTGTAGTCAAGACATCTGATAATTGTTAAGAAACACTCGACGCAAGGGTAGTGTTGAAAAACACTGTTGGGTGGTGTTTGAAAAACACCTATTGTGAAATGCCCCAAGAGACAAACGCAACAAAAGGACCAATGCGAACAGTTATGCCCCCTAGACAAAGACAAAGACCAATTCCAGACTAGGCCAAATAAGGTCAAGGCATGATGGAAAGTGGTTAAGTGTCGAGGATGCATGCTAACAAATAGGGGTACAAAGGCCTCAAGTAGCGCCTGTTTCCAGGTTTTCACCACTTGGATTCTTTTTTCATTTTTTCATTTTTTCATTTTTTTTGAGATTTTTTCTACCAAGGCGCCTATTGCTAGGTTTTCACCAAGGCACTTTTTTCTATTTTTTTGAATTTTTGATTTTTTTGATTTTTTTGTATTTTTTTCAGGACATTTTATGCTTTTTAGGATTTTTTCAGCATCATATATGAATTTTTTTGGTATTTTTTCAGGATCATAAAATATGTACAAAAGATGCCCCCAGACAGAAATGGGCATTAAACTCATGAGCAAAATCACATCGTGCAGTCCCAATATCTAGCAATGTGAGGGACAAGATGGATGAGCAAGCTGGTGGAGACAAGGAGAATGAAAGCGAACGGAGGGAAGAAATCCTCAAGGTCAAACTCTTCAAGAATACCCAAGCTGGGGAAAAAAAATTGTCATGTAAAGCATATTTGGACAAGCAAGGAAAGCCAGCATAGGATAAGCCTCAAAAGCGTAATGCAAAAGAAGGAAAGGATGCAGTCCAAAGGAGTAGACATGTCAAGAGGCTTCATAGCATCACATTTTACTTTTTGTTTAGATCAAGATGAAAGGGGAAAAGGATAGCAAAAGGCTAGAATGAATGGAGGAAAATGAAGATGAAGGTTAGACATGAATGGAATGAAAGCAAGATCATCATAAGATAGCTCACAAAATAGCCAAATGTTCGTGTATAGATCAACATTGTCAAGATCAAAGATGGAAGATGAAATGGATGAAACATGTAGAAGAACTACGCATGATGCCTGATTGCCAGGTTTTCATCATGGTACTTATCCAAGGCGCCACAAGGGAGTGGTTTTCACCATAGGATGAATTTATTTCTCTTTACTTTTGCTACCAAGGTGCCTGTTTCCAGGTTTTCACCATGGCACATTTTCAAATTTTTATTTTTTTTTCTTTTTTTGCTATTTTTTGAATTTTTTTATTTTTTTGATTGTATCTTTTTTTGGAAGAAAGCAAGCTTTTTAGATAATGCTCCTTGAAAGGATAAACCATGATATGTCAAGGATTCAAAATGATATGCTCAAAGATGCTGAAGGGGAAAGGAAGACGCACGAGGAATAGGCAAATGAGGAAAAATGAGAGAAGGTAGAAGGATAATGAATGGAAGGAATGTGAAAAGGTAGAGGAAAAGAAAGGTAAGATCAACATCAATACACACCTTGAAGGGTGGTGAGAGGATGGAGGAAACATGAACCATATTCTAGTCCAAGTGCGAGCCATATTCTAGTTCATTATTGCTATCTGACTCCTCGAAGAGAGGATTGGTGTGCTTGTTATAATTCTCACATGTGAATGGAGGAATATGAGAGGGAATATGGAAAATGTTTAGCAGAGGTTGTGGTTTAGACGCATGGAATGAAAGAATGTCTTTGGAAAAAGATGAAGTGGAAGCCTTTGGAAGCTTGAATGTCAATTTCACTTTTTGTTCAACATGAGACTCTTTCAAGAGAGATTTTGGAATCCATATAGCCTTAGGCTTTTCATTTCCTTTTGATAACTTAGAGAGAATATCTTCAATGATGGGTTTTGGAACCCATACTTGTCTTGTAGTTTTCTTCTTAGATATCTCTTTCGACTTTATATATCCATGTCGATTAGAGGGGACATGATGATCTTCTTTTTTTGATGGATTCTTGTATTGCTTCTTTTTCTTGTATTGAACATTCAAGTTACTTCCAAAAGACTTGGGACTTGTGGAAGAAGAAGGAAAATATGACTGGTATAGATGGGTGGATGGATGAAAATGATTCAAGGGTATGCATCTATGTTGATCTTGAGGAAAGATAGGAGATGGAGGGACGTAAGGACCCAAAATGGATGATGAATTAGGAGAATTAGGAGGGGAAAGTGAAGGGACATAAGGACCCAAAATGGAAGGAAGACGTGAAGCCCTTAGTATTGGTGGAGGAGGTCCAAGGATGGAAGTGAAAGATGCAAAAGGGTAATCAATGGTTTCATTAGCATCTATATCACAATCAAGGACATCAGCATCTTTAGAGTGAGCATTAGGATTTGCAATAGGATCATGCACATCTTGAATAGGAGCACCTTCTTTGATAGGATCATTTGTAGCTTGCAAAGATTTAGGAAGAGCAGAAAGCGGAAGTGAACATGGAGTGGTAGAACAAGAAGATGGAAGACTTTGATCTTGACAAGTATCGTTGAGTAGCATAAGCGTATCAACTTTATTTTGATTTTCAATAGGTTTTACATCATAAGTAACAACACCATTTTTAATAACCTTAATGGAAGTATCATCTTTCGAAAGTGCAAGTGTAGTAAGGTTATTTTGATTGTCAACAAGCTCAACGGTGTAAGTAGTAGCTTGATCTTGCTTAGGAGATGGTGGAATGAATGCGGAAGAGCGTAGAGGATCAAAAGAACCATGCAATGGAGGAGATACATCATGAAGAGAATTGGATGATATGGAGGGTTCTTGATCTTGATCTTTATTTATATTCTTTTCTTTATCATTTTTAGAGTCCTCTTGACATGGAGCCACTTCTAAGGACAAGGAAGCATGTTGGGATTGTATGGAAGACTTTGGGAGAGGTGGTGAAGGACTAGCTAAAATAGGCATTATAGCGGATGAAGGCTTAGGCTCTTTAGGTTCGACATTATTGAAAGTATTTGCAGCCAAATGAAGGTTATCTTGAGTATCTTTAAGAGGTAGCCCTTGAGGATAACTATAGGGAACTGCATGGAAAGCATTAGGATCTTTGTTGGATGAAGGATTTGTGAAAGATTTGGAAGACTTAGAAGCTTTAGGAAGTGTGTGGATATTGGAGGAAGTGGAGGATGGAAGGGGACCATCACAAGACAAAGGTTCAACATTAACATGATCTTGCTGGAGAGTGTAATCTTTATTTTCAGCATGAGAGTTTTTAGACAAGACATGCTCATAGTATCTTCGTTTATAATCAGCACGGAAAGCTTTCTCTTCCTCAATAGAAGTAGATGTATCATATTGTTCACAACAAATATCATAATTCCTCTCAAAATCAGAATCATAGGGATCACCATCACAATCTATCCAATAGGATGACCCTTTAGTAAGCCTAAGCACACGACGAGGAGGACTCTTAGGAATAGAAGTGCCATAAGTATTGCTACATTGTCCATCATCATAGTCATCATAGTCATCATAGGTGGGTGTATCACTCTTTGTGGAAGAGACATCACAAGGACTATCATGTTGCTCTTTATGGTATGTCTTCTGAAGAGAAGTAAGACTCTTGGGAGAAGTAGAAGAAGAATGAGATCTTGAAGAAGAGGAAATTGAAGACTTAGTGGAAAAAGAATACTTGGATAATGAGGAATTCGAATGATGTTTAGAAGAGTCATGATAAGATTTGGAAGATGAAGAATGTGAATAGTGTTTAGAAGAATCATGATAAGACTTAGAAGATGAGGAATGATGAGAAGATTTAGAAGATGAAGAATATTTGGAAGAAGAAGATCGTGATATGATCATGTTTATGATTCTAGCAAAAGCATCTGATTTAAACATCTTTTCTTTTATTTTTGCTATAAATTCATCACTCATGAGAATTTTGGAAGAACAACACTTTTCGAATATGTCAATGAGCTCAAGATCGTCTATTCTTAATAAAGGTTCCAAAACCAGATAGTCAAGATTCATGGTTATAGAAGAGGAAGAATCAAGCATGGAAGAAATGAATAGAAGAGATGACTAGAAGAATGTAGACTAGATAATAAGAGGAAAGGAATCAAGAAGAAGAAGAAGAAGAATTTCCCATGGGAATAGAAGACTTCAGAAGAACATGGGAAATGGAGAAGAAAGAAGAAGACTAAGAGTCATCTTGTGCAATTGATACCATAATGTTCATTGAGATGTTGAGCAACATGACAACACCTAAGATCTAAGATCTGGACTGACCAAGGAAGATTGAAAATAGAAGACCCTTGATAATAGGATGACCTCACAAAATGTCAACACCAAACTAGGATAATCAAAGTTCTCTATTGTCCAAAGAGAAATGAAAAGATAGAAGGGGCTTTACCAACACTGTCAAAGAGGTGCTTCAAATCAAAGGATGAATATCCTTGCACTTTTGAATCAGGAGGTTGGGCTAGGCCAAAATATAATTGAAATTGAGATTAAATGAAAATTATTTGGACAATAAGAGTACTAAAATTCTCCAAGAATGTGACTAACAATTCTAGAGATAATCTTTCTCACCAAGAATGGACAAATGCAATACTGATGTTGATTTTGACCAATTTGTGCAAAATTTTGAGTTTTTAAGGTCTAATTTCAAGTTTTCAAATGTGAGGGTGAAAATGTCTGATTTCTATCACAAATTCAATAGCATTTGGATAGGTTTGCAAACAGTAAGGGATCAAACATGTCTCCAAACACTTGAAACAAGGGCAAAAGCAACCTTGCCAAGACAAACACTTGTGATATCAAAATTGAAAAAGCACCTTATGAATGCTACCGATTGTTTGTATGTTAAGAACGTTTACACTGGTATCACACAATCGAAGACACTTCAAGCAATATCTACCTACAAGACAAGGCTCATTACTTATCAACTTAGCCCACAACTTGATGCCCCCTTGCCTCACACCAAGTGGTTGCCCACAAGAGATATTGGCTTTGTCATGGAAGTGTCAAACAACACAACCAAAGGGACACATATGGTGAGTATCTTGGGGTGATCCGGGTTATTCCACTTGGATCAATCCTTGCACTAAGAAGATAAGCGGCTAAATAAAGGTAGTTTCTAATCTAAGGTTCTTAGTAAGGATTTCCGTTCATAACACCCCTCTTGCTCCTTGTAAAGGACTAGGACCTCGCGGCCTCAAGAGTACCTTAAGCATTCTTGCTCAATATTTTCCTCATGGTCACAATCCCACAAGTACTTACATCAAGCGAAGACAAGTGTTATGTCTACCAAGGTTTTGTGTCCTCGATAGCCTTGAGATTATAGTGAGTTGGAATCACTCGCCACCAAGGAAAATGATGACAAGGTTGTCCCCACTTGGGTCGTTCCTCTTGATTGCTCAAGAGCAGGCCCGCTAAAGGATTTCTATACTAAACAAAAAGTGGATTAACTCTTGAGGTTCAAGGTTTTTGGTTCACCACAAGGGTGAAGAGCATACTCCCCTATCTCAAGAATCTCTCCCAAACACACCAAGCAAATATTCAATTACCCCCTTGCTTTCAAAATCCCAAGATGGGTCAAGATTTCTGTTTCACCACAAGGGTGAAGAGCATACTCTCCTACCACCTCAAAATTCCTACAACAAGGTATTAAGTGCCTATGAAATGAAACAACTAGTATATGCCGCACTCAATAAAATCTTGTTTTGGCATAGATGGTGATAACTGGTGCTGTCTATTCCTTGGGAGATTGGATTGCACAGGTCTGTATCTCAAAATCATTTGTCTGTATCCTTGTATGCATGTCATGGTCTGATCTATGTTCCCTCTTAATTGCTAATGTCATTGTGTGATGGTTAAATTGTGGTAGTGTGATTCTTTCCATCAAGTTCAAACCCCCACTCCTTGATCTTGATTTTTGGCTTGACTTCTCTTTGCAACATGAACACCTGCTTCTCTTTGTTGGCCATCAACAACTTCCTCTTCCTATTTTGAACCTCTACTTTTGCATACATTTAAAACTTCAATAAATCTAGTTTCCAAAGACACTCCTCTTCCTTGACACCATCAACATACCATGCCTCCATGCTTGGAGAGTAAACAATCTCTTGAGCCATTTCATGGCCCATCAACCTCCATGGCCACATCATTACCCTCACTATGTGATGTCATAGGAGTAACTTTCATACTACCCTTATCTTCCTCCAAAGGAAACAACATAGTGCCTACCACAACTGAAATTTCATAAGTGAAATTTCAAATCCTTTATAAATCAATTTGCACAAGTCAATAAGATGAAATACCATTCACTTGCTAGCCTTGCTAAGGTCACAAAACTACCTTTTTGTACACACATATAGTCTTGTATTGTGTTAGAGCTTCATAATCACACTTGTCTACTTAATCACAACTATAATGCAATTAATCAATGAAGCAATAATCACACTAAGGTTGTGTAGGTTTAGTACAATCCTACCCAAATTTTCTAAAACTTGTTAGTGGATAACCTTTGGTAATGTCACAACCCTACTCCAAAGAATCACTGATACTACTACAACCCTTCCATTATAATTTACATTAATATGTATACTATAATTAAGATATCGACATTAGGGGGATTCACTATGATAGCTGATTTAGGGCCTATGTTTGCCCAGATTTAGGGCCTCACCATCAAAATTTCTAGTCACATTTGGCCTATGTTTGCCCATCCATAGGGCCTCACCTTCATTTCCTATTATTTTATTATTGAATTTTTATTTTGAAGCATTTCTAATTTTAGAGAGATTTTCTTAAGAAATAACAAATAAGAATTATCAAGTTATAAGATCTTACAGTTCAAGTAAAGATAACATTCTATTAAGGGTTGTATCACAAGAAAGTGTTGGGCTATCAACAAAGGAAGCAACTTCTGATTCTGACTTTTGCAAATCTTGATATTCAAATGATGCTTCCCTCAAGACTTCAACTTTACTTTCTAGCCAGTCAAAATGTTTGAGAACTGCGCACTCATCAACCTGAGAAAAGGAGCAAAAGATATTAAAGCTATTGAGCTTATATCAAGATGTTCTTTGCATGACTGGTTAACAAAATTATCTATTGGAGTCAAGAGTATGTTAATAAAAGTTTAGATGTCTGTATTAAGTGTTGCCCCCTTGTATCCAAGCATGTTGAAAATGAGCTTTTGTCTTATTGATTTGACACTTTTAAGCATGGAAATTTCATTAACAAGAATTAACTCCTCAAAAAGATCCAGATCTGATAATTAAAAGTTGAAACTACAGAACAATTAACAATTGGCAGGTATAAACAAAATAAATTCAACAATGCTACTTTTCATCCATGTATTAGATTAATAAAAGAAAACTTCAACAACGCTACTTTACATCTGTATATCTTGAACATCAAATTGAACATTTCAATTCCCCTAATATAGTAGCAAACAAAACATGTGAAACCCCGTCCTTAGAGTTGCACTAGTATGTAGTATATGCTTCCATTCCTTCTCCAAAGTATGTTGTTTAGAGCTAGGTTTTACTAAACTATTTCTCATACATTGTGATAACCAAGAATAACCAATTTTCAGATTATTATAAGAGGACTCCCCTTCACTTCATATGTTATGTATTTGGATTTATAACCCAGATTCTATACAGGGAAAATAGGGGTTGATTTGGCTATCAAGTACAGAATGGAGAAGATAATCATCTTACATATACTTTCCAGGTCACTACAGGTTGAAGATAGCACTTAGCTATCTGAAATAAAGTCTGCTAGTAGTGTCATCATTAAGTATAATTGGTTTGATTCAACCAATAGCACAAGAAAAAAACTATTATTTATAACTGTTAAATGCAGCTCCTTGATTAACTGTTCTTAATTTGCTAAAATCAATCTAAAACCAGTAAACCTCAGACAAGTTTAACAACACAAATACAGATAACATTGAAACGAAAGACAATAAATGAAACCATGCAATAGAAGCCTAGCCTATTAGAAGCTAAAGGAGGCCAAACTTTCAGTCCTAGGATGAAGATCAAACCTAGTTTTGAACATCGGTGAGCTTGTCTGGTCACATTTTTTTTAACCAAAAGTTAGTATTGGTCTGGTTTTTGACCTTTACACAACACTGTGTTCGACGAGAATGCTATGCATTCGACAGCCACTTTGACAAACAGTCATGGATATTTCGACTAACCAATGGTCTCAATTTCGACCTTTACAGCAATGGAATCGACGACAATGCTATGCATTCGACGTCTTATTCTTCCAGTTCCAAGGGATTGATTTAGTGGATAATTCGACCACTTATAGGGTCAAAATTTCAACTGTTATTTTCCTTGTAGATTAATCGACGAAAAAAGATCGACGACAGTTTTGGTCGTCTGTTCAACCAATTGGTGTAGAAAATTTGACTATTTCTCATCGAAAAATAGGGTAAAATTTACTAGTGAGGGAACGATAGTAAATTTATCAATTTTCAAAATTTCTACTTACAATAGCAGAAAGAACATAAGTACCAATCATACAATGTATCAACTTTTACCATACATCAAATATTTTTATCATAAAAAATATCTTTGTAATTACATATCAAATAATAGAGAAAAGGGAGAAGAGATAGCTGAACTTCATGTAACCATTAATAAACATGGCTTATTCATAACATTAGACATGAAGAAATCATATTTAAACAATTAGCATGAATAAAATATATTCAATGTTTACCTCATGCATCCATTAAGTAATATGATTTAAAAATAGTTTAAATCCACATGATATCAATCAATAATTATATGCAATATCAATGCATAACACATGGAGCAAGTAAAGATAAAGATAATTTAAGTACCATATTTCACCTACCAAAAGGAATGAACAAAATAGACATGTCATGATGATATCCAACCTCATCATAAATTCTCAGAAGTACACTATAACATACTCAATCTAATCTATCACCAAGAACATAAGAAGACAAACACATCCAACATCGAGAGGCTCTCAATGGTGGTTCACTTTCTAATTGAGAAGATAATGAGAAAGATCTAATAGACCATCCACTCCACAAAATAGAAATAAGGATTGGTTATTCCAACTATTTATTGTTATGCTAAGGGATAAAAGAAAAAAAAAATATCCATCATAGTGTATATTATCCACACATCAATCATACCAAACACAATGAGAGAACAACACATAAGCCCATCATATGAATATGGGCTTTGATACCAAAATGTCATGCCCAAAAAGTTGAGCAAAACGAACCAATCAAAATTTTTCTAACTAACACTAAAGTTGTCTAGTTTAACTATACAGTTGTAATTTACAGTTTAAAGGTGAAGACCTTGAATGAGATTAAGGAGCATCATGACCAACATTGATCGGGTCAACCTCTCTTTAAGATTAAAGTCACAAATTTAACTTAATTTTTTTTTAATTACCATAACAACACAAGGATAAAACCTTGACTAAGTCTGACTATAGTTTGACTATAGTTAACTAAAATTAACCGTCCAATTTTAAACATATTATTTGATTTCAATAAAGAATATCAATTAACTTCTCTTTTATATTAACATCCTAATTAAATAGGAATCGATCTAGGATTAAAACAAGCATGAACATTTATTTTATAAGATAAACTAATAACATTACAACAATACAATCAACTACAATAATAAACATTAAGTAATATAAGAGGTGCAAGAAACATGACACCACTACATATCTTCATATGCAAGCGGAAGTCTTACAACACCCCAAAGATTCTCAAGCACACTATTAAGGTTCATGGGGCGGTTACATGTGTCCACTAGTTCGCTATTGTTAAAGTGATTAACATGCAAGGTTCATCCAGGTTACTATGTTGTCTATTTCCATAACAATGTTCTTTTTAAGCCCAAAGTACAATTTCTACCATGATTATTCATACAAGTTCATTTACCTATTTATCCTCATAGATCACATGGATCTATTTTACTTTTTTTTATTTACAAAAGTGATTATTAGTCGATCTATTTTGACTTGAAAACATATATCTCCCTAAAAGGATACTCAAAGATAGAAAGATTTAACTTAACACATGTGAAAATGTTCACTGTCTAGGAAATGACTAACCAGATGCGACATTCTCTAAACAAAAATAAGAAGGCAAAGAGAAACCTCCACACTGGGGAGTACCGGAAACACATATTGAGGACGTAGGCACTCAAATACATTAAAAGCATAAAATACATCTAATTCAAAATCTATATCTTTCAACATTCTAAATATATATTCTAATCATCATAATAAGAACAATAACGTAAAGATCATAAACATTCACCATCAAGAGTAAACATAATCAAAGGTAAATATACTTACATATACAATGAAACAAGAGAAATGAGCACTCAAGCTCTAAGTGTTAAAGCTGGAGGAAGTCCGTCTCTGTACACTGGTCCCCAGCAGTGGTATAGTTAGCAACACCTCCCAACCATATGGTACTCGTAAGCCCAACCCTCGTGCTCATGGAGATAGTAGTTTGGCCACAAACATAAGGCAAACACACAAATAAGGAGGTGGCTAACACACACGCCAAACAATGCATAACTCTTAGGAGAGTACCATGACCCAACACTATATACATAAGTACAAATACATCACAACATGGAGAACACTCAACATGTGGACACCCAAATATTGAGAAAAGAGCTCAAAACATTAAAAAAAATATATCAATTTCTAGCAAAATTCGATAAGGTTTCTAAAAATCAGCATTTTAACTTGAAAGGTCACTTTCGGGCCAAAATATAAAAATACCCAGAATGTCATATGACCATCTGATTTACCTATCATATTATTTGTAGCAAATACAACTTATATCGAATGACGAGTTCTGAATAGCACGCAAAATGGTGCGATGAATAAAAAGTCCAAAAATCAAATTTGGATTGAGGCTACAAAATTAAAACACATTAGTCTAAATCTACCCAACAACACACTTTTCAAATAAAATTTCAATTGCAGTTTCACAATAAAGTTCTGTTATTCACATAATTATCACATTTACATTTTTATATCACTATTCACATGCAATCTTCAAATGACCATTAATTATATGAGAATAAACTCAAATTGAGTCAAGTAAGAAATTCTATTATATATTTCTATCATTCCACAAAATAATATGAATTTAAAATACTCAAATTCCACTTTTTACATTTCTTATATTTTTCAAGCAAAATCATAAACTCTCATAAACTTCATTAAAATAGCTTTAATTTTCAACTTTCAAAAATCAAAATTCTAAATATACCCTTTAGTTCTAAAAGTGCCCAACACCCTTCTTTTAACATAAATTTTTTACTATTTCTAAAAATTTATGCAGCATAACACTATTTTACTTTATTTCTCCAAAATGCAAGTATACATATATTCATACAAATCCAATCGGGTGAAAGAAATACATGAGATCGTAAGAAAATGTCTATTTTCATCTCACTAAACTACTCCAATTTACTTCAAGCAAAAATATGGATTAAAACAAAAGATATAGAAAGCCCTACCTCGCAGCAAGAGAAGAAATCCAAAATGAAAGGGAAGAAATAAATAGGACATAAAAGCAGGTGAAAATTTTGACATAGTGTAACAATCCATGATTCCAATGAGCCACACCGTGCTCAAATCCAGCAAACGGATCGCTCCCAACGCGAAAATCTCCAAATTGCTTACAAGAGGGTTTGAACAATTTTTCCTCTTCAAAAATGAAAGTGTGTGAAAATGAGTTCTAATTTCTCATTATAAGTCACTTTTTCCATTTAAAACCAAAAAAGGATAAAATGATAAATTAAAATAAATTCGAACCCCAAATTCACCCCGAACTCAACTTGGATTAATTTATCCAATTTTAATTAAATGGAATAGCACTTATGACAAAATTATCAAAAAAAGTAAAATACTTTATAATAATAATTAAAAATAGCATTATTAATTAAATCATCCTTAGCGACAACTACGAGACTCTAATGCACAAACACGCAGCTGATCTTTCACAATATGCAATATGAATTCTGAATTTACCAACTTGTACCGGAGGGAGTAATATAATAATAAATTATAGATATATCGTCCAAACAAAGATGATATTGGCTCAGTATAAAAGGTCAAAACTACTATCTCCTATGCCACTACTGGGATCGTAGACACACACTCAATCCCTATAGCTGGGAATGAATGTGTCTGGTACCTATTCAGTAACATACAAACATCAAGTGCAACTGCTCATAATATATAAATAACTAAAACACATATAATACAGATATTCATAAGGATAATGGGACACCATGTGGATCTTGCAAGCAAGTGACTACAGCTCCGTATCACTTCGTACCAACACCAATAGACAAAATACATAACAAGATGTGGTACATAATACACAACATATAACCATATATTATTGCATTATCTTGAAACATTTAAATAAATCATTTCTAACAATATGACCATATGTCAATTTAAATCTTCCTAAAATTTTCAGTGGCATATAAGACATAATTTCTAAGAATTAGTGGCAATCATTTTAATCTACTAATCTAATCTTTTGAATGTAAACAACTAATATATTTAATGAATAAAGTACCATCATGAATATACTATTCAAAAAGGTAAATGACAACATGATATAACATCATAGTATTTCATTTAATGCAACATATTTTTAGCTAAATCAAATAGTATTTAACATCAAGTATACTTACTTCATTATACTTGCAATCCAAGGTTTGAGGCTCTATTACCTATTTGCAATGATCGGTTTGGAGAGGTACTACAAAATGGCCATTCCCTCTATATCGCCCATCGCCAATATTACTCACTAATACATTTTGGGTCATTTTGCGACGGCTATGTGTCGCAATTGCGACAGCTATGTGTCGCAATAGCAACACCCATAGACGTCACTATTTTTTAGTCGCAAATTGCGACGTCTATGGGTATCCGTCGCAATTGCGACACCTATCCATCGCAATGTGGCTAAGATTTAAGAAGCGGCATGGCCGTCGCCCCCCCGTCGCATGGCTTCGGAGGGCCGTCGCAATCGCGACGGACCTCCCAAGCAATTGCGACGGGCGCCTGCATCGCATTGCGACGGGTTTCCGTCGCAATTGCGACGCCCGTGGGTGGATTAAAAAAAAAAAATTAATTTAATACATTGCTTATGAACCACATTAATGCTTTTTTCTTTCAACAAATGAGGACAGCCACTGTAAAGACAACATGATAATGTACACTCACTGTAAGGACAGTCACAAATGAGGACATCTCACAGTGACTGTCCCTAGTGTAATTGCCACTTGAATGTATTGCTATTCAGCCACATTAATGCTTTTCTTCTTCAACAAATGAGGATAGTCACTGTAAAGACAACATGATAATGTACACTCACTGTGAGTGTACATTATCATGTTGTCTTTACAGTGACTATCCTCATTTGTTGAAGAAGAAAAGCATTAATGTGGCTGAATAGCAATACATTCAAGTGGCAATTACACTAGGGACAGTCACTGTGAGATGTCCTCATTTGTGACTGTCCTTACAGTGAGTGTACATTATCATGTTGTCTTTACAGTGTCAATATATGCATTATTACTTAAACTGAAGAGTACTCTAAATAATATGTCATTGTGGAGTTCTGATTGCTTCCAATTTGATATACGCTTGTTCTACTTATGTATCCAGCATCATGTAAGAAAAGTTGATGCTTTTAAATAGATTCATTTAGCCATGAAATGCCTGTGCATGTTACATACAAGATTCCAAGGCCCAAAACTGATTACTCATTATAATTCATGTACAGAATGATAATCAACCACAACGAGGCATGCGTAGGCGCTGCTTAGATTTTGAGGCATCAGAAGCTCGTAGAAGAAACTTGACCAATGGCTCATGGAATGCAACAAACTTATTGCCTAAAATAGGAGCATTGGTAACCACAGATGATGGTTTTGAAAAGAACACTTCACCATCAATGTCACGTGAGGGAACTGCAATTTCTGATGGCAAGTAACTTGTAGTATATAAGAGAGATGCAGGTACAGATGCTGGGAATACATTGCTAATGAACCACATTAATGCTTTTTTCCTTCAACAAATGAGGACAGTCACTTTAAAGACAACATGATAATGTACACTCACTGTAAGGATAGTCACAAATGACGACATCTCACAGTGACTGTCCCTTGTGTAATTGCCACTTGAATGTATTGCTATTCAGCCACATTAATGCTTTTCTTCTTCAACAAATGAGGATAGTCACTCTAAAGACAACATGATAATGTACACGGGCTGTAAGTGTACATTATCATGTTGTCTTTACAGTGACTGTCCTCCTTCAAGTGGCAATTACACAAGGGACAGTCACTGTAAAGGCAACATGATAATGTAGAGAAACGTTGTCATTTGTATTTTCAACAGTGCCGAGAGAGATTCCCTCCGCGAAATCACAGCTACAATTTCTGAGTACGTTGAGTTTATTTTTCTTTTGCCATTATTATGTAATCTGGTATTCAGCTGTTACAGAGCTAAAATACCCAGAAATGAGGACATATCTGTGTTGAATTTATTGTTAGCGGCTCTGGTTATTTAGAAGTTTAATTTTATTTGTTCATCTTTCAAGCACAAACGTTTTCTGGACCGTAACATCTTCATTGTTTCGGGTATGCAATGAAACAGCCGTAACTTACAACTACCTTCACGGTACTTGTGTACATTATCATGTTGTCTTTACAGTGACTGTCCTCATTCAAGTGGCAATTACACAAGGGACAGTCACTGTGAGATGTCCTCATTTGTGACAAGGACAGTCACACGAGGACATCTCACAGTGACTGTCCCTTGTGTAATTGCCACTTGAATGTATTGCTATTCAACCACATTTATGGGCCCGTTTGGACCCCAGCACACAGTAGCATCTACAGAGAAGAATATCCCAGGTGTAACAAGTTGTAAGAATATACCAACAGTTCTAAGAAGTTCCCTAGCACATAGTAGCATCTACAGAGAAGAATATACAACATGAGGGCAGCCACTGTAAAGACAACATGATAATGTACACTCATTGTATGTGTACATTATCATGTTGTCTTTACAGTGACTGTCCTCATTCAAGTGGCAATTACAAAAGGGACAGTCATTGTGAGATGTCCTCATTTGTGACAAGGATAGTCACACATGAGGACATCTCACAGTGATCGATTGTCCCTTGTGTAATTGCCACTTGAATGTATTGCTATTGAACCACATTAATGCTTTTCTTCTTCAACAAATGAGGACAGTCACTGTAAAGACAACATGATAATGTACACTCATTGTAAGGACAGTCACAAATGAGGACATCTCACAGTGACTGTCCCTTGTGTAATTGCCACTTGAATTACACAAGGGACAGTCATTGTGAGATGTCCTCATTTGTGACAAGGACAGTCACACATGAGGACATCTCACAGTGATCGATTGTCCCTTGTGTAATTGCCACTTGAATGTATTGCTATTGAACCACATTAATGCTTTTCTTCTTCAACAAATGAGGACAGTCACTCTAAAGACAACATGATAATGTACACTCACTGTAAGGACAGTCACAAATGAGGACATCTCACAGTGACTGTCCCTTGTGTGATTGCCACTTGAATGTATTGCTATTCAGCCACATTAATGCTTTTCTTCTTCAACAAATGAGGATAGTCACTCTAAAGACAACATGATAATGTACACGGGCTGTAAGTGTACATTATCATGTTGTCTTTACAGTGACTGTCCTCCTTCAAGTGGCAATTACACAAGGGACAGTCACTGTAAAGGCAACATGATAATGTAGAGAAACGTTGTCATTTGTATTTTCAACAGTGCCGAGAGAGATTCCCTCCGCGAAATCACAGCTACAATTTCTGAGTACGTTGGGTTTATTTTTCTTTTGTCATTATTATGTAATCTGGTATTCAGCTGTTACAGAGCTAAAATACCCAGAAATGAGGACATATCTGTGTTGAATTTATTGTTAGCGGCTCTGGTTATTTAGAAGTTTAATTTTATTTGTTCATCTTTCAAGCACAAACGTTTTGTGGACCGTAACATCTTCATTGTTTCGGGTATGCAATGAAACAGCTGTAACTTGCAACTACCTTCACGGTACTTGTGTACATTATCATGTTGTCTTTACAGTGACTGTCCTCATTCAAGTGGAAATTACACAAGGGACAGTCACTGTGAGATGTCCTCATTTGTGACAAGGACAGTCACACATGAGGACATCTCACAGTGACTGTCCCTTGTGTAATTGCCACTTGAATGTATTGCTATTCAACCACATTTATGGGCCCGTTTGGACCCCAGCACACAGTAGCATCTACAGAGAAGAATATCCCAGGTGTAACAAGTTGTAAGAATATACCAACAGTTCTAAGAAGTTCCCTAGCACATAGTAGCATCTACAGAGAAGAATATACAACATGAGGGCAGCCACTGTAAAGACAACATGATAATGTACACTCATTATATGTGTACATTATCATGTTGTCTTTACAGTGACTGTCCTCATTCAAGTGGCAATTACAGAAGGGACAGTCATTGTGAGATGTCCTCATTTGTGACAAGGATAGTCACACATGAGGACATCTCACAGTGATCGATTGTCCCTTGTGTAATTGCCACTTGAATGTATTGCTATTGAACCACATTAATGCTTTTCTTCTTCAACAAATGAGGACAGTCACTCTAAAGACAACATGATAATGTACACTCACTGTAAGGACAGTCACAAATGAGGACATCTCACAGTGACTGTCCCTTGTGTAATTGCCACTTGAATTACACAAGGGACAGTCATTGTGAGATGTCCTCATTTGTGACAAGGACAGTCACACATGAGGACATCTCACAGTGATTGTCCCTTGTGTAATTGCCACTTGAATGTATTGCTATTCAACCACATTAATGCTTTTCTTCTTCAACAAATGAGGACAGTCACTCTAAAGACACCATGATAATGTACACTCACTGTAAGGACAGTCACAAATGAGGACATCTCATAGTGACTGTCCCTTGTGTAATTGCCACTTGAATGTATTGCTATTCAGCCACATTAATGCTTTTCTTCTTCAACAAATGAGGATAGTCACTCTAAGGACAACATGATAATGTACACTCACTGTAAGTGTACATTATCATGTTGTATTACAAATGGACCTTATGTTGGTCGGGATATAAGTGCAAAAAAAAAAAGGAACGTTGTCATTTGTGTTTTCAACAGCGCCGAGAGAGATTCCCTCCGCGAAATCAAGCGGGTTATCATTTGTGTTTTGAACAAAGCGGGTTGTCATTTGTGTTTTGAACAGCACCGAGAGAGATTCCCTCCGCGAAATCAAGCGGGTTGTCATTTGTGTTTTCAACAGCGCCGAGAGAGATTCCCTCCGCAAAATCACAGCTACAATTTCTGAGTACGTTGGGTTTATTTTTCTTTTGTCATTATTATTTAATCTGGTATTCAGCTGTTAGAGAGCTAAAATACCCAGAAATGAGGACATATCTGTGTTGAATTTATTGTTAGCGGCTTTGGTTATTTAGAATGCTTCCCCACAATACTTAATTACACAAGGGACAGTCACTGTGAGATGTCCTCATTTGTGACAAGGACAGTCACACATGAGGACATCTCACAGTGACTGTCCCTTGTGTAATTGCCACTTGAATGTATTGCTATTCAACCACATTTATGGGCCCATTTGGACCACGACACATAGTAGCATCTACAGAGAAGAATATCCCAGGTGTAACAAGTTGTAAGAATATACCAACAGTTCTAAGAAGTTCCCTAGCACATAGTAGCATCTACAGAGAAGAATATACAACATGAGGGCAGCCACTGTAAAGACAACATGATAATGTACACTCATTGTATGTGTACATTATCATGTTGTCTTTACAGTGACTGTCCTCATTCAAGTGGAAATTACAGAAGGGACAGTCATTGTGAGATGTCCTCATTTGTGACAAGGATAGTCACACATGAGGACATCTCACAGTGATCGATTGTCCCTTGTGTAATTGCCACTTGAATGTATTGCTATTGAACCACATTAATGCTTTTCTTCTTCAACAAATGAGGACAGTCACTGTAAAGACAACATGATAATGTACACTCATTGTAAGGACAGTCACAAATGAGGACATCTCACAGTGACTGTCCCTTGTGTAATTGCCACTTGAATTACACAAGGGACAGTCATTGTGAGATGTCCTCATTTGTGACAAGGATAGTCACACATGAGGACATCTCACAGTGATCAATTGTCCCTTGTGTAATTGCCACTTGAATGTATTGCTATTGAACCACATTAATGCTTTTCTTCTTCAACAAATGAGGACAGTCACTCTAAAGACAACATGATAATGTACACTCACTGTAAGGACAGTCACAAATGAGGACATCTCACAGTGACTGTCCCTTGTGTGATTGCCACTTGAATGTATCGCTATTCAGCCACATTAATGCTTTTCTTCTTCAACAAATGAGGATAGTCACTCTAAAGACAACATGATAATGTACACGGGCTGTAAGTGTACATTATCATGTTGTCTTTACAGTGACTGTCCTCATTCAAGTGGAAATTACACAAGGGACAGTCACTGTGAGATGTCCTCATTTGTGACAAGGACAGTCACACATGAGGACATCTCACAGTGATTGTCCCTTGTGTAATTGCCACTTGAATGTATTGCTATTCAACCACATTTATGGGCCCGTTTGGACCGCGGCACATAGTAGCATCTACAGAGAAGAATATCCCAGGTGTAACAAGTTGTAAGAATATACCAACAGTTCTAAGAAGTTCCCTAGCACATAGTAGCATCTACAGAGAAGAATATGGGTCAACGAGGTTGACTTCAAAGCCATGCAATCTAATGGTAATAGTAATATCATAATTTGACATACTATCAGAAATACTTCCTAAATAGACTATTCAATCTTATAAGAGATGGATTCATGAGAACTATTATTTATGAAATATGAGTCAATGACTTTAATTAAAAAAATTACACAATCTAATTCTTGTAAAAATATCAAAATTTGACACATTGAAAATACCTTCCAAAAGTATCGTTAATTGATTAATATGAATCACTACTCATGAAATATAATTTTATAAACCTAATCTAGAAACTACACAATAAAAATCTTAATAGCAATATTGTAAGAAACTATTCCCAAAAGCAAGCCTAATAAAATTTGATGAAAATAATTTTTGTTTCACTCAACTTTGACATTCACAACTTCCTCTTTTATTATAATAAGAAAAAAAATGTCTTTTTAGATATACCTCATGAACCATACTCGAATAATCTATCATTTTTCTTCTCAAAAACATATTTGCAGAGCCTGCTTCTTTTACTTGTTTGTACTTTTATCTCTCTGATGGAAAGGGTTCCTTCAGGACACATTTTTCCAAGTTCACTGCTTGAGATATTTGAGGAGGGTTCCCCTGCTTGAGTATCCATCCAACCCATATTCGAGTAGTTCTACAATTGCACAGTCTAAATTAATAATACTGACAATTGAATGACGAATGATGATACATAGAATTGATATAAACTAATCCTAAAAACACTAAAACATTATTAATATATTTATATTTCATAAATAAAATTGATATAAAAGATTTGGAAAGATACATTAAAAAATAGAAAAACAGTAATTTATAATAGAAGGAAACTTAAATTGCTATTTAAAAAAAAAACAAGAGTCTTAAATCTTATCATTTTGTTTCATTATCATCCATAAGTACACACCTCTAGCATAATAATTATATTTTACCACCCATAAAATGAAAAAAAGATTTTCACAAGAGAAATTGAAGCTAGATTATAAAAATGAACCATCTTATTGGAAACTGGAACTGTTATCATACCCAAAAGGACTACAAAATTTCACCTTATCATACCCAGATTGTTGCTTTGCCTGGCGGAGGGAAATTTGATCAGTAAAATTGACACAGAGTATGTTGTCTCCATTGTCATGCTGGATAACAAAACACCAACTTTAATGGGCATGTACTGTCCCTTGTGTAATTGCCACTTGAATGCATTGCTATTTGATGCAGGGGCATCCCTAATGCAAGCCAAAGACACCATGATTGAAGGAAGTTGCCATGAAGCCAAGGAGTCAAATCCTATCAATTGGAACATAAGATTTTCACCTTGGAGCTTTGAAGGATTGACTGGTGAAAGGTCCTTTTGATTGACAAATCAGAGTCTTTTTGAATGACAATAAATTAGAATAGGAGTTTTAGATGTTTTCTTGGTTTGTAATAAATATTAAGGATTGATCTTATCTCCTTATAAACATCCACTTGTTGGACACAAGACCCCTTGGTGACTTATAAACCTTGGGCATCTTTTGAGTCCTTGGATGAAATGAGCATAGTAAGTGTTTATTAGGTGTCTTTTAGATGTTGTTAAGAAGTTTGAAGGTCCAAAATAACTTTAATAAGGTTCCTAAAGTTTCACAACACATTTTTAACCTTCTCGGCAAAGTTGTTTGCAAAGTTGTAATGCAACTTTAAAAGTTGCTTAGCAAAGTTGACATTTGTTGGATAAACTGTTCTAACCACCTAGATGGTTGAACCAACGTTTGGAGAGCCTATTTTAGGCTTCAAATGGTCGAAGACAGACAGAGAACCAGTATTGTAATCATTTTGCTTTCATAAAAAATAAAAATAACCCTGTTTTAGTGCATTTCTGGTGAAAAATGAACTCTGTACGGCTGTACGGATGGTGGTTGGATGATAAAATTTGCCTGGAAGTTGTAATAGTGACATCTGATGCTTTGGAAGTTGGTTTGATTGATTCTCTTTGTTTTATATCTAAGTTATTTCAAATTTTCTGTGCATTGTTTACAAACCCTCATTTTCAGGGTTTGACTGATGTAAAGACCTTAACTCACGTTTCAACCATTGGAATTCCTTCTTCCTTGGTGGAATGAGAGTTAAGGATGTATATTTGTATATTCTAAAAGCCCTGACTACTCTGCATCACTATTGAACCACATTAATGTTTTTTTCCTTCAACAAATGAGGACAGTCACTGTAAAGACAACATGATAATGTACACTCACTGTAAGGATAGTCACAAATGAGGAAATCTCAGAGTGATTATCCCTTGTGTAATTGCCGCTTGAATACATTGCTATTGAACCACATTAATGCTTTTTTCCTTCAAGTGGCAATTACACAAGGGACAGTCACTGTGAGATGTCCTCATTTGTGAGAAGGACAGTCACACATGAGGACATCTCACAGTGACTGTCCCTTGTGTAATTGCCACTTGAATGTATTGCTATTCAACCACATTTATGGGCCTGTTTGGACCACGGCACACAATAGCATCTACAGAGAAGAATATCCTAGGTGTAACAAGTTGTAAGAATATACCAACAATTCTAAGAAGTTCCCTAGCACATAGTAGCATCTACAGAGAAGAATATACAACATGAGGGCAGCCACTGTAAAGACAACATGATAATGTACACTCATTGTATGTGTACATTATCATGTTGTCTTTACAAGGATAGTCATTTGTGACAAGGATAGTCACACATGAGGACATCTCACAGTGATCGATTGTCCCTTGTGTAATTGCCACTTGAATGTATTGCTATTGAACCACATTAATGCTTTTCTTCTTCAACAAATGAGGACAGTCACTCTAAAGACAACATGATAATGTACACTCACTGTAAGGACAGTCACAAATGAGGACATCTCACAGTGACTGTCCCTTGTGTGATTGCCACTTGAATGTATTGCTATTCAGCCACATTAATGCTTTTCTTCTTCAACAAATGAGGATAGTCACTCTAAAGACACAATGATAATGTACACGGGCTGTAAGTGTACATTATCATGTTGTCTTTACAGTGACTGTCCTCCTTCAAGTGGCAATTACACAAGGGATTTGTGTTTTCATTTGTGTTTTCAACAGCGCCGTAACCCTCCGCGAAATCACATCGGGATATAAGGGCAAAACAAACAAGAACGTTGTCATTTGTATTTTCAACAGCGCCGAGAGAGATAAACAAACTTAAAACTCAGACTTAAGAAAGATGAAGGCAATGCTTCAAAAGGCCGATGCCCTAAATACGGGAAAACACAATACCACCATTAAACGATGCCCTAGTCACCGTATCAATGCTGCCAGCTCCGTACCAGTATGCTGACTGCTCACTTTCATCCTGTGATAAAGGTAACTTCATTAATCATACTTGAAATGGCAGCATACGAACTAAAGCTGATGAACATTTATAAACTAAAAGTTTAAAACTACAGATTACAAATGTAGTAGTTTCATACGAAAAGAACTTGATGTCTGAAATTTACCATTAGAAGTATCCAAAGGAATACCACAGTACTGTTGAACTTGGAGAATCGGAGATGATCTACACAGCAAGGTTCAACAGCTGTAAGGACTGTTACACCATCTTTAGCATTTGAATACATTTTCTCCTTGGCTTCTGGTGGATCCTCAAAGACCCCCAATGACGTTTTCCCTACAATTATCAATTGTTTGTCAGTATGAGATATTAATAAATAAACATTAATCACAATATTAGGCAAACAATGTTCTTGATGTCTGAATCTAAATCACAGAAAGCTCTAATAAAGCAGTTCTCAGTTTCACATTAAACTAAGTTTCAATTTCAAATGGTTATAATAATTTTTGCAAGTTATAAGTAGCTGGTTACAGTATATGACATAAAAAGAAAAAAAATCATTTCTATTCTTTTCTTCTTTTTCTCTTTCAACGAAGCTTTTGCACCACACAAATGCATACCAAGAATTTCTCAGGAGGTTTCAAGACCATTGCATACCAAACTTCTTCTCTGTAGATGCTACTGTGTGTCGTGGTCCAAACGGGTCCAAATAGACCTAGTGACTCTAGTAGGTCTCCAAAACCTGTTCTGCAGCAATAACTCTTCAATTTGACAAAGGACCTTATGAACTTATATGTTTTTTGAGTACCCTTTTTGATGTTCTAACAATCCTCCAACTCCCAGACCTTGACTCCACTCCAGAGCATATCAATGTCCTTATTGAGTCCGCAGACCTAATGCATGCCTTTGGGTGTGGGTTCCAAAACAAGGCATTGAAAATGGGTGCATGAAACCAAGATCAGAGTTTGAAGATGTCCACCATGCTCTAAAGATCTAGATTCAACAAGGTTTGAGGTCCTTTACTTGCCGCTACCCTCTGATCTTGCATAATCCATCAACTCCTAGTCAAGAACATTGAGATTCTTGACCTAGGGCTTGCTCTTGAAATTCTCTGGCTTAGTATCCTGTTCCAAAGCTTTTAAAATATGAAAATAAACCCCCTTAACTTGCATTTTACAAAGAACAGAGGATATCCTATGGTTTATTTGCAAGTTAAGGCCATTTGAATGCAATAACCCAAAAAATGAGGGTTTGACAGAACAACAGATAAGAAAAAGGAATAACTTTGATATAAGGTGTCTTGAATCTACCAAATAAACTCTCAAAGCATAAGATATAAATACTCTAACTTCCACACTGGTCTGCCCTCCCTTTCACATCCGTACACTGTACAGTGCTTGAAGGAAATGCACAAAAAAGGCTCTGAAATAGTGGCTCTATCTGACAGAGAGTCCATGCTAGGCTTCATGACTAACCTAGAGCACATTCCTTGTTATGGAGGAAGTTTGAATGGTGAAGAACTTATGGAATGGATAGAGGACCTAGATAACCATTTTGACTACAAGTATCTTATTAATAACCATTTTGACTACAAGTATCTTATGGATAGAGGACCTTGATAACCATTTTGACTCATTTAGTATCTTATTGAGCTTCACTTTGTTTCGAGAATATAGTTTAATATTCTCTACTAAATAGGGCCAACCACGTGAAGGTGGAAGCTCATTTGGCCCCACCCCCCTCCCCCTAACATCACTCTACATTCCCCGTTAACATCTAACATTCATTCATTCTTTCAATTATTAATAAAATGTAACATTCAATCAATATCACATGATAACATTCATTAACACATTAGATTCGTTAACACACAACATTCATCAATATGAAAATAAACACATAATTCATGAACATTCATTAGCACATAATTAAATTCATTGAGACATAAAATTCAGTCATTATCAATTAAGGTATTTAGATGACAATCATTTCTTTTTTCTCTTTCTAATTTTTTTTTCTATGTAAGCTCTAAGAGGAGCATCAGTGTTATCATCAATACCCCCCTCATCAGTTGTTTTGTTCTTTGTTCTTGATGATCTCAAATTCCTATGCTGCTGCAAAGGGGGGTCCTCTACAATAACAAATAAAAGAGTTAAATTTAAAATATTTAATTATAATTGTTACAAGTATTTAATTATTTTAAAGAACATAACTGTGGCGCTCTTTAATTACCTGATCTGGCCACATCATTTTGTCTAGACTCAACCTCAACATGCTCATGAGCACCGACCCCTCGATCCTCTACAGTTGCTATACAAAATGTTACATTAATCCAAACACCAATTGTAATTACATATAAAAATTTTAATAGCAAATGTATACCTCCACCACTAGGATGCACATCATGCGAACCTTCATTATGCATAGATTGTGTAGAAGGATTGTCAGGCTGCATTCCAATATCCTACACATTGTTATCATTGCTTTCTTAAAATAGATATACTCACTTTATATTAGAACTTAACATCAAATAGACTAATTGGTAAAGTATTCAATTTGAAATAAATTTCATTTAGCTTATTTACCTGTGGCTCAGATGCATCATTATTTGAACCTTGCACACTGATTTCAGCTCGTAGCCGTTCAGCCACGGCTCTATAGCCTTGTTGGAAGCCAATTCTCTTGTCCTCTTCTGTGAGGCATCTATTGAACTCTGACCCCTACATTTTTTCTTGGTATGGTGAATTTTACTTGCATTGTTTGATCAAAAAAAATTTCTTTGCAATATATAAAAAAATTGATACAAGTTTTCATTTACTAATACTTACAACTCGTGCTTGAAGTTTGGAAAAACCACCAGAGCCGAGCTTGTGTGTCCCGTGCTTTTCTAATCTTGCCTTTGTTGCCTTTGATGTGTCAGGCAATCTATGAAAAGTTTGAAATATGTTAGAGACCAATATAGGAAAAATTTAGAGGTTAATTAGTACATAATTACATTCTCAAAAGTATCACATACCTTGCTCTACTCTCTACTGGCGTAATTCCTTTTTTCATGTCGGCTTTATACTTTCCATCCAAAATCAAACCCTGCCACTCAGCCTCAAGAACACAGGGCGGACGCTCGTGCCTTGGGTTAACCTCTAAATATTTCCTGTACTGGTCCCTAATATACTTCAAACATAAACCAGCTCTTTCAAGGAGCTTGTTTCTCTCGAATGCACGAGGTCCAAAAAGCTGGGTCATACTATCTACAAGATCATCCTTCAACTTTTTATCTTGGTTATTCCACCTTTTAAGTAAAAAAAAACATGTTAGACTCATAAATGAAGAGAAGCTACCTTTAATATAGTTCAAGAAATTGATGAAAAGGAAAACTATTCTAGCAATGATATGAAATCAAAATAGTGGTTTGGGGTTTTAGTTAGGATATGATGTTCCACCATGTACGTATGGTGGGCCCGAATATCCGCAAACACTCGTCACCAAGTTTTCGCCAAAAAATATCATTCCCTACAAAATAATCATGGGATCATTAGTCGATGAAGAGTGATCAAAAACTAAATTACTATTATATCACTATAGAATAATAATAACTTTAAAGTACCTGGAAGTTTGGATACTTTTAAGGGAACGCCTTCATCGTCGCTGATGATCAATACGCAATCCTTCACCGTTCCCGTACTAGGAACACGGGAACATCCAGGAAATGATGTTGCATTGGGACTTGTTGCATCTCCTATTGCAAAAAATGAAAACCATTATCAAATGCCTCCAAGAAATAATACTTCAAGGGAAATAAATTGGTGCAGAGCACCCATGGCACAAACACAATCAAGGGATCTACATCGTAAACACATAACACTTAAACACATAACAAAAGAGAGAAAAAGAGGGATTTGTGTACCAGTAGATGGTGCAACAGTTGGTGCATTTAGGCTGTGTGTTGTTGACATGGCAGTCGGCAAGACATTTGTGGCTGTCCTGGATGGAGGCGGCATTGTCATATCATCATGGAAAGGAGCTGAAGAATAAAATTGTTAGAGCATGCATAAATATAGAACGCGTGGACTAGCATGGACAAGATTGTTAGAGCATTAAAAAAAAAGATTGTTCGAGCATGTATTGTCAATGATTATGATCATTCCTATATATATTCAGTGGAAAACACAAGTGGGGAATGGAACATGTGATCTACCTGAACCACTTGCAATACCGGCCTCATCATGGGAATGGGGTTCAAAATTACGCAAATAACTCTGTAAAGACAATGCATCCATATTTTAATTAATGTCATAAAAGAGCATAACATAAAAACCATTATTGAACTCTTGTAATAATTAAAAATTTCATTAATACTTACTTTAAAGTTTTCAGAAGTGCGCAACAACTCAGCTGCCCTGTCTTTTATTTCCTGAGTCTGAGGATGTATGGATACCAAACATAGAAGTTCTTTCCCAATTTTCTTTAGCAGCTTTTTAATGGAACCGATCGGGTCATCGGTCTCTGCTAAATCAATAAAAAAAGGGTCCACAAGGGGGGACTCCTGAGGGACTGCAGGTTGCTTTCCCTCTCTCCGACCACCGGCCCTCTGTGACAACAATAGTATTAGTATTATCAAAATTACTCCAAAACAATGAAGAAAATAACATTAAAAAAAATAACATTTTGCTTCTATCTAGTTTGCACAATTACAATGAATTTTACCTGCTCATGTGTAGATGAGCTAGGAATATCGTCACCATCACCTTCGGGTGGTCGCTCCATATTGTGCCCCTGTGTCAAAGATCAAGTATAAAAATGTTAGCCAAAAATTTAATAACTAAATGGTATGTTGGAGTCATTGATTAGAAGTTGGTTTAATAGTATGTACCACCCCCATGACAGTAGCCTCGTTTGTATCTATGCGGTTCAAATTGTAATCAATAAGCAGCTCTTCCCCTGCACGTATTGATTTTATCGTACAGATGAATACACGATTTCCCTCGCGCGCCTCAAATATGCAATTGGGTTGCTTTATAGTTGACCCAGGTCGTGTACTATTTATAAAATTGGCAATATTCCCTGTTGCTTTTGGCCTTCCATCAATGTATATAGCCACACTTTTACTTTGATTATTGTCTTGCTGTTGTATATAATTTGCCGAGAGTGCATACCTACGCATACTTTTTTTATATTGAACAATATGCATCCAACTTTTGTAATCGTAACATGGTCCAACATACTCCATCAATTCAGAAACTTTGTTGTAAGACACCTTTATGCCATCCATAGAAAATAGGCCCAAACCATGTAATGATGATGGTGCTATGCGATATATCCTCTCATTAACACAAAAATCAATGTTTATTGGAGGAATTTCCTTGGGTACCCAATGTTTCTGTAGATGTTGGTACCTCAAGGGCACCTCGATGTCGCCTTTCGTCTCATCATCATAAGAACATGACCCCCCTTGAGCAAGGAAAAATTTCATGTGTTTATTGAATTTCCTTCTAGTCCTTTGACCTCTAGTTAATCTCCCTATTCTAGATAAACTGCATGTCTCACTTTCCTCTTCTATTCCTATATTTCCCTCACTCGAGGAAGACACTTCTGACAAATACCTATTTGCTGGTACCTGCAAATGGGAGAGATCTTAGAAGACATCAATCTTACTATTGATAAGTGTATTAAATAGACTTTCTATAAGGTGTATTGACTTATACCTGTCGATCCATGAGACTGTGCGGGATGCTCTTGAAAGGGGTTCAATTTCCTGCAAATGTAATTCAATTATCGTGAGCATAATCACATCATAATCATAATCACATCCATCATAAGCATCACATAAAAATTAAAAACATTAAAACGTACACATTATAACACTTATAGCTTTTAAATAGATAATGAATAAACTATGTAACCATTTAAGACAAATATATTTCTATCAAGAAATGAATATTAAATACATTAAGGATTGATGGCATACCTTTAAATTTCATCATCATCATCCTCATCATCATCATCATCATCATCATCATCATCATCATCCTCGTCATCGTCGTCATCATCATCGTCCTCGTCCTCGTCGTCGTTGTCGTCATCATCAACATCATCATCATCAACATCAACATCATCTTCATCATCATCATCAGTAGCAGCATCATCTTCTTCTTCTTCATGAAAATTTGTCTCAGGAACATCATCCAATAATTGTCGATCGTGATCATCATCTACATCATCTTCTACTTCTTCGGTATCTTCTTCTTCCATCGCATTATACTTTATCGGCCTTCCTCTCGGTTCATGTCTAACAACAAATGACCAACCCGGTTTATGTGAAACCTCTGAGTAAAATACCTGTTCACATTGGCTTGGAAGAACATAGGGCTCATCCCCAACTGGCTCAAACGACCTTGTATTAACCATTGTAAATCCATTATCATGTTCAATAACAGTTCTATTAGGATCATTTGGATTAAGTCGTAGCCTGTACCATTTGACAACGAAGAGTACTAATTTGAAGGAACTAAAGTCGCACTCAAATATATCATCCAAAATGCCATAGTATTGATTTTTAGACTCTTGAGGATCTAAGTCATTTCTAGATGAAATATTAGTCACTTGAAAGACTGCAGTTATTCCAGAATCACAAGTTTTCTTCGTGTCATCCAACACTTTGACGCGAAATTTTTGACCATTACAGAACATACCCTTGTGGTGTTTAACCTGCAATAATATGTGAAACATGTCAAAATTATTATATCGTGAGTTGATAAACATACGGGTGATTAATAATTTTGTACGTACCTGGAAATCTCTTAAACCATATGCTAAATCTATTTCCCTTTACGTAACATTAGAATCTCCATTACGATGAGCTTCTTTAACCAATGAAGATACACCTTCCCATGTTAATGTGTGACCAGAATGTTGACATCGTTCAATCCATACCGTCATCCAATCAAGATTGTTTGCAATATACAAATGTAGTGCATCCCACTCTCGAGCAACTGTACAAAAAAAAAATAGACGACTTACAACCGATTTATTTTGAAGATTAAGAAATAATTTATTACAATAACATCTTATAATTTATTACCTGTCACTTTCTTCAATCTACCTTTCCCCATCAAGTACTCCCCTTTGAATTTTTTAAAAGGGTCGAGATCCCAAATGCGATCTACATGGATATTTGAAGCAAACTTAGGAAGATATTCAGTAATGTACACCATAGTCTGGTATACCATGTATCCCTCTACCATAGAACCCTTAGGATGTGCTCTTTGTCGAACCAAAGCCTTCAAAGATTTCAAGTGCCTCTCAACCATCCACATTGACCTAGTGTGTGCAGGTCCACACAATTCAATCTCCTCAACTTGGTGTATGAGGTAGTGTTCTTGTGCATTGAAAAAAGTTGGAGGTAGACACTTTTGCATTTCACACAATAAATGAGGAATTCTTCTCTTCCAATAGTTTATATCTTTTTTATGGATTTCTTTAGATGACAACCACCTACATTAAGAGATTCAAGTCACAAAAAATATATAAATACGAGACTTTACAAAATAATATACAATAGATTACATAGCAAGAAAAACAAATCGCGAATATAATAAATATATACAACAAATTGAACAGATATTACTGCTTACCTCATGTATTTTTCAAGATCATATATCACTTGTTTGATGTTATTGTTGAAGTGCTCTGGGAGAGATAGAGGTAGCACGTACTGCAGTAATTATAAACCAATCATTTCATTATTTTCTAACATAACATAATGAATAGTACACGTAGTTTATGAATATATTGTAAATACAGAAGAACATAACTTACCTTGATGAAAGTATGCCAATCATGCGTTTTGAGCCCTGGCCCAAATTCACTTTTCTTTGATATGAGATTGCTTATGTTCCCAGCAAATCCTGTGGGAAATCGAATTTTTCGTATGACTTCTTTTATTGCATCACTTTGCTGCTCCGTTAATAACCAAGGAAGGGCACTTATATTAATCTGATCTCTATTGCTATTTGAGTGAATGAAATTCTTCAGTGCATGATTGGATTCATGAATGTCATTACAAATTTTGACAATTTTTTCTTTGTCACGCCTTCCATCCAGTATTTTCCACAATGTCTCTGTTATATTCTTTCCAACATGCATAAGATCAAACAAATGCACAATTTGTAGGTCCTCGTAGTAGGGAAACCTACTAAATTGTCTGGGATAGCTTTTTAGTCCCTTTGGAAGGTTGTCAGTAGTGCCTTGACGACCTTCACGATCATCAATTACATAATTAGTAAACAAAAATCACAATAGAAATATATAAATTACAAACATAAACCATTAAGTGGAACGACATTACCTCGACGATTAATTCTATTATATTCCAACTTCCATAAGCGAGGTGTCATTCTTCGTGGCTTTGATGTAGTCTCTTCTTTCCCATTGAAAAGATGTTTTTCCATACTTCGATACTTATGATTCCTGTGGAGGAAGTGTCTGTACTCATCAAACACATGCTTTCCTAAACTTTTTGAATGACGAGATTTCATCTTTGGACCACAAACTGGACATGCAAATTTTCCCTTTGTTTGAAGACCTACAAGATAATGATATAATTGGATTATTAAATATGTTGATTTTTATAATTAGAATTATCATGCGCAACTTGAATTCACTATAACATACCACAAAAATGTGTTAGCCCTGGGGCATCATGTATTGTCCATACAAGTATTGCATGGAATTGAAATTGTCTTTGTCCTATTGGTCTAGACACGTCATACATAGTGACACCGTTCCATAACTCCACCAACTCGTCAATAAGAGGCTTAATATATACATTCATATCTTTAACTTGATATTTACCTACTTGAATGAACAGTAACATTACATAATTATTGTGACCATTTTACTGTAAGATTTGTAAGTACATGTAAATTAATAACTATCAAATGATAAAATACCTGGAACAATCATTGCCAACATAATGTGCTCCCTCTTTATTGACATCCACGGAGGAATGTTATTGTTGATAACAAAAACAGGCCACACCGAGCAAACAGATCTCATCTCTCCAAATGGATTGACACCATCCGCTGCCAATGAAAGCCTGAGATTACGAGGTTCTTCTTTGAAGTGTTGCCACTTTTCCTCTATGTGCATAAATGCCGAACCATCCGCAGGGATTCGAATAATGTCATCTCGACTTCTATTGCGTGCATGGTAATCCATAAATTGTGCCAAGCTAGTACACCTGAATAATTGTCGCATCCGTGGAATAATGGGGATGTAACGAAGAACCTTGTGAGGCACCTTTTTTGTTATTCGATCTGTTCGATATCTACTTGTATGACATACAGGGCATTGTGTTGCAAATTCATGTTCTTTATAATATATAATATGATCATTGGGACAAGCATGTATTGCTTGATACTCCATTCCAATATCTTTCATAATAGCAGATAATTCTCGATATGAGCGAGGTAGAATATTTGATGGTGGTAACAAAAACTCGCCTATCAATCTACAGCAAAAAATATAAGTTGTTAATATAAACAATATTAGTGGTACATTATTCACCCTTTGTTAACTATAAAGACATATATGACATACCTTAACATACGTGACATTGTTATGTTGGATAAACCATTCATAACCTTCAAGTTCAACAACAACAATACAGCAGAGAGAAGAGTTTTTTGGGAGTCTTTGTATAGGGGCTCGTATGCCTTCTCAAGTAGAGGTACATCAAGGCTATCATCATCATCATGATCAGATCCGCTTGGACTAAATGTGTCATGGATCAATGTATTTATACCATCATCTTCAATTGTGTTTTCTGGCGCATGATCGTCATCTTCCATGGGATCATTATCTTCACCTTGGATATTCGCACCCCCATGTTCCTCCATATCATGTACTTCCCTGGGGAGATCAACCTATATAAAATTGATTAACATAAATAAACCATGATCTTCAACTCATCATCAAGTGATTTCATATGTATATAAATTGTTAAAATGATATAATGAACAACTTACCAGTGGATGATAGTCATGCCCCCCTTCAATGTGACCATTCTCCCTACAATGTCTCTTAACTGTTTTGATTAGCAATCTTCTACGGTTTAAGCCCTTACAAATTTTGCAGGGACAATAACATTTTCCATCACCTTTTCTTTTCAAGTTAGACCACAATCTAGCGATTGTCTCCCTATTTTGTTCTTCACTTATATTATCTGACATGATCGTTCTTCGCAGGAAGCAAAAATTGGGCTATGAAAACTTCGGTCTACAACTTTCAGTGACTAAGCAAAATTGTCAAAAGTACACAAAACATATAAGCTACAAGGCCTTCTTGCTTAGCTCTAGAAGCTCTCTAGCAATCAAAACATATAAGCTACAAGGCCTAACAGCAATTTCAAAACATATAAGCTACAAGGCAAGACATATTACATGACATGGCAAAAGGATTAAAATATACATTAGATTAAAAAATATACAATTTTCAAACCTGAGCGCGCAGCTATAACTCGTGCAATGGTCTTCTTGCTTAGCTTTAGAAGCTCTCCAGCAGTCAAAACATATAAGCTACAAGGCCTAATAGCAATTTCAAAACAAGGGTCATCAAAAAAACCAAAAACAATGTGTGCAAACAATACCTTGTGAAGTGGTATAGACAATTAGAAGATGCTACTATGTGCTAGGGAACTTCTTAGAACTGTTGGTATATTCTTACAACTTGTTACACCTGGGATATTCTTCTCTGTAGATGCTACTGTGTGCCGTGGTCCAAACGGGCCCATAAATGTAGTTGAATAGCAATACATTCAAGTGGCTTACACAAGGGACAGTCACTGTGAGATATCCTCATGTGTGACTGTCCTTGTCACAAATGAGGACATCTCACAGTGACTGTCCCTTGTGTAATTGCCACTTGAATGAGGTCAGTCACTGTAAAGACAACATGATAATGTACACATACAATGAGTGTACATTATCATGTTGTCTTTACAGTGGCTGCCCTCATGTTGTATATTCTTCTCTGTAGATGCTACTACGTGCTAGGGAACTTCTTAGAACTGTTGGTATATTCTTACAACTTGTTACACCTGGGATATTCTTCTCTGTAGATGCTACTGTGTGTCGTGGTCCAAACGGGCCCATAAATGTGGTTGAATAGCAATACATTCAAGTGGCAATTACACAAGGGACAGTCACTGTGAGATGTCCTCATGTGTGACTGTCGTTGTCACAAATGAGGACATCTCACAGTGACTGTCCCTTGTGTAATTAAGTATTGTGGGGAAGCATTCTAAATAACCAAAGCCGCTAACAATAAATTCAACACAGATATGTCCTCATTTCTGGGTATTTGAGCTCTCTAACAGCTGAATACCAGATTAAATAATAATGACAAAAGAAAAATAAACCCAACGTACTCAGAAATTGTAGCTGTGATTTTGCGGAGGGAATCTCTCTCGGCGCTGTTGAAAACACAAATGACAACCCGCTTGATTTCGCGGAGGGAATCTCTCTCGGTGCTGTTCAAAACACAAATGACAACCCGCTTTGTTCAAAACACAAATGATAACCCGCTTGATTTCGCGGAGGGAATCTCTCTCGGCGCTGTTGAAAACACAAATGACAACGTTCCTTTTTTTTTTTGCACTTATATCCCGACCAACATAAGGTCCATTTGTAATACAACATGATAATGTACACTTACAGTGAGTGTACATTATCATGTTGTCCTTAGAGTGACTATCCTCATTTGTTGAAGAAGAAAAGCATTAATGTGGCTGAATAGCAATACATTCAAGTGGCAATTACACAAGGGACAGTCACTATGAGATGTCCTCATTTGTGACTGTCCTTACAGTGAGTGTACATTATCATGGTGTCTTTAGAGTGACTGTCCTCATTTGTTGAAGAAGAAAAGCATTAATGTGGTTGAATAGCAATACATTCAAGTGGCAATTACACAAGGGACAATCACTGTGAGATGTCCTCATGTGTGACTGTCCTTGTCACAAATGAGGACATCTCACAATGACTGTCCCTTGTGTAATTCAAGTGGCAATTACACAAGGGACAGTCACTGTGAGATGTCCTCATTTGTGACTGTCCTTACAATGAGTGTACATTATCATGTTGTCTTTAGAGTGACTGTCCTCATTTGTTGAAGAAGAAAAGCATTAATGTGGTTCAATAGCAATACATTCAAGTGGCAATTACACAAGGGACAATGTCATGAGCCGTGACATATTGAACTTAGTATAATAATAAAATGATTAGATGATATATAATAATCTATTATTAACGGTATATAACAATAATATATAATTATTATCAAAAGATAATAATAATATATAGTTAGCATAATAAGTAATATGTTAATTAAATAATATTAAAATATTAATAAATAATATAATTATGATTATAATTATAATATAAATTAATAATAAATAATTATTAATAAATTATATATATTATATTATAATAATATATTAAGTAATAATATTAAATCAATTATTGATATAATAATTTTAATATATAAATAATATTAATAAACCTCTCAATATAAAACAATATGTTATCACTATAATAATATTTATTATAATATTATTAATATTACTAACATCATTAATTATAATATTTAATAATAACAATAACATTAATAATAATAATAATAATAATAACGTTTAAAGCAATATCGAATATCTGTAATCGATATACATCTACATTAAACATCTGCATTATCTATCACGATGAGGAACGAAGAAGTGATACAACAATCACTAGTCATTACACATCGATACCATGAGAGGATGATTAATGAACCAAATACTATGAAGTCAAGATCAACATGATATGAATAAGGGATAGGTCGCTATGGGTTTCAGAAGATGTATTGATAAGCAAGAAGGATAACCATTCATATATTATAAATAATCATTAATTGCACAAGTTTAGACAATGACATATCCGATAAAGCAATATCAAACATGAAGACCCGCTAGCAAATATGCACCATCACTTCCTATGTTATCATGACAATAACATAAACTAGATTGAATTCTACTATCTATATCAATAGACACCACATAGGAGGATATCGACTAAAGGATTGAAATATTATCGATTGTCTGAGATAAACCACATCTTGTAGAAACACAAAAGCATTAGTGATTATATCACAAGCTATTGATGAATGAGGCATCAGTCATGGATAATAAGTACAATGTATCCTTAAGTATTAACAGGAATGGAAGTCAATTTGAAGATCAAACTCCATTACCAGCAATCAACCAATAAATGGACAATTATCAGAAAATGATATCGACTTATATCAGAGTAGAAAGATTGGATATCATCATAACAATATGGGATAAGGCAAGAGTTAATATCGATTGACTAAATACTAATGATAGTTAGACCAAACTAATACAAACACAATGGATGTTAACTACTGGTTGCACTACCAATTAGGGAAGATTACCTTCATAAAAAGATTTGATATTGAGTCAATCTGGGAGTTATCTATGATCAGAAAATAATGAAATAATATTATGTGAACTGTCGGATTATGGAAAGGTGTGCTTAACAAAGGGACATGGAGGAAGAAACAAGACACGTCTCATTCATAGCATCTCTTCATTTGTTAAAGACAATATAAGAATGCATTCTCGTCAGTCACTCAAGGCATCATTAGAACTTTATTTACTTATCCATATTTGGATATACTCAATAGAGCATCTGCCTTTGGCAGTTTGGTTTCAAGTTTATCATTGCAGATCAGAGACAACACCATGATTGCACAGATAGAAAGGATAGTCAGAAACGGCATCAATATTTGAAGTTGCAAGCATATAATTCAGAATCTGAAATAGCAACATATCACTCATAGCGATATTACACATTTGCATAATTACATCATCATATCAGACACAGCAAATACATTGCTGTAAGCAATACTTATTGATTGTATATCGATATTGTTTATATCAGACATACCATCATTATACTATCACTATAAGTGATAGGAAACATCATATTCATAGCATATTTCATATCATTATATCCGACAGTGCTATTAAACATATTGGTATCAATATCATCTTGCACACATATTGTGATTGAATCTGAAATAGCGGTTGATATCTTAAGTAACCTCCATTACTTAGTTTAATTGTAAGTATCTGATAGAGTAAGTCTGAGAAGTGGAGTAATTGTTCCTGTTTTCCAAGTTAGCCAAAAAGGGGACATTACAGACAATCACAGTGAGATGTCCTCATGTGTGACTGTCCTTGTCACAAATGAGGACATCTCACAATGACTGTCCCTTGTGTAATTCAAGCGGCAATTACACAAGGGACAGTCACTGTGACATGTCCTCATTTGTGACTGTCCTTACAGTGAGTGTACATTATCATGTTGTCTTTAGAGTGACTGTCCTCATTTGTTGAAGAAGAAAAGCATTAATGTGGTTCAATAGCAATACATTCAAGTGACAATTACACAAGGGACAATCACTGTGAGATGTCCTCATGTGTGACTATCCTTGTCACAAATGAGGACATCTCACAATGACTGTCCCTTATGTAATTCAAGCGGAAATTACACAAGGGACAGTCACTGTGAGATGTCCTCATTTGTGACTGTCCTTACAGTGAGTGTACATTGTTGTCTTTAGAGTGACTGTCCTCATTTGTTGAAGAAGAAAAGCATTAATGTGGTTCAATAGAAATACATTCAAGTGGCAATTACACAAGGGACAATCACTGTGAGATGTCCTCATGTGTGACTGTCCTTGTCACAAATGAGGACATCTCACAATGACTGTCCCTTGTGTAATTCAAGCAGCAATTACACAAGGGACAGTCACTGTGAGATGTCCTCATTTGTGACTATCCTTACAGTGAGTGTACATTATCATGTTTTCTTTAGAGTGACTGTCCTCATTTGTTGAAGAAGAAAAGCATTAATGTGGTTCAATAGCAATACATTCAAGCGGCAATTACACAAGGGACAGTCACTGTGAGATGTCCTCATTTGTGACTGTCCTTACAGTGAGTGTACATTATCATGTTGTCTTTAGAGTGATTGTCCTCATTTGTTGAAGAAGAAAAGCATTAATGTGGTTCAATAGCAATACATTCAAGTGGCAATTACACAAGGGACAATCGATCATTGTGAGATGTCCTCATGTGTGACCTTTGTGAAGGCAAGTGCCAATTTGTACCCAAGTTACCAATATTGTGGCAAAAGTGGGAATGAAGCATTTAGGGGTCAAATTGGGCAAAGAAGTGTAGAAGTGGCCTATGTGAGGTCTAAATAGCCTAACTAAGTCATGGTTAGGGTCTTATGGTGTTTGAACAATAAGTTTTGAACCAAAATCCCAAAGGTTGTAACAAGTTGTCAATGTTGTCATTCACAACATTGACAACATTTGTGCAAGGGAGCATTTTCGAGTAAGATGGTTATGTAACTATATGAAACCATTGAATTAGGCATCAAATCAACTATAAGAGGCCTCCATCGATCTGTGCAAAAGGTTGGGGGGAAAAACATTTGGAATTAAGAAGATTTGTAGAGTAACACGGTTTTAGTGAATTCTTGAGTTTTTTTGTTTCTTTGTTTTCAGTTGATTAATGGATTAGATAGCTCGCAGTGTCTATTGGAAAAGTTAGTACAAGTTGTTTTTTTATTCTGTGTTGTGTTTTTTTTGAGTTTTGAAGCATTCCAACTAGTTTGTTAATTCTTTTGTTAAGTACCCTATCATTGGTTTGAACCAGGCAGGTTGAACAAATGGAGTCTTAGCTCATCATTCCATTGTCAATTTTGTACGGGCTCTTGGAATGGGTGAGGAGACTCCATGTACTATATGTTTGGAAGGAGGGGCCCTGGGAAGCTCATTTTCTATGTTTGCAATGATGTCCTAGGTGAGTCAGTTGAGCACAGTTAGGGATGACAAATCATTACAAGAAGATTACAACAAGTTGAATGCATTGGTTGCTTCAACTAAAATCTCATGGAGAGGTAGACACACATCTAAAGAAGCCCCAAGTCAAATTAGAAGATTGGGTGAGTTTCTTTGGCTGCTAAGAAAACAAACTCTTAGTCAGACTGTCCAAGTTGTGTCAAAATACTTGTTTTCAGGCATGGCTGTAGCAGTTGGTGTACAAAAAATCTAGGAGGAGAAGACCTTAGATATCTTGGAGTTCTCAATAAAGGGCATCTGAATCCTAAGCCCTTTAGGTGGCTTAATATAAACAAAAAGGCTTGACAAAGGCCTAATTGCTAGCAGCCTATTTTTGGGTGCAATTGGCATGCATGGTTTGATGAACCGGATTGAAGTACTGATGAAAAGTATAGGTGAAGGAGTAATATTGAAACCAATAGAGGTCCTAGTGGCCAGCCTCTCCATGGAGTAAAGTTCTAGTTGAATGTGTTTCAATTTGTGAAGACAAGACTAGGAGTGTCCTAGTAGCTAGATTGGTATTGAGCAGAGTTCGTTGTATTTCTTGTTGGTGTGCACTAGTTGAAGGAGTGGGATCTTGGGTAGAGATACCTAAAGAGTGTAGGGATAGTTAAGTACCCTATCAAGTCAAAACATTGGCCTAAAGAGACCCTAGTGAAGGATAGGGAGTGAGCAAGACAAAGTGTTACATCAATTAACAAGATCATTTTTTGGTAATTGTGTACATTATCATGTTGTCTTTACAGTGACTGTCCTCATTTGTTGAAGAAGAAAAGCATTAATGTGGTTCAATAGCAATACATTCAAGTGGAAATTACACAAGGGAATATCACTATGAGATGTCCTAAGTGTGACTGTCCTTGTCACAAATGAGGACATCTCACAGTGACTGTCCCTTGTGTAATTGCCACTTGAATGAGGACAGTCACTGTAAAGACAACATGATAATGTACACAAGTACCGTGAAGGTAGTCGCAAGTTAGGGCTGTTTCATTGCATACCCGAAACAATGAAGACATTACAGTCCACAAAACGTTTGTGCTTGAAAGATGAACAAATAAAATTAAACTTCTAAATAACCAAAGCCGCTAACAATAAATTCAACACAGATATGTCCTCATTTCTGGGTATTTTAGCTCTCTAACAGCTGAATACCAGATTACATAATAATGACAAAAGAAAAATAAACCCAACGTACTCAGAAATTGTAGCTGTGATTTCGCGGAGGGAATCTCTCTCGGCACTGTTGAAAACACAAATGACAACGTTCTTGTTTTTTTTGCCCTTATATCCCGATATGATTTCGCGGAGGGTTACGGTGCTGTTGAAAACACAAATGACAACGTTCCTTTTTTTTTTTGCCCTTATATCCCAACAACATCGCAATTGCAAGTTAGGGCTGTTTCACTGCATACCCGAAACAATGAAGACGTTACGGTCCACAAAACGTTTGTGCTTGAAAGATGAACAAATAAAATTAAACTTCTAAATAACCAAAGCTACTAACAATAAATTCAACATAGATATGTCCTCATTTCTGGGTATTTTAGCTCTCTAACAGCTGAATACCAGATTACATAATAATGACAAAAGAAAAATAAACCCAACGTACTCAGAAATTGTAGCTGTGATTTCGCGGAGGGAATCTCTCTCGGCGCTGTTGAAAACACAAATGACAACGTTCTTGTTTTTTTTGCCCTTATATCCCGATGTGATTTCGCGGAGGGTTACGGCGCTGTTGAAAACACAAATGACAACGTTCTTATTTTGTTTGCCGTTATATCGTGATGTGATTTCGCGGAGGGTTACGGCGCTGTTCAAAACACACATGACAACGTTCCTTTTAAATTTTGCGCTTATATCCCGACAACGTCGCAATTGCGACAGTTACAAATGTATTGTCGTCGCAAATTGCGACGGTGTCGGGCTATATTTGAAAAAAAAAGAGCAAAACCACATGACATTTGCCTGCCGTCGCAAATAGCCGTCGCAATGTCACCCCAAATGTATTAGTGACTCATGGATCTTTCCCCTATTGGTTGCCTTTACCACTACGAATTTGACCTAGACCCACGTCATCGCTCTCTTACAATTGACCTATGGGGACGTACATTTGGCCATGGAGGACCTGCATTCGACTGTTGGGGGCCAACATTCGACCGTTGGAGACCTGCATTCGACCGTTGCATCTTCTAGATTTTTTTTAAAGTGTTTTAGCAATTGACATCTTAATTAATATCATTCATTTCTACATGAATGGTTACGTCTTCATGATTTCTTTCCATGAAAATAATTTCAAATCTTAGAATACTTGAAATATTTCTCCCACGTCTTAGTGGAAGAAATAATGCGTATCATCTATAGAGAATACATATTTCATTATATGGCTATCTTTTGATATGATGTAACTTACTTATGAATTAGTACTAGATTGCAGACTATTATCTTTCAATTCTATTATGGATAAGGGATGCTTATATTATCTAATGTGTGTTTGTTTTCATAGTCCATGATAATATATACTTAGCCAATTCTTTAATCATTCGCTAGTACAGTTAAGAGGATAGGGAGTTTGTGTAGGGAGAGGTTGAGTAATTTAGTCGAATGATGGTAAGGTCCCAAAATGGGTAAGAACCTTGAGGGAGCCCGCTTGTAGACCGTTTCACGCCCTAGCACAATAATTTCACCACCCTCTGTTAGGGTTAGGGAAGTGGTCTAATATATATGTTGCAACATATATATATATATATATATATATATATATATATATATATATATATATATATATATAAAATAGTGAAATCAAAATTATATTAGTTATATTTTGTTATAGCACAAATAGATTATACTACTATTCCTTGTCTTCCTTGTCTTTGTCACACTCATATCTATCTACTACTCTAATATTTTGATTAAATGCTCTGGTCAAAGATGTCGGTAATTTCTCCTGTGGTACTACTGAAAAGGGTCGAATTCGTCAATTGTGCCTCATTTAGTAATTTCAAAAGATGTCCCCTTCACGAATCTCTACCCATCTTTCAATGAAAAGATGGCATCGAAGTAATAAAGATGCCCCCAAGTTTTAAACTCCCACCAATTATGTAGCTATAGAATTATTAGTGATGCTACATAACATGAATTTCAAATTTAGTTCAAAAACACATCACACAATGTTAATCTCTTAACGTACACATGCACATTACACACAATAGATGCAATTAAAGACATGCACAAATGTATGTATACTTACAAAACCCCTTTCCCTCTCCCTCTCCCCCTTCCCCTCCCCCTCCACATTACACACAATGTTAATCTCTCTCTCTCTCTCTCTCTCTCTCTCTCTCTCTTGCATATACACATACACATACACACACACAAAACTAGAAGTTAGTTCTAAACATACTTACACAAAGTTCAACCGCACACTCACAACCAAAAGTTAATTTCTAAACATAATTAACACAAAGTACAACCACACATAAAATAAATGCCAAAGTTATAAAACATGTTGTGCGCCAAATTTTCTCAAGCATGATAAAGTTAAAGCACACACTACAAAAGTGAATGTAAAAGTTAATTCAAAGATCCATCAGACAAAGTGAGTGCCAAAGTTAATTCAAATACAGAAGCATGTTGTTTGTTCAAACAACAAAGTCAACACATTCACCACACACAATAAACGTCAATGCCAGTTCAATCATACACACAAAATAATGTCAAAACTAACTTTCCAACATATAAACATAATTTATATAAAATGATTTTCAAAGTTGAAATACATATCAAACAAAAAAGATGAACACATGACATAGTTTAACTACACAAAATAAACATGTAAATTTATTCAAACATACCAAATTTAAACATGTTTAAAAAAAAAATTACTTCAAACACGCAGAGTAAACACTTTAGTTCAATAATGTCGAAGAACGTACACACATTCAAGTGAATCCCAAAGTTCAAACACACTTGACACTAGATTTCAAATATACAATATAAGTGATTGTCAAATTTAGTACACACTTCACACAAAGTGAATATGGAAGTTCAAACATACACACACATCCAAGTATGAACATAGAAAAATAAATGTCAAAGTTAAAATGCATTTGCACAATGTTTGTTCAAACAAACTTTATATATGTGCAAAATAATACCCAAGTTTAAATAAACACAAGGTTAGTTAAAACATACCAAAGTACAAACACACAAAAGTTAACACATGCTTAATTTAGAAAGATTTTGTAAAAGTTACTTCAACCACACATGAAGTAAACACTTGTTAGACTTTCTATAAAAGTTAGACTTTCTATAAGAAACCTAGAAAATTAGACTTTCACAAAAGTTAGACTTTCTATAAGAAACTTGTTACAATTGTGGAGAAGAAGGACATAGATCATTTGAGTGTACACATGCAAGTAAGAAGGTTGGTAGCAATAGAAATTTTTTGGTGCAAGAAGAGTCATCGAATGAACCTGAAAGGGAAAAGAACTTGATGGTAAGGAGAACAGTTTGGAGTGAAAGTAATAAGGAAGATCCGGTAAGAAAAAGTTTGTTCAAGACTAGATGTAGAGTTTTTGATGAAGTTTGGAAGGTAATAATTGACAGTGGTAGCTCAAAGAATCTGACATCTGAGGATATGGTCACAAAGTTGCAGTTGAAAAGGTTGAAACATTCGAAGCCCTATCAGATTTCATGGATCAAAGATGAGCATACACTCTTGGTAAGTGAATAATGTTATGTGAATTTGAAAATTAAAAAGTACTATGATAAGGTGTTATGTGATATCATGCCTATGGATTGTTGTCATATTTTGTTGGGTAGACCTTGGCAATATGATAAACATGCTATATATGATGGAAGATTACATAAGTATACTATTTGAGCTTATGAAAGAAAACAAATCTTGTTACCTTTGATTGAAGAACTTGTTAGTAGTGTTTGTACATCTGTGAAAGTTTTCTTGATGGAAGGAAGAAAGTTTGTTAAGGATCTGAAGAAGAATGGTGTATGTTTTGTTGTGATTCCTAACAAACCAAGTAAGAAAACAGATAATAGTATCGCTGAGGAGATTGATAAGTTACTCACCGAGTACAGTGAAATCATTTCTAATAATGTACTTGATGCTTTGCCACCGAAAAGAAGCATTGATCATTGCATGGATCTAATCCCTAGAGCTAGTTTACCGAATAAAGCACCTCATAGGTTGACACCTACCGAGAATCAGGAATTGAACCGACAGATTCAATAATTGTTGGAGAAAGGTTTGATCAGAGAAAGTTTGAGTCCTTGTGCAGTACCTATTGTATTGGCACCTAAGAAGAATGGAGAATGGCAAATGTGTGTACTAATTCCAGAGCAATCAATAAGATAACAGTGAAGTATAGGCTTCCTATACCAAGAATGGATGATATAATGGATAGTTTGACTAGGGAAAAATATTTTACCAAAATTGATTTGAAAAGTGGATATCATCATATCAGAATCAGAGAAGGTGATGAATGGAAGACTGCTTTCAAGACAAAAGAAGGTTTGTATGAGTGGTTGGTTATTCCTTTTGGCTTAACTAATGCACCGAGTACTTTTATGAGGTTGATGAATGAAGTTTTGAAGAAATTCTTGGGTAAATTTGTAATTGTATACCTTGATGATATTCTAATATTCAGTAAGACTAGAGAAGAACATTTGTTGCATGTAAAACAAGTATTGCAGAGGTTGAAAGAAGAAAAGTTGTTGATAAAAATGAAAAAGTGTTCATTCATTAAAGAAGAGATTGTGTATTTGGGATTTGTGATTTCAGCTGATGGTTTGAAAATGGATCTGAAAAAGGTTGAAGCTATTTTGAATTGGCCTACACCTGAGAATGCTAGTGAGGTAAGATCATTCATGGTTTGGCAAGTTTTTACTGAAAGTTCATTAAGAATTTCAGTTCAATTTGTAATGCTATGACTGAGACTATGAGAAGAGATAAAAGAGAATTCAAGTGGACACATGGAGTTGATCAAAGTTTTGAGACTCTGAAGCAGAAGGTTTCTGAATTGCCTGTTTTGGCATTACCTGATTTCAATAAGGTATTTCATGTGGAATGTGATGCAAGTGGTAGTGCAATAGGAGTTGTGTTGAGTCAAGAAGGTAAACTTGTTTCTTTCTTTAGTGAAAAGTTTAATGATGCAAAAAGGAAATACTATGTGTATGATCAATAATTCTATGCTATTGTTCAAGCACTGAAGAAATGGAGACATTATTTGATACCGAGTGAATTTGTGTTGTATACTGATCATAAGGCTTTACAGTATTTGGCTAGTCAGAATAAGTTGAATCAGAGACATATGAAATGAGTTGAGTATTTGCAGAGTTATACATTTGTGATAAAACATAAGAGTGGAGTCACTAACCGAGTTGTTGATGCATTAAGTAGAAGGAGATCCTTGATGATAGAGATGAAAATTGAAGTTCTTGGTTTTGATGACATGAGAGATTCTTATGAATTTGATCCTGATTTTTCTGAGTCGTGGAGAAAGTGTAGAGAACCTATTCAAGATCAATCGAGTACAAAATGGGAAGAGTATTTTATGCAAGAAGCTATGTTGTTTAAATGTAATCAGTAGTGTATACCGAGAGGATCAATGAGAATTAATTTGATAAAGGAGAAACATAGAAGTGGTTTGGCTGGACATTTTGGTGTTGACAAAACATTGAATTTTCTTAAGGAGAAATATTTTTGGCCACAGTTGTATAAAGATGTTCAAAAATTTGTGAAAAGTTGTGGAATTTATCAAGTTGCAAAATGAGTAAGTCAAAATACTAGATTGTATACATGGATTTCTATTCCTGAGAAACCTTGGATTGACATCAGTACAGATTTTGTTCTTGGCTTACCAAAGGCAGTAAGAGGTAATGATTCTATATTTGTTGTTGTGCATAGATTTTCTAAAATGACACATTTTAGACCTTGTAGAAAGACATTAGATGCAATACATATAGCAGATCTTTTCTTTAAGGAAATTGTCAGATTGCATGGATTACCGAGGAGTATTATCTCTGACCAAGACAGTAAATTTGTTGGATACTTTTGGAAGACCCTTTGGAGAAAGTTTGGCACTGAGTTGAAATATAGTTCTACATTTCACCCTCAAATCGATGGACAGACATAAGTTGTAAACAAAAGCTTGGGAAATCTTTTGAGATGTTTAGTTGGAGACACACCGAGTAATTGGGATTCTGTGTTGGCACAAGCAGAGTTTTCATACAATAATTCAGTGAATAGGAGTACTGGAAAAACACCTTTTGAGATTGTAAATGGCATACAACAAAGAGGTATATCAGATTTGAGGGATATTGCTAATGAAAGAAAGAGAAGTGCTGAAGGAGTGAAGTTTGTTGAGTACATGAAGACATTGCATGAAAATGTGAAATATAAGCTGGAAGAGAGTAATCAGAAATACAAAAACAAAGCTGATAGATCAAGAAGACATAAGACTTTTGATGTTGGTGATGAAGTGATGGTTCATTTGAAGAAAGACAGATTTCCTATTGGAACATATGGGAAGCTGAAAATGAAGAAGTTTAGACCTTGCAAGATTTTGAAGAAATTTGACAGTGGAAATGCATATGAGATTGAGTTACCTAATAACATGAATATATCACCTATATTCAACATTGTTGATTTATATGAGTATCATGAACCTGATGAAGACATGGCAGTATCAGTGGATTATCCTAAGAAGCAGAATGAAGAGGTTGAGCAGATTTTGGAGTAAAGAATTAGTAGAAGTACAAGAGGAAAACATTATATGGAATATTTGGTAAAGTGGAAGAATAGACCAATTGAAGACAGTTCATGGATTTCACAATCTAAGTTGGATTCAGCTCATTTTATACCTGCTTCATGATTCGGAGAATCATTCTCAAATAACCCCAGGTGTCTAATGCAGGAGCATCTTAGGTCCTTGGCAATCCTGTGTCACCAAAAAAAAATATTTGAAATTTGTTAGTGTTGCTCGGTTCCTTCTTTGACTGAGTTGGTACGGTGTTGCTTGGTTTCCTTTGTTGACTGAGTTGGTCAGTTATCTCTCTGGCGCTTAGTTAATTCCCTGACGCTTGGTGATGCTTGTCTGGCATTCGGTTGTCCTTGTTTACCAAGTTGTTTATTTTGAATTCATGTTGAGGCTGACTTTTGCAGTTAATTTTGGTCACGGATTTAATGCCGGTATCCATCCTTGGGAAGCGTGTGGACCTAGATCTAGTCGTTCCTTCCGTTGATTGTGGATCTGAAGGCTGACTCAGTTCGGTAGCCTCTTGTATAAATGTAGTTGTTTGGTTAGAATTTAGGGGGGAGTTCAATTGGAAGTTAGAAGCTAGAAGATTAGAGATTGTTGACAGAGCCTCGCATGTTGGAGGACTTCTGTACTTGATTGTAATATCTAGCCTAAACTGGGAACGCCTTACAACCTGACATGTATGAAGCAATTCGAAGATAATATATGAAATTTTATGCATTCTCTCTCTCCCACTTGTGTTGTTACTTCCGCGTGTTGTTCTGCATACCCTAAAGGATTCAGGGAGTTTAGGGTATCCAATTAGTAAACCGTTTTATTGAAGCAATTGTTGTATTGTCATTGATGTAAAACCTTAATTGGCAAGACAAGTTGCTATCTAAGAAAGTACTATATCTATTGATTGATGAGAAGGATTAGAGCAGGGGTGATAATAATAGAACCTAGAGAAAGGTTGAGTTATTTGAGTTATTTGATACTATAATGAGTACTTGATTATGTGGCACAATGATAAGATAATGTATTGTTTATCTAAGTAAGAAGATAGACTGAGCAAGTAGGCTTAACTAAGCAAAAGCAAAGAAATTTAGTTTAAGCCAAGTGATGTTAGTGGTGACCGAGAGACAGTATATGCCGAGTAAATTCAGTGGTGACCGAACATCAATTTATTGTCGAGTGATAGTATTAGTCAAGCAAAACAATTTGAAGAGAGGGCCGAGCTATGTACTGATGACCGAGAAGTTGAACACAATATTGACCGAGTGTCAGTAATTTACATTTGAGGGAGAATTCAAATTCCTAGCCGACTTTGTTTGAATTCTTGGATTATGTAAATCGTGTTGATTTGTTTTTTTGAATATGGTAAAAATAGGTTTTGAATGGGCCCCGAAACCATATATATTCAGTTTATGAAAGGAACTGTAACCCCCCGAATATAGGAAGAATTAGCTTAGATCTAAGTGAAACAGCTGGGGGAAAAAGAATAACCTTACTGCACCCCCCAGCACATAATGCCAGTAGCACTACCGGTAGCACAATTCCAACAAAACAATAGCAGCCAAATGAAAGATACACAGAAAGACTCAAACTGCTGAATCCAAACGTTTAAAGCCAACACTTTACAACAACATCAAGTAACTAGGGAGAACAGGCACCCTAAACAATCCTAGGATTTTCCTTTGCCTCCCTTCTTCTGGGAGCGGAGAGTCATATCAAAATGTAGAGGGGACTTTTTATTATGTTTACCTATAATAGTAGTCCATCCCTCCACTACCAAAGAAGCTCTCTCATGCCAGTCAGAGGCAGGAGAGGAGCCAACCACAATATAACCAACATGAGAAGTCTAGACAACACCTACAACGGCCACATAGTCAGTGCCAGACTTCCTAGCACCAGCAGGAGCTTCTGAAACAAAACTGGCTGGAAGGATGCTAGCAGACCCAACAACCTCAGCAGACAATCTAGCAACTGTACTACTAGTAGAAGGAACAGTACACCCAGCAAAACCAGAAGTATTACTTCCAGCAGGAACAGAACCAACAGAGAAACCAGCAGACATAGAGACCCCAGCAAGAACAGAACTAGCTGGAGAAACCCCAACATCAAAAGAATTGCTGGCAGACAAACCAACTGTACCAGCAAAAGAGACACCAACAAATAAAGTAGAAGAAGGAACAGGAATAGCCATAGGACTAGAAATAGGGCCAGCAACCTTCTCAACCACATGCGCAAAGCTCTAAACCTTCTCCACCGTATAGTGCTGAGAAGAGGCCCCCTTCCACCACGAAGCAAGCTTATTATGTCTCTGAAGATCACATTGAGATGCAACATGACTAGTTTTAAAGCATCTTCTACATCTGAAGGGGAGGCCTTCATAGTCCAATTGTTGAATCCAGCTTCTACCCTCAGGAGAAAAAAGTTTAATCGTGTTGACTTTGTTAATTAAGAGTATGGAGAATTTAATGCACAGTAAACCATTTTATTGAAGATTCAATAAAGAGATTGAAGATGTTTCTAGAAGGATGGATGAAGAACTTAAATGATGGAAGGATTCGATGAATCTGACCTAAACCTCAGATCTATGGAGGAGATCAAGTGGCAAAAGATGGATTTACCTATTGAAGAGGTATAAAGGAAAACCTAAGTATGAGGTTAAAGTGGGGAACAAAGGGGATGCTGAAGCTGTTGATGTTACTAACTGATAAGTCTAAGCAAAAAGGCTGAAGGTGAAAGAGTTGATCAGAGTTGTGATTGCTTGAAGTGAATTCCGAGTAGATCAGTGATGGAGATGGAAATGATACTCGGTCAATAAGTCATCATATATGTGTGAATTGGATCTGTTATTTGCAAAGTGAGTTGTATGTTTTTCAGATCAGATACTACTACTACTTTCTAAACATTGTATCAGAAGAAATGATTCACCAGGTAACCGTTTTATTAAAGCAATTAACATGTGCTTTCTTTAATCCATACAATGCTTTGTTCAGCTTGCAGACCATATTCCTCTTCTTTGGATCAACAAATCCTTGAGGTTGTTCAATGTACACTTCTTCTTCTAATATACCATTCAAAAATGCAGACTTGACATCATTTTGGTATACCTTGAAATTCTTGTAAGCAACATATGCAAGTAGAGTTCTCACTCCTTCTAATCTTGCTACAGGAGCAAATGTCTCCCCGTAGTCTATTCCTTCTTCTTGTGCATAGCCCTTGCATACCAGCCTTGCCTTGTTCCTTGTGATTTGTCCATGTTCATTAAGTTTGTTTCTGAATACCCATTTTGTTCCAATGACATCTTTGTTTTATGATCTAGCTACCAAAGTCCAGGTATCATTCTTCTCTATTTAGTCTATTTCCTCATTCATAGCTTGAATCAAATCTTCATTTTACAATGCCTCCTTTGTTGTTTTAGACTCAAATTTACATAATAAACATGTAGGTTCTTTCAACTTACTTCTGGTCAGAACTCCAGTTTCTTTATCTCCAATGATTTGCTCAGGCTTATGATGTCTTCTTACATATTGTGCCAAAGTAGGTTCAGATTTCTTTTCTCCTAGCTCTTCAGGTTCATCAATAAGATTATTAAATTCAACTTCCGATAGCTCGACAACTTCTTGCTGATGGTCGACAACATCCTCCTAATGCTTGACAGCATCTCTCTGATGCTCGGTAGCATCCTCCTGATGCTCGACATTATTTTCCTGATGCTCGACATCATCCTCCTAATGCTCAACATTGCTTACTCATGATTCTACATCTGGTGTAAGTGTGTTTCTTGCATCTCCTTCTTCTATATAGACAAAAGATCTAGAGTCTTCAAGTTCTCTTTTTCTTTCTTGTTCATTTTTCTTTGCATATTCATCAACTTTCATATTTGCACTTTCCGCAATTTTGTTAGTGTTGGAGTTCAAACACTTGTAAGCTTTACTTTTTGTGGAATAACCTAGGAATATGCCTTCATCACTTTTTGCACCAAACTTTCCATTCCTATTATCTTTCAATATATAGCATTTGCTCCCAAAGACTCTAAAGTACTTTACATTAGGTACATAACCGTGCCATAATTCATAAGGTGTAATATTTGTACCTTTTTTTATTTGTACTCGATTTAAGGTATAAATAGTTGTACTTATAACTTCTTTCCAGTACTTTTGTACAATATTTTTCTCAATCATTAGTGTCCTTGCACAATCTATGATAGATCTGTTTCTTCTCTCGGCTATACCATTATGTGGAGGGGTTATAGGTGCAAAGATATGTCTCTTGATTCCTCTCTCATTGCAAAATAGATTAAACTCATTTGATATAAACTCTCCACCTTGGTCAAATCTTAGACATTTCAGGTTTCTACCTGTCTCTTTTTCAACCTTAGCCAAATACCACTTAAATAGTTGAAATGCATCAGATTTTTCTTTTAAAAACATTACAGTCATCATCCTTGAGTAATCATCAACAAATAGAATAAAGTATTTAGCACCACAATAGCTTTGTACACTCATAGGTCCACAAAGGTCAGTATGAACCAGATCCAAAATATTTTCAGAAGTAAAAATTTTTCTCTTGAAACTAGACTTTGTCATTTTGCCCAACTGGCATTGTTTGCACATCACATTATCAGGTTTCTTCAATCTCGACAAACCTCTAACTTTCTTCATTTTACTAATGTTTACCAGATTGTCAAAGTTAACATGACATAGCCTCTTATGCCATAACCATACATCATGAAATTGTGCAATCAAACAAGTCTCTTCAGATAGATCTAGATAGAACAAATTACCTCTTGTCTATTCTCCACTCCCAATCAGTTCACCTGTGGCATCAAATATGTTAGCCTTTCTATGATGAAACTCCACTCGGTAACTAGTTTTATTAAGTTGTGCAACACTTAGCAGATTATAGTTAAGACCTTCAACCTAATAAGCATTTTCACAAGTGATCTTATCAGTTAGCTTAATTAATCTTTTACCCTTTACAGGACATGGTGCATCATTACCAAACTTAACACTTCTACCTTTGTAATGATCTAGGGTATCAAATTTACTTTTATCACCAATCATGTGATGTGAGCAACCACTATCAATAATCCATTTATCACCTTTACTCACATAAGAAACAAGTGCAGTTTTCTCATCTTCATCAAAATCATCTTTCATAGCAACATAAACTACTTTAATTTCAAAATCATCATCATCAATGTCTATTTCTTCTTCAACAATATAGCAGGATTTCTTACATTTATCCTTGTAGTCCTTGCACCTTTGATAACCTTTGTTTTCTCTCTTATCCTTGTACTTTCTTTCTCTTTCTTCATCCTTGTCATTCCTATCAGAACATCTTACAGCTATATGGCCAACTTTGTTACATGAAAAACATATGATAGGAAGTTTACCTCTGTATTTTCCTTTTCCTCTTTTCAATCTTCTGGCCATAAGAGCTTCAAGATCCTCTAGTTCCTCATCAGAACTGTCACTATCACTTTCAATCACTATCACTTTCAATCTCACTAATACATTTTTTGTTTTCCCTCTTAGATTTATGCAAAACTATTTGTGACTTGAATGCAGATTCAACATTAGCAACAGTGTAGTTATCATAGTTAGAAAGCTCAAAAGTAGTAAGCTTACCAACAAGACTTTCCAAAGTTAAAACATTACCAGGGTTACATCTAGATTCTTGAATTGCTGAAATTCTGATAGCATATATAGGAAGCAAGGTTCTCAATACCTTTCCAATAATAGTCTCATCATCAATATTTCCATTAGCTCCTATAATAGCATTTACTACCTCCTTGATTCTACCACAATACTAAGCAATATTTTCACCTTCTTGTATTTTCATTTCATCAAACTTACCTCTCAGGATTTCAAATTTTGCCCTTAGTACATTTGTGTCACCTCCATAGATATTTGCAAGAGTGTCCCACATTTGCTTTACATTTGTGCAATCTTTAATGTCTTCAAATTCAGGATAGCTTAAGGCAGATGCAATCTCCAACATTGCTTGATTGTGTTCTTGTTTAGCTCTCATCTCCTCGGCAGTCAAGGGTGCAACATAGTCATGTTCAACCTAATATTTAATTGAGTCATCAATACCAGCTAGATGCAATTTCATCAAACTCTGTCGTGCAGGGAAGTTCTCCTTATTCAACTTCAATACCTCCTTTTTGTACATCTAGATCATTTGCTTCAAGTACCTTTAAACTTATTCTCTGTAAGCACCAACAGAGAATCCAATCATTTCTAGATCTATAGATGCTACCTATACAACTAGAAAAATTGATCCCTAATGAACTATATGGGAGAGTAGCACATAGATGAGAATTCACCCTAATGACCGAGAAGCAAATAAGGGAGAGCACATTAGCTCAAGTTGCACCAGATCTTTCCCCTACTCGTATTCAGGAAATTGTGGAACAGTACAAGAACAGATTCATTCCTAAGCTCTGAGCTTACTCTATCCTTCAACACAAGCTTGAAGATGTTGTTCAACAAAGTCTAAGGACTTGGAAAATCATTTTTGGTTTATTAATTGACAAGAGTGCACCACAAGAAGCTAGCACATCTAAGGGTGTTGAGCCAGATAATAAAGGAGATGTAAGTAATCCACCTATTCAGGAGAAAGAGGCTCCCAAGAAAGAAAAATGCCAGAAGTTATCTCAGATAACTATAATTGATATCACTAAGGATACACCACAGGAAAATCAGGTATTAACCAAGGAGGACTTACAAGCCAAGGCAGCACAAGATACATCTTTGCCAGGAAGTAACACTGTACTATTGCAAGTTAAGGATTAGCCAAAACTTGATGATACCTCAACTATCAATACAATCCCTGATAATACTAAAGTTGTTACAGTCGACATGCTAGCCGATATTAGCACTACCAACAAATAGGACCAGTCGGCAACTGCACTACAGTCTACATTTGTCGAGGAGCCACAAAAAGAAAAAGTAGATCCACTTGCACTAGTAATTGTAAATCCTCATGTGGAGGATAAAGGAAAAGAAGAGAAGGTAACAAATATTAAAATACAAGAGCCTAAGGAACACAAGGCAATAAAAGCTCTAATACCAATTGTTGGAACTCTATTTGGGAAATGTGATATTGACAGGGGGGGGGTGAATCAGATATCACCTATTAATCCATTTTAACATTTACTGAAAACTTGCATAGTATTACCACAAATTTCATTAATGAAATGAAACTAATAAACTAAACATCATTCATGAAAGTACTCATAACACAATAATTTTGGTTACCTAGAAACCCTTGAAATGTAAAATTGGGGTGGGGATGACACCCACAAATCTTCACTAGTGCAGTATAAAGTTTGCATGTTAGGGCTACAAAATTTGATCACAAACTATGACCTACCTTGTGAGGGGTCTGCCCTGTTAAGAGCTTAAAGACTTATACAATCTACCTTGCAAAAGGATTTAAAACTTACAACTAAGTAAGCACTCGGTTAAGAGATTAAATAAGGTCTGTTAGAACCACTATGTTAAGAGATTTATCGTGATACACTTGTTAGAATGTCTCAGTACCTGATCCTTTGGTCTGCACTGAATGTTGATTACAGATCTTCTCCTTCCAGTATTGATTTGATTTTTATCTATCAAATATATATGTTCTGTCCTTCACTTCTTTTCTCTGTCTCACTCAGTCACTGAACTATATCACTTGTTTGAAGATATACTCTCTTCATACCTTCTCATACTCCTCTCTCTTTCACACTCTTACTTCATTTTAGGGTTCGTATCTCATCTTATATAGACAACTGAATTCCTTCATGGTTTAAGATCTACGATCCAGATTAACTCATTTTTGTCGCTTATCCTTTCTTAATTCTGATTGGCTCCATGTGTTGCATAGGGATTAATGATTACAAAATAGGAGCATAATCACCTCCGTGATTTCCTCAACAAACAGTAAACAAAATATAAATGTTGGCCCAAAATGTTTTACCTTAGTGTTTGTGCCATAACAAACACACATGTTAATTCTGGCTTGCTCAACATTCAATGTCTCTGGAACTCAGCATTGACTATTCTTCATACTCTGACGCTCAGCCAAAAATGACTCGGCTAATACAAAAGTACTCATTGACCATTGATTTACTCGGCAATGACTAATGCTCGGTAAATGTACATTACATGACTCGGCCTATACATGATGACTCGGTCGCAATGATGACCGACCAACATTGCCTAGATAATGACTAAGTGTAAAGACACTAATAGACAACAAAACTATAGGGATCTACAATCTCCCCCTTTGATAGTAGTGGAAAAAACACTTTGTCATGACATTTACAATACATTTACAAGAGTACTTAGTACTAACAGAATACTCTCCCTAAGATATATACACATACAAAACTATCATTACATTTTTTTATTTGAACTGGTCCATCCTCTAACCAGATTTGCATGTCATGTACTCTACTTAGTACAATTTTGATCCAGTCCACTTTGAAATTTTGTGAAAACTCTAGGGCATGAACTAACCCTTTCTCGACAACCTTCTGGTGTTTCGGCTTCAACACCCCGTTGTTGCACAATTTTTTGTATGCTTCCCTGATTTCATAGTCTCCCATCTCCCCAATTTTGCACATGTAACATGACCTGATGTCGTTCACCATTAAAACATTCTTCGGAACCGATGAAAGAGCTCCATTTAGATCTCCTAAGATCACACTCTCCGGGACGGCCTAAAACTTTTGCGGCTTACACATTTCATTCCTCACTAATTGAACATTGAAGACTTCCTTTCCTTGTTTCTTCATCACTCTCGGTCTCTTCATCATCTTTCTCCAAAATGAGTTTCCTCCTAGGCTTCTTCTTTGTCTGGCTCGACACTACCTTAGGCTGAACAATTTTCCTCTTCCCTGATGTAGGGGTTCTCTTTTGTGGCTTGACAGCTATAACTGTAGAGACTGCCCTTGTTCTTGGCCTAGGAATAGGTGATGAAATAGCCTTCAATTTTTGTATTTTCTTACTCAGGCTCGACAATTACTGCCTTCTTTCATTCTCCTCTTCTTCACTCTCACTAGATTCACTTTCTTTATCTTCTCCCAATCCTTGTGTCAATTCAAGAGGTGCATCTACCTCTCTATCTCCTATCATTTTCACTAGATTCTTTACTATCTTTTTCCTCTTTCTCTCCATGGTGGCAGACTTCAATCTCATGGTTATCTTTGACTTTGCTTCCTCATATGTTCCAAATTAGGGAGCTTTCTTATCAACTTCCTCGGCTAACAAGGTTGTGATAGTTGTTGTGGTCTCATCAATGTTAACGTCATAAGGCAATAGCATTAGCCATGATACCCTCGGTAAAGCAGCTTGTGCATATGTGAAGTCAGTATCTACTAAGAAATAGATGTCCTAATTGTACTTCTCAACTAGGGATACCAGAATCCTACTTCTCTTCCTCATTTTCTTCTTAAATTCTACAAAGTAGTTTTCCATCACACCCTCAAAATTCTCTCCTATCTGACTAATGAACTCATTAATTTGATTTTTGATCATCCTATTCTTATCCCAAATTACTCCGCCAACAGTAGGCAAACACTTATGAACATAAAAGAATAGACAAACGAGTAGGGAACCAAACTTACACATACAATTATTCATTTTTCCAATAGAAGTAAGGTTCTCTACAAGTTGAGTTAGCTGGAGCTCGGCAAGGTCATAGGTATGGCCCTTCTTTATGATTTTCCAAGCCTGGTCCACTGCCATGCATGGGATGTTGTCCAACCGACTCGACTGATAGAATTTGTGAGCAATTATTCCCACTGCAAATTCAATCTCTAGATCAGTAATAGTAGAGATTGTCATTCCGCGCTTATTCCACACTGCCTGATTGTTTGCATGGATCTCCTCCTTACTTAAACATCTCATTGTTTTCTTACCAGGGAGTTTAGGGTATCCAGTTACTCGGTGAATCATTTTTTTTGGTACCAAACACACTGCTAGGTGTGACCCTGTTAAAGGATTTCAACCACCCTGTTAGGAGTGCACCTTGTTAAAGGACTTAAGTACATTTCATTAGAATGCAACCTTGTTCAAAGGATTTAAAAAATGACTGTTAGGTCAACCTTGATTAAAGGATTTAGACTAATACAATGGTAAGAAAGTAGTAGTAGTATCTGGTTTGAAAAACATACAACTCACTTTGCAAATAACAGATCCAATTCGCACATATATGCTAGCTTACTAACTGAGTATCATTTCCATCTCCATCACTGATATGCTCAGAATTCGCTTCGCAATCACAACTTTGATCAACTCCTTCACCTTCAGCCTTTCTGCTTAGACTTATCAGTCAATAACATCAACTTCAACATCCCCTATTAACCTCATAATTAGGTTTTCCTTTATACCTCTTCAATAGGTAAATCTATCTTTCACCGCTTGATCTCCTTTGTATATCTTAGGTTTAGGTTAGATTCATCGAATCCTTCCATCATTTAAGTTCTTCATCCATCCTTCTACAAACATCTTCAATCTCCTTATTGAATCTTCAATAAAATGGTTTACCGTGCATTCAATTCTCCATACTCTTAATTAATAAAGTGAACACGATTTACATAATCCAAGAATTCAAACAAAGTCGGCTAGGAATCTAAATTCTCACTCAAATGTAAATTACTGACGCTTGATCAATACTGTGTTCAACTTCTCGGTCGTCACTACATAGCTCGGTCGTCTCTTCAAATTGTCTTGTTCAGCTAATATTGTCACTCGGCAATAAACTGATGTTTGGCATTATTCCTCTGATGCTCGTCATTGCTTACTCATGATTGTGCATCAAGTGTAAGTGTGTTGCTCGTCTCACCTTCTTCTATATAGACAAAAGATCTAGTCTTTAGGTTCTTTTTTGCTTTCCTATTCATTTTTCTCTGCACATTCATCAACTTTCACATTTGCACTTTCCATAATTTTGTTAGTGTTAGAGTTCAAACACTTGTAAGCTTTACTTTTTGTAGAATAAACTAGGAATATGCCTTCATCACTTTTTGCATCAAACTTTCCATTTCTATTATTTTTCAATATATAGCATTTGCTCCCAAAGATTCTAAAGTACTTTACATTAGGTGCATAACCATGCCATAATTCATAAGGTGTAACATTTGTACCTTTTTTGATTTGTACTTGATTTAAGGTATAAATAGTTGTACTTACAACTTCTTTCCAGTACTTTTGTGCAACATTTTTCTCAGTCATTAGTGTCCTTGCACAATCCATGATAGATTTGTTTCTTTTCTCGACTATACCATTCTGTGGAGGGGTTCTAGGTGCAAACATGTCTCTTGATTCCTCTCTCATTGCAGAATAGATTGAACTCATTTGATATAAACTCTCCACCTCGGTCAGATCTCAGACATTTCAGATTTCTACCTATCTCTTTTTCAACCTTAGCCAAATACCACTTAAATAGTTGAAATGCATCAGATTTTTCTTTTAAAAACATTACAGTCATCATCCTTGAGTAATCATCAACAAACAGAATAAAGTATTTAGCACCACAATAGCTTTGTACACCCATAGGTCCACAAAGGTCAGTATGAACCAGATCCAAAATATTTTCAGAAGTTAAAAGTTTTGCTCTTGAAACTAGACTTTGTCATTTTGCCCAACTGGCAATGTTTGCACATCACATTATCAGGTTTCTTCAATCTCGACAAACCTCTAACTTTCTTCTTTTTACTAATGTTTACCAGATTGTCAAAGTTAACATGACATAGCCTCTTATGCCATAACCATACATCATCAAATTGTGCAATCCAGCAAGTCTCTTCAGATAGATCTAGATATAACAAATTACCTCTTGTTTTTTCTCCACTTCCAATCAGTTCACCAGTGGCATCAAATATGTTAGTCTTTCTGTGATGAAACTCCACTCGGCAACCAGTGCTATTAAGTTATGCAACACTTAACAAATTATAGTTAAAACCTTCAACCCAATAAACATTTTCACAAGTGATCTTATCAGTTAGCTTAATTGATCCTTTACCCTTGACATGACATGGTGCATCATTACCAAACTTAACACTTCTACCTTTGTAATGATCTAGGATATCAAATTTACTTTTATCACCAGTCATGTGATGTGAGCAACCACTATCTACCTTTTCTCATACAAGAAACAAGTGCTGTTTTCTCATCTTCATCAAAATCATCTTTCATAGCAACATAAACTACTTCAATTTCAAAATCATCATCATTAGTGTCAGTTTCTTCTTCAACAATATAGCAGGATTTCTTACATTTATCCTTGTAGTCCTTATACCTTTGATAACCTTTGTTTTCTCTCTTATCCTTGTACTTGCTTTCTCTTTCTTCATCCTTGTCATTCCTGTCAGGACATCTTGTAGCTATATGGCCAACTTTGTTACATAAAAAACATATGATAGGAAGTTTACCTTTGAATTTGCCTTTTCCTCTTTTCAATCTTCTTGTCATAAGAGTTTCAAGATCCTCTAGTTCCTCATCAGAAGTGTCACTATCACTTTCACTCTCACTGATACATTTTTATTTTTCCCTTTTAGACTTATGCAAAACCATTTGTGACTTGAATGCAAATTCAACATTAGCAATAGTGTAGTTATCATAGTTAGAAAACTCAAAAGTAGTAAGCTTACCAACAAGACTTTCCAGAGTTAAAACATTACCAGGGTTACATCTAGATTCTTGAATTGCTGAAATTCTAAAGATCTAAGTTTGTGACCATTTCCTCAGATGTCAGATTCTCCAAGCTACCACTATCAATGATTACCTTCCAAACTTCATCAGAAACTCTACATCTGGTCTTGAACAAACTTTTCCTTACCGAATCTTCCTTATTAATTTCACTCCAAAGTGCTCTCCTTACCATCAAGTTCTTTTGCCTTTCAGGTTCATTCGGTGACTCTTCTTGCACCAAAGCATTTCTACTGCTACCTACCTTCTTACTTGCATGTGTACACTCAAATGATCTATGTCCTTCTTCTCCACAATTGTAACAAGTTTCTTATAGAAAGTCTAACTTTTATGAAGATCTAACTTTTAAGCATGTCAAAGCCAAAATATAAAAAATATGAATGCCAAAGTTCAAACATACGACATAAGTGAATGTCAAAGTTAGTACTCTTTATATAAAGTGAACATTAAAGTACAAATACAACAATGTGATTGTCAAAGTCAAAGTTTATTTCACAAAGTTTATTCATTTCACTCATTGTTTGTTCAAACACACTTCAAAAAACTAGAGAAAATGCTAAAGTTTAACACATGGTTTGCCATAAGTGGTTGTGATAGTTCAAAGACACTTTATGCAACATCATTTCAATTCACGTCTTGTTCAAACATCACACATAAGGGAATGCCAAAGCTAGTACATATTTTATATAAAGCGAATGTGAAAGCTTAAATGGCACACAAAGTTAATTCAATCACACATGAAGAATTGAAGTTCAATGCATACAAATTAAATGTCAAAGTTCAAATAAGCTTCACACATATCTTGTTCAAAAATACAGTTTCACACAGGTGAAGGTCAAAGCTAGTACACAATTTACACAACATGAATGAAAGAGTTAAAATATAAGCATGTCCCACACAATTAATCCAATCACACATGAAATAAGCATTGAAGTTCAACACATACAAAGTAAATGTCAAAGTAAAAATCAACTTCACACAAAACTAGTTCAAACTCACATGAAATAAACACAACAAACACACACATTGTGATTGTGAATAGTTGAAATAAATTTCATAGAGCTTGTCGAGGCATATCTTGTTCAAGCGAATGTGAAAGCTTAAATGGCACACAAAGTTAATTCAATCACACATGAAGCATTGAAGTTCAACGCATACAAATTAAATGTCAAAGTTCAAATAAGCTTCACACATATCTTGTTCACAAATACATTTTCACACGGGTGAAGTCCAAGCTAGTACACAATTTACACAACATGAATGAAAGAGTTAAAATATAAGCATGTCCCACACAATTAATCCAATCACACATGAAATAAGCATTTAAGTTCAACACATACAAAGTAAATGTCAAAGTAAAAACAAACTTCACACAAAACTAGTTCAAAATCACATGAAATAAAGACAACAAACACACACATTATGATTGTGAAAAGTTGAAACAGATTTCATAGAGCTTGTCAAGGCACTAATCAATCTTGAATTAGAACACACTAAACAATCAAGAAAATGTGTCAGGTTAAAGTTCAAACAAACAAAGCAAATCTTAAAATGAATCAAACACATACTTCAGAAATAAACAATAAATAAATTGATGTATACTAAAGCCTAAATACATACTTCATATAAATAATAAATACAAAAAATGAATACTAAATTGTCAGTATTTGAATATGCAAAATAAGAATAAGATTTAAAATAGATCACTAATAACACAACACTCACAAAATTACCAGATTACATTATATTTAATAGATATTGTAATACTTAATAATTACACTACATAATAATGTCAAAACAATAATTGTGATGACTTTTAATATAATAAAAAATAATATAAAAATCAACAAAGACACTAGACAAAAGAATGGACATGGCCAGTGACCATCCCTGCAGCCTTGGGTAGGGCACAATTCAACCCGTACCCTACCAAATAAATTTTTTATATTAAACAACAAATTCTCTTACATATCAATTTACAACTTAGTTGACTGATTTCAGCAAAACTGCAACACGACAATTAAAATTAAAATTTACTTAACATTGACAATTTGACTGTAATAACAATTGAGATATATTATGTATCACTCTACAACATTAAATGCAATAAAATCCTCTTTTGTGGCTTCTCATACACTCGTTATTTCCTGCACAAAAATTCATGGATGCTTAAAAGGTCAAATTGATTTTACCCACCTAAGATCATGAAAGATATAGAGAGAACCACACACTTCAGGTTCTTGAACATACAGAGATAAAGAACTGAGTGTACCTTTGATTAGCAACTCATCAATTAGCAAGGCATATATGTTCTGCTTGAAGGCAATTTCAAGCAGTTCTTTTACCACGTCTCCTAGAGTTAATCCAGCAAGTTATGCCTGCAAACAAAAATTACAGACAAATAAATCTTCATTAAGAATGGGTTTTCAGCATAGGTAAAATCCAATTGGTGATATAAAAAACCTTTCGAATGTGAGAGAATACAAGGCTTTACCAAGTATGGGCCATGGCAGAACTTCATTATTAGAATTGAAGGAACCAGGGGAGCTGTTCCTTCTGCAGTATCAAAATTACTTGATTCAGTCATACTTCTTCTCTGCAACTCCTATGAAAGCAAGGCTCAAGATATCTGTGAAGCTCAACATATAAGCATTAGATGGTCCAATTAATAGTTTTTCATCTAGTGAGGCTATAAAATCTACTTGCCAAACAGCCAAAAATGATTTCTGAACATGCATTGATTTTCTGTTTGAATCATATTCTTCAGAATCCCATACGGCTCACCATAATACATCCAAGAAAACCTTGCAAGACTGAGAATATTGCTCCTACAAACCTAAAGAAAACAGGAAAAATGTACACATGAACAAGAAACAAATGTCATTTTATATAATAGTTAATACATTAGTTTGATTGTGGATTTTCTGTATTGCATAGATTAGAGAGGAGAAACAATTTTATTGAAGCTTGGTTCTCATTTGGGCAGGTATGAAACACAGTGGGAAAAGCTGCAGACTTCGTTGGTTTAATTATCTCCGTCCAAACATAAAGCGTGGGAAATAGATAAGTATGTGGAATTATTTTTCCAAAACTCTTTTCACTTTTATTTGCTCTTTGTGTCATTCCATCTTGAAACTGGTCTGACATAAAAATTATGTTAGTCCTCAACCCAGTTACTATTATTCAATATTGTATTCAGATTTGATTGTGCTGCAGTTTTCCAGTAATGTTTCTATCATCAGAATAAAAGAAAGATGAAGAAGAATGATATTAATATTGATTTTATCTGCAGATTGTCCCTGGTTGCAAAGAGATTAACAGGTCGAACACATGATGTGAAAAACTACTGGAATACACTTGAGCAAAACTTTCAGAGACCAAGTCGATAAAAGGTAGCGATTGAAATATGAAATGCCAACCAAGAAACAAATGTCATTTCACTAAAGCAGAATGGACAAAATTCAAATTAGAAAAGCAGAAAACAGGTAAGCGGCAATAGCTTTTCTTTTGGTGCCTCTTGACACCAACACATATTGGCTTTCATTTTCTTTGCTTGCGGAGTTTACTTTCAACAGTGGCATCCTTATCACATTGTTTTGTAGATTTAATTGCTTTTGTTCTAATTTTTAAATTTTTAAGACATCTCGTTGCCCTAGGTCTAGTTTTTGGACCATAGAAAATAATTACTTTCAAAGGTTCTTGACCTGTGAATTGAGGTTTCTCATGGTAAGAATTTGTAGATTGTTATTTCAAGGAATATTTTTAAACTGGAGTAAATATTTCCAATCAGGATTTGGAGCTGTAGAATATCAAAACCCCTTTCAAAGCTTGTGAAGTGCTCTGTTTGTTCCTTTACAGTCAAAATAAAATTTCAGTTTTCCGAGTGAGGCTATTCATTTCAAGCTCCAAATCTACTCTGAAACTGAACTAGCCCTGTACCCTGCAATGTTATAATTAAACTTGAAAATGTTTTCATTGGACCTGTGAAAGAGGCTCCTACCTTCTACTTTTTGGAGAAGATTCCGGTGCTTTGAAAAGAATTGCATGCCCCATGGATCGGGTTAATGTCAACAAGATGTTAAAGAGTTACCTCTCTGGGATAATCTCAAGAAGAAATAAACTCAAAAGATAAGGAAGAGGATGAAAAAGGCCTGCATTTTAGTTGTCAAAATGTGGCCTTCAAGGCTATTTATGACGAATTATCATGTATGAATTGCCATAGGAAAAGTTTGGTCAAACCTCACAAGCAACCCAAATAAATTGTAACTTCCACATCAAGTTCCATCGAGTTTGACAACAAACACACCACTACAAGACCACTGGGACAACACACTGCTTGAAAATAGCAACAGCAAGTAAAGGGCAAAATACGTTGAACAACTGCCCAGAAATCCATCAAAAGAAATTTCCTCTCATGGATTAGTAGATTACAGGATATGCAAAGAAATGGTTTGTTAAAATGGCTTTGGAAACTTCTAAGAAAATGCAATCAGTCCACAAACGTTGTCGCAACAAATGAGAGCAATCAGTCCAGACTCCACAACGTAGATGATGGCTGCTTACTCAAGCAGATTAGATATGGTATGGCATGAATTCGAGTCTGCAAGGGTGCTGGCTAAGTAATCACTATCAATCACTTCTCTACGTTCATTAGTGCCTACAGCTACAGTGGCCTATCAGAATATTTCTATGGACATTGTCACCATGGAAAAAATTATTGCACAGAATTGCTGCAGATTGGCCAACATAAATGTTTGTTTACCACAAAGATATAAAAAAGAAGTATGCTATTTTAATACTAATTTTAAAAAACATTCTTTCACTTGCTTAAGATTCAATTTCAGCATGCTTCTTGTATGTATAATCAGAATCAATAACTTTAAAAATGATTTCCAATTTATTGAAACCATTGTTGCTTTGATTGGACCTGTAAAAGAGGCTCTTATTTTTTACTTTTAGGAGAAGATCCTGTGATTTTAAAAGTATTTCAACAAGATGTCAAAGGGTTACCTCTCTGTCAAAAAGAAATGAACTCAAAAGATAAAGAAAATGATGAAATGATTTTAAAAGTATTTCAACAAGATGTCAAAGGGTTACCTCTCTGTCAAAATGTGTCTTCAATTAGACAAATCAAATAGTTTTTTTTATTTTCTAAAAATTGATGAGATCAACAAGATGAAGAAGATAGCATGTCTGTTTGTAGGTAAAATGCACCCTAGAAGCAATTAACCCTCAAATGTAATTTTGTGAATAGTTAGCAAGCAAGAACAACTAATCACTAAAACATCTGTCTATTAGTAACTAAAATGTAGCTCTGAGGCTATTAAAAAAAATTCCGGAACACAATTAGCAGGCAATTTATGTATGTGAAAAATGAAAAGAAGAAGACCTGTCTGTTTGTAGCTGCCGCCATTAGCGAGAATAAAGAGCACGGGCACGCGAGAGAGCTGCTTGAGATGCACATCGCAGGCTTCAGCAGCTCCATTGATCCAACTAAACCCGAACATACTGCAAATATCACCACCGTGCTAACCCTCGACTTGGATTTAAGACCAGCCATGGTATAAAATCATACAAATTTGTGTCATTGAGATGCTAATCAAAGCCGAGCCCATCTTGCTTCTTGTCAGCTGAGTTTGCACTTGCACTTGCGCATGATTGTGAAGAGCGGTCTACCCTGCGTCTCGAAAATAAGAGCTCAATGAATGCTTCTATTTTTTTCTAACGGTAAGATAAGCTAACGACCATGGAGGCTTTTTTCCGCTTCTTTTTTCTCTTTTTCGTTTTTTTTCTCTCTTCTTTATTTTTATTCTTTTTGGTTTTTGCTTTCTTCCTCATTTTGATTTTTGTTTTCTTCTTTCTTTTTATTTTTTTGCTTTCTCCTTTATTTTGATTTTTGCTTTTTTCTTTCTTTTTCATTTTTTTTTGCTTTTCCTTAGGTAGCACGTTTTTTTTCTTAGTAATTATGTGCAAGAAATTAAGGTTTCTTGCTAGTCATTATTATATTTGATATGGTTAAGGTTTTTGCTAGAAATTACTACTCCTACTCTTTGATTGAACATGTGGTAATAATTGAATATTTTGTCATGTAAAATTTTAATATGAAATATATAATATTTATTAATTGCACAATATAGTATTGATATTTAAATAAATATATTTTATATTTATTTTCTAATTATCTAATTATTTTACAAATATTATTTATTTCTAATCGTTTAAAACCTAAAAATTAATTACAAAGCTCTTATTACAGACCATTCTTAACCTAACCCTAAATTTTGAATCTTCATTTTTCACTACAACCTAATCATCTCCTACGCGTTGAGGGCACCTCGAGCAAGAAGATGTGGGTGTGTTCTACTTATATAGTGCATATGTTTATTGGTTAGTTATTTTTAGATATGATTATATGTTCTGTGTTTTTTTTTCCTTCAATGGTTGGTTTTTAGGTTCTTGCCAAAAGAAGGGTGGTGATGGTTATTGTGGAGTGTCAACACAAATGGTATCTTATTCTTATGGCAAATGTTGTGCTAATTAATTATCTTTGTCATATTACACTCTTTTTGCATTTTGTGAAGTAATGGTAAGGTATTTGGTTAAGCATACAAGGCAAGCTACATTGTACGTGAATGAATGTGAGAGTGAGGGAAAGTGTGTGATAGTTTGGGGTTTTGTTGTGGCTCTTTAGCCAGATTTGGTTGATGTATGCTACTATTGGGTTTAGTTTAGTTTTTTTCTTTTATCTTTCTCAATTAATGGCCTTCATGGCTATAGAGTTGTGTTTAGGATTGTATTAACACATTTTGTAAATTTGGTTCAATCTAAAATGTTAGATGGTTTGTGAGTTTTTCGTGTTTTGGGTAGCCATTTTTTAATATTTTGGGTTAGGTTTTTACAGCTCTTGTATTTGTGGTGGCATAAAAAGATTTTGGGTTTTAATTGTCTAGAAATTTTGAAGAAGGTAATGGTGTTCTAGCTAGTCTTTGTAGTTTATTTCTTTAGTTTTTGTAGTATTTTTCAAATACGAAGGTTTGGTAATTCAAAAGGAGTGATTAGGGGTTTCAACTTTAAACCCTAATCCCCTTCCTTTATACTTTTATATTACACATTAGTATAAAGAAATATTATGCTAAATAATGATGGCTATATTAAGTGAAATTTATTGATTTTCATTTCTTATATATTCAAGCAATTTGAGAGGATTATATAATGATTTTACATTTTGAAGTGTTGCAATTATTGTTGATGAATTGATCCAAGAGATTGCTTGCTTGGGAGTGAAAGCAGAAGAGGGAGAAGGAAAGCTTCCAAAAGTTGTTCTCAAATCTGATGGTGGTAGGTGGATTTTGTAGTTACTCTTATTTACATGAATATGGGATTTGTTTGCACTTATAATCATCCATTCTCTTATTTTTGTCCTGGTTACAAAAGATTGAAAATCTGATAGAAATTGTTTGAAACAACTTTAATGTTACAATAGCAATGCTTTGGGAGATTTATAGTAAACAATGAGTAAACTGGAGATTATCATTGTCAAATTGTATTGGATATCCAAGTGTGCCATATTGGTAGAGCCTTAAATTGGCCCTGTGATTACTATCGTTATCCCTAAGGTTGGACATAAATTATTAGTTAGTTGGTTAGTTATGTAATGTTGAATTTTTCTATCTAATAATACATTATTGCTTATGGTTCAAGAATGCACTCTTAGTTTCCATAATATTAATGCACCAATTCATTGTATATTATCATATTTAAAGAAAATTTTATATAATAATGTACAGATTTAATTATAATAGTTGAGTAGATACACATTGATATATATAGATACTATTGTATATGTGAAAACATGACCTATGTGGAGCAAGCATAAAAACTCAAATGTTAGTTATACATGTGCATATTAAATATATTAAACTAACAAGAAAATTATGCTTAAACTCATTCCTACACTATTCTCCACATAACCTCTGATGAGCATGAAGCAAGTGCACCCAAGACTTGTTTGATTTAAGCTCTTAGAGAAGTTGTGGGTGCGCTCTCCCAAGACAAGTATACATCCCACTATGAATGCAATGTAAACTAAATAAGGATTGAACTACTCAAGAACAGGGATCTTTTTAGTGGTGATTATTCACCAATTGGTGAATATGTCCCGCCGGGCATATAGAAATTGGTGAAATAATGCTTAGTATACTGGTTGACCGGTTCACCCAAATTTTATAAAAGACATGTATATTGGTCGGCTTGTTTGCCACTATTTGTACCTAATTTCACTATGGTAGTCAGGTTCTTCACCTATTTTTCTATGTAGATTTTACTATTATTCACCACAGATTAATGAAGGGTGTATTTATCGAGGATCACCATTCGCCAAAGGCCCATTGTCCCAAGTGAAAGTTTTATTTGTTAGAGATGTCACAGTCAATGTTAAACAGGAAGAGGACTATTGAAGGTGGAGATGTCCAAGAGAGGCCAACAAAATGCAGAAATGTATCTTCATACTTTGGTGGGGGCAGACACAATGGTGTTGGTCAAAGTGAGGAAGGTACATCATCAGAGGAACCTGTACAACTTCAAGGTTCTCAACCTACATAGGAGTCTACTCAAAAAATTGGGGAACCTAATAAATCTGGTGACGAAGTTGTGGAACCTGATATCTCAGATGAAGATGACCTCGAAGATGAATTTCAAGTAAATAATGAGTACTAGGATTAATCGATCGACTTCGGTGATGATGATGGTTCAATTAACAGTAACACTAAAGGGAGAGGAAAATTAAAAGAAAAAATTGATTGTCAATGGGAGATGTCCAGGAGATTTAAATTTGATTGGGCGGCAAAGTATCCATTCATTGAACCCATGGACAATCCAATTGTAGGTGAGTCACTAGTAGAATGCAGATGTACGATTTTTAGTTGGAAGTATAAAAAGGAAAAGCGATTGCAGCTTAAACTAGACACCATAGAGAAACATGCTGGTAAGGTTTACGAAACCTCAACTGTAGATGGAAAGGAAATAAAAGTGGTAAGATATGAAACAAAGGAGCAATGTCAACATAAAAGGAATGTTGAGGAATATTATTTGTTTCAAAAATTTAAGACAAAGCCTGGTAAAGTTCAAGGTTCTATTAATGTTATTTTTGCAAAAGCAAGTGAAGTAGAAGAACGTGGAAAAGTTGTTCAATTAACTAATGTTTTCCATATTTTGAGCAGAGGGCGTCCAATGACAAACTATCCAGAAATGAGTGGTTTGTTAAACTTTATGAAAGTTCCTAACTATCTTGTCACTCATTGGTCAATAAACAGTGGATGGGAATGTGCAAGTGCAAGTTGTACTGCCCAGGTTGAAATAGAGGATGTACAGAGAAAAAGAAAAGAGTCAACCTTTATTGCATTATCCTTAGATGAAGTTACGGCAATAGATAATACATTGTGGGTATGCATGCATGTTTATACTGTAGAACATAATGTCTACCAACCACATCTACTAACTGTTACAAAATTGAGGGACAATGCGACATTAGAAAGTTTAATTTAATTAGTAAAGAGCCATTTAATTGAATATGGAGCTATGGATGAATTGAAAATATCGAAGAAGTTGATCTATGTTGGAGCAGATGGAGCTTTATTAATGCAAGGTCAAAGGAATGATCTTTGCACAAAGATGTAGGATTCTTGTTCACCATATGTTGTTGGCATTCACTGTATGGCCCACAGGATGAATCTTGCTTTTAGAGTTGTGAAGAAGTTTCCTTTAGTAAACAAGGTTGAAGATTTAGTAAGAGAGTTGTACTCATATTTTTGTCGAAGTCCCAAACATTTTTAGGGAATTTCAGCACTTTGTTGATGGAATTACCAATGGAAACAAGCTTCTTAAAGATGTTGATACCAGATGGATCTCTTTGGATGGACCAGCGCATCAAGCTTTTTACGAATATCAATCTTTGAAAGAGGAAGTGTCAGCGATTGAAGATTGGAGGCTCACACAAGATTCTTGGCAGCTAAGTTTGCACTTGTACATTATCGAGAATTCCTCTGGAAAATAATGCAGAGGATTTAGGTGCATGATTATGAAGAACGGTCTGCCCTACGTCTCAAATATAAGAGATCAATGAATGCTTTTTTTTCTAACGGTAAGAGAAGCTAACGACCATGAATGCTTTATTTCAAACATTATACAACTAGCTAATGGTCAGCGAAGTTTTTTTTTTAATTCTAACGAGTAACGACCGTAGAGACTTTTTTTCGCTTCTACCCTGCTCCATTTTCTTCTTTCATTTCTCTTTTTCCTTTTTCTTTCTTCTTTATTTTGATTTTTCTTTCTTCAGTAAGAATGGATTTTCAGCATATGTAAAATCCAATTGGTGCTATAAAAAACCTTTCGAATGTGAGAGGATACAAGGCTTTACCAAGTATGGGCCATGGTAGAATTTCATTATTAGAATTGAAGGAACCAGGGGAGTTGTTCCTTCTACAGTATCAAAATTACTTGATTCAGTCATACTTCTTCTCTGCAACTCCTATGAAAGCAAGGCTCAAGATATCTGTGAAGCTCAACATATAAGCATTAGATGGTCCAATTAATAGTTTTTCATCTAGTGAGGCTATAAAATCTACTTGCCAAACAACCAAAGTTATTAGAGGTCGTCATCAGAAACACAAATGAGCATATAGAATTATGCAAAATAAAAGTGATTTCTGAACATGCATTGATTTTTTGTTCGAATCATATTCTTCAGAATCTCGTATGGCTTACCATAATACATCCAAGAAAACCTTGCAAGACTGAGAATATTACTCCTAAAAACATAAAGAAAATAGGAAAAATGTACACATGAACAAGAAACAACTATCATTTTATATGACAGGCCCTCAGCTTCTATTTGGATCAGCCTACTTATGAGCGTTGAGAAGGAACTGCCTAAATCTCTTAAAATCATTTCCAAGTTTGGACTTGGATTCAGATGATTTCTTATGACCCTGGTAAGAAAATTATCTCCGAACAGGTCTCCTCCTCAGTTGCCGAATCTACAAATCAACTTGAACCTCTCCAATTGGATTCAACAAAACATTCCTCAGCTAGACAAATTCTTAGAAAGCATGAAGATTTTCCTCTGGATTCTATTTTGCAAAATCATAAAGTTCAAAAACATTAATCTTTTCGCCCAAAAATACCTTTTGACATCGGCCTTAAACAAGGAGGTTGAGCCTCTGTCAACCACTTTAGTTTGGCCAGATGTATCTCTGTGCAATGACACATCCCCATTAGGAATATGGAAGACCAAAGGCTTACAGGCACACTCAGGGAAAAGCTTCTGGATAAATATGAAAGCATTTGATGCAATCTTTGGAAATAGGAAGATTAGAGTCACCTCTCACCCTCTCCCCTTGGGGAAGAATCTTACACACCTTGTTCCAAGGTTTAATCACAACACTCTGGAACAGATTATTTCCTACTGGTTTATGGAATTCCAAAAAGAAATGCTACAGAAAATTGTAGATCAAGTCCTCTAAGAAGATAACGTACCTAGTCTTAATGAGGGTAAGGAGAGTAATAGAATTGCAAATCAAGTTCTCCAAGAAGATAACTCACCTAGCCTTAATGAGGCAGAGGAGAGTAATACAAAGGGGCTACCATCTAGGAAGGATTCAGAGAAAGAGGGTTTTACAGAAGATTTACTTGTTAGCAAGGAATCTCCACTAATGGAAGATGATATTCTAAAAATTAGATTATATGATCTTACAGATTTGACAAAGTCTAAAATCTCTTCCATTTCCCTTTCTCCCTCTTCTTCTATCGAAATCTCCAAAACTCCAGAGGTTTACCTGCCAAGTCCCAATTTGGGATGCAAGAAATCATCTTGGCTCAGGAACAAGGAACAAAAAGAGTTAAAGAAAGCAGCAATGTCTAAATCAGAGAATAATTCAAAAAGAAACAAAATGAAAGGAGGCCTCATCTCACTCAAACCTCTAAAACACAAAGTACAGGAAAGTTGCTCAGATAATACTCAAAAAGGTAAACCTTAAGGCATAGAGGAACCCATTTCATCAAGATTACAGGCAGTATACGACCTATTTGGGTGTTCAACCTTGGACTACCCTTCGGTCAATTCCCTCTCATCCTCCTTGGTTGAAAGAATGCTAGAGGAATATTATGTAGAAGATGAAGAAAGAATGTTTGAGATAGAAACTCTAGAAGAAGGCATAGAGGGCAATCTCAATTCTTTGGCTTTGGCTGGGAATTATGGATTGGATGTCTCCCCTCAAAAAACATTAGTTCAGAGCAATAACAAGCTAGGTCTATTGAAAGTTGCTCACATGAATGCCTTGGATTGTGGTTCAGTCAAGAAAAAGGATAGGGGCAAAAAATCGGCAGCTAATCTCAGAGAGGAAATTAGGGAAGAACATGATCAAGCTAAAATTACTGCATACTTAAATGTAGGGAAGGGGAAGTTCCTTCCCAAGTTCCAATGAGGATTCTATCTTGGAATGTTAGGGGCCTCAATGCTCCTAACAAACAACGGATGGTAAGACGCTACATATTGATATCTAAAGCAGAAGTTATCTTTCTCCAAGAAACCAAAATGAACAAGGAACAACTATCCAACTTTCTTTTATGTCTAGGTGATTGGTGAGTTTCAGGGGTTGAGGCAATAGGATCATCAGGAGGTCTGGCAATTTTATGGAACTCTAGGACATCTCACTATTCTCACATCCACAACAATTCTAATTGGATGGGAGGTAAAATTACAAGCACTCAATCAAATCTGAATTTATATATTGTAAATGTCTATGGTCCCATTTTGAGAAACAAGAAAGTGGAAGTCTGGGAGGAGATTAGTAGATGGTTTCTTCAATGGCCAGAAGGAAATTTCATCTTGGGTGGAGACTTCAATGCCATCATACACACATTGGAGAAAAAGGGAGGTTCTCTAAGAATTTCTCAGTCTCAATCAGATTTTAAAGACTGGCTCCAAAGAGATGACCTCATGGAGATTGAATCAAACAATGGTGCCTTCACATGGTCAAATAGAAGACCGGGTTTCAACAACATTTTAGAAAAACTGGACAGATTCCTCTTCAGGGAAGACATAACATCATTTCCTTACATTTTAAAAGCTTCCATTTATCCCTACTCAGGCTCGGACCACTTCCCCATTCAACTGGAAATTTTGGAAGAAGATAAACCCCACATATGCTCTTTCAAATTTGAAAATATGTGGCCTTAAAGAGGAACACTTCATTGATATGATATTTGATTGGTGGATTGAGGTTAAAGTAAAGGGCTCCAAGCTTTTCTGCTTTGTGACAAAATTAAAATTCATTAAGCAAAGCCTTCTCATTTGGAACAAAACTCAATTCAAGAACATTTTCTCAACCAAAGAAGATATAGAACAAAATCTCATAGCTTTGAATGAAACCATCATTCAAACTAGGATGAACCAAGATCTGTTTGTGGCCGAAAAGGACCTATTAAATGAACTAGAAGATATATTGAGCAAAGAGGAAACTTTTTGGAAACAAAAATCAAAGGAAAATTGGTTGGCAGCAGGAGACAAGAACACAAAATTCTTTCATTCAAGCACCAAGAATTGAAGAAATACCAACAAGATACTACAAATTGTCAACTCGGAGGGGTCTCTTCTGGTAGATCAAAAAGAGATTCTGAAAGAAATAGTCAACTTTTTCTCAAACCTTTTGAATTATTCAGATAACTCTCCTCTCAAAAGCCAGCAAGACCTATTGATCAACATTCCTTCAATTATAATGGATGCTGATAATCAATTGTTGTCAAAAGCATTCACTGAAGAGGAGATTATGCAAAAAATAACACAAATGGCTCTAGACAAAGCTCCTAGCCCGGATGGCTTTCCCCCTAGCTTCTTCATGCATTCAAATCTATTAGATTTCCACAATCCATGTATATGCTAATATCAATTTCTGGATTCGATTGTGTAAAGTTTTTAACCATCAACATTTCGGATCATACTACATGATCCATCATCAGGATGCCAAAGAGCAAGAAGAACAAAAAATGTGTGATTGCAGATCTAGAGGGCAATGAAATAAAGAGGAGGGAGAAGGGAATAGGAGAGAGAAAAGAGAGGTACAACAAAAATATAAAAAATATAAGAGGCACATAAAAAAACTCGCTGCATTGCTGGAGCATCTTTGGGAAAGAATTCACTGCAGCTTTGGAAGCAACCAGATCTTCAGGTAGATTCTTATTCCTAATAAAGAAAATGCAAATGCTATGGATGAATTTAGACCAATTGCTTTATGTAACACTATATATAAGGTCTTGTCAAAATCTTTAGCAAACAGGCTAAAATTGGTCTTAGGTAAAATCATTGGGGAAGAACAAACAAGCTTTGTGCCAAGAAGATCAATTTTTGGTGGCATCATTATTGCACAAGAATCCATTCACTTCATACAACACAATAAACAACCTAATATGATTACTAAGCTAGATATTAAAAAAGCATATGATAAAGTCAATTGGAGATTTTTAGCTAAATACATGGAAAGATTTGGATTCTCCGAAGCTTGGATAAAATTGATTTTCTATTGTATATCCTCTCTAAAATATTATGTTTTGGTAAATGGCTCCCCTCAAGGCTTCTTTGAAGGCTCAAATGGAATCAAACAAGGAGATCCCCTTTCCCCTTTCCTTTTCATCATCATGGAAAAAGCTTTGGGCCGTAGCATAATCAAGCTTCAAAATCAGGGTTGCATCCAAGAGATTGAAATCACTTCTACATTATGTCCTGTCATGCACCAACAATTTGCAAATGACACTCTTCTCTTCGGCTTTGGCTCAGTTAGGGAAGCCACTCAATTCAAGGCAATTTTAGAAAAATGTGCTCTAGCCTCTGGACAGGCAGTAAACAAAGATAAATCAATGATTTTTTTCTTCCATACCAAAAAGAAAATCCAACAAAAAATTGAATCTATTATGGCATTCAAAGTAGACTCTCTTCCATGTTCCTATTTGGGGATTCCCATTGATCAAACACTTAGAAGTACTGGGGTTCAGAAGCCCATCAATGAAAGATTGGACGGCAAAATGGATAACTGGAAATCTAAATGGCTCACTTGGGCAGGCAGAATTGTCATGATCAAAGCAACATTGGATGCTATCCCAATCTATCTCATGTCTTGCATCTCCCTATCAATGAGTGGTTATATGGACATAGTGAAGAAGTTAAGGGACTTCTTTTGGCAAGGCACAGATCCTAGTAGAAAATTCAAACTTATCTCTTGGGAGAACATATGAAAACCTATATCAGCAGGAGGCATAGGGATAAAAAATCATATGTGGCAGAATCAAGCTTTAGGAGCTAAACTCTATTGGAAATTAGTGAAAAATTAGGATTATAAATAGGTCAGAATTCTTAGAGGTAAATATCTGGGTAATGGTTTATTTTCAGAGGTTTTCTGCATCAAAGACTTTCCTAGAGGCTCTAGAATATGGAATTTTATCTCTAAATCAAGACTCATAGTGGACAACAACATAACTTGGAACATCAAAGAAGGTAATTTAGCTCAGTTTTGGGAGGATTCATGGGGAGGCTATCCAATTATTCATTCAATATTAGGTTTGAATCATATTAGTCAGATTTCTTTGTCGGCTTGGGGCCCATTAGTTAAAGACTACATCATCCCCTCTTCTTCCTTTGCAGTAGACGACTCTTGGAATTGGAAAGATTTCTCAAGCTTAGGGGTTGACCCTCAATAACTTAGCTCTTTAAAAGAAATTCTAAAGGGTAGATCTTTCTTTCTCAAACATGGGAGGGACGAAATCATATGGAATGGGTCTAAAAATGGAATTTACAATGTGAAGGATGGATAAAAAATCATGTCAGGTCCTCTTCAGAAATTAGTCACAATCCCGACACAATTATGTTGGAACAAACCTTTTGTCTCTCAAAAGCAGGAGTTTTCATGTGGGCAGCATCTCGGGGCAGTATCCTGATAGCAGATAGGTTTCTAAAAATGGGATATTTGGGTCCATCTAGATGTTCTCTTTGCCTCAATAATGAAGAGGATTACAATCATTTATTGTTAACATGTCCCTTTGCCAACAAATGCTGGAATTGGTTGTGTTTGAAATTAAATTGGTCCTCTGCTCTTTCCCAAGAAATCCAGTCTCATTTGCTATCATGGCCCACACTTTATGAAGAAAGCTTATGTGGTAATCTTTGGATCATCTCTCCTTCCATCTTAATATGGGAAATCTGGAAAGAGAGAAATAGGAGGCATTTCCAGGACAAAGAAATGAAAATTGAGTCTATTCTTAATAAAATCGAGGCAGGAATAGTGGAGATCATGAATTCTCGGATTCAATCTCATTCAGTCAGACAAAAGTTCTATACTAGTTGGGATGATCAGATGATCAAAGGCTTGCATGGTCTCAAAACTCTGACCACCATTGGTAGAAGTTGCAAAACTAACCACTTTCAAAGAATGTCTTGTGTTTGGAAGTCTCCTTCCCCAGGTTGGTTCAAGCTTAATTCTGATGGTGCCTCAAAAGGAAGTCCAGATCCTTCAGGTGCAGGTTGCATCATTCGTTCTTCAGAAGGGAAGATTTTAGCAAAATTTGCTATTCCTCTGGAACCAAACACTAATAATATGGCTGAACTCAAAGCACTACTTCATGGGTTAGCTCTGGCTAAGGAATTAGGTTTGAATAGAGTGGAAATTGAGGGAGACTCAATGATTGTGATAAATGCAATCAGGACAGGGGCAATATCTAATTGGAGATTAAAAGCATCTTTGGAAATTATTTTAAATCTAATTAGAAAATTTGAATCCACAACGGCTAACCATATTTTTTGTGAGAAAAATTCCAAAGTAGATGAATTAGCAAGTTTAGCAACCAATGGTACATACATCAAATCAATCACATCTGATGACCAGCCCATCCTCACATAATTCAGTTCCTCACCATTTCCCTGCAAATGGTCTCTAGCTTCTTTATTGGCATAAAATGCAAGGTCAGTGGATATGCCTTTTCAAATTGCCTAGGGGCACATCACTTCTCTCGGTCTCTTCATCTAGACTGTCATCTCTTCAGATCTATGGTGAACACCAAGAAATGTGGCTGGTTGGGATGAGGAAAGCCCTGAAGTTTCTCTCAAGATTTTTAGGAATTGAAGAAGGCATGGACTCTCCTCATGGTGATGACTTGGATGTCGATGTGGAATGGGTTTATAAATATAGATACGACAGAAGGATGGACAACCTTGGCTATCTGGTTTCCTCAGATGTTGATGAGGTGGAGGCGAACGAATCTGTGGATGCTTCAAGGGAAGATGCAGAGGAAGATTTTGAAGTAGATGAGGATGAGGCTACTGTAGGGGGTGAGGTCAATGATGAGGATGCCAACGATGATGAAGAAGATGTAGCGGATAGAATGGATCAGCGAAATATGACCTTTTCCCAAGAGGAGGGTAATGATGCCCATGAATCCTCAACCGAGAGCTCAGAACAGGACTCCACTTCACTATCGGACTAGTTCTGGTACAATTTTCCTCTCAGGAACTCATAATTTTTGCATTAATATAGATATTTATGGTTAATAGTAGGATTTGGCTCTAGTTTAAACTAGACTGGTGAAGTTTTGGAAGGATTTTAAAATGGTGATGAGCATTGTTGCTCCATATTTGTTGCACCTTCAATTTCTAAGATCATAATTGTACTACTTTTGATCTTAAAACTATTTATGTTGATTATATATTAAATATATTAATATAAATCTGGCTTCAGCCCTTTATTGACCAAAAAAAAATACATTAGTTTCATGTTGGGTTTTCTGTATTGCAGCTTGGTTCTAATTTGGGTAGGTCTGAAACACAGTGGGAAAAGCTGTAGACTTCGTTGGTTTAATTATCTTCTTGGAAATAGATAAGTCATCATGTGTCAACCCTTCCCCCACTTCTTATGTACAAGAAACCAGCCATTCTCAAAAGTGAACTCTATTGAGATTTTACAGGCCACGCTATTCTCAAAAGTGAACTCTATTGAGATTTTACAGGCCATGCTATTTAGATTTAAGGATGCCAATATTATTTCTAACTACTTAGAGCTTATGGACAGTGATTCATTGTAATCATGAAAGAATTTGTTTATCCATAACTCACATTTCATTTCCTCCATGATAATTTGTGGACAGTGCTTCTTTGCATATATATGAGGAATTGTTTTTTCAAAGCTCTTTGCACTTTGTTTAGCCCTTTTCATCATCTCATCTTGAAACTGGTTTGACCACAAAATTATTATTGTTAGTCCTCAACCATGTCTGACCACAAAATTTGTGGACGGTGCTTCTTTGTAAGTATGTGGAATTGTTTTCCCAAAGCTCTTTTCACTTTTATTTGTTCTTTGTGTCATCCCATCTTGAAACTAGTCTAACATAAAAATTATGTTAGTCCTCAACCCAGTTACTATTATTCAATATTGTATTGAGATTTGATTTTGTTTTAGTTTTTTAGTAATGTTTTGGAACACATTCTGTGATATATCATTGGAATAAAAGAAAGATGAAGAAGAATGATATTAATATTGATTTTATCAGCAAATGGTCTTGAATGCAAAGAGATTACCAGGTTGAACACACAATAATGTGAAAAACTATTGGAATACTCCCTTGTGCAAAAATTTGAGAGGAAACAAAGACCACCCATCAGATCACTCACCCAACACCCAAGTGGATAAAAAGTAGCGATTGAAATATGAAATGCAAACCAAGAAACAAATGTCATTTCACTAAAGCAGAATGGACAAAATTTAAATTACAAAAGCAGAAAATAGGGAATCGGCAGTAGCTTTTCTTTTGGTACCTCTTCACACCAACACATATTGGCTTTCATTTTCTTTGCTTGTGCAATTTACTTTCTTTTCAATATGGAAACTTTGCCAAATATCCTTCGACAGTGGCATCCTTATCACATTGTTTTGTAGATTTAATTGGTCTTGTTCTCATTTCAGACTACTTCATAAGGGGTGCATTTTTCAACTTCAACATCCTTGAGTTCGGTCATCATTCCTCTATCAATAAATTATTGTGGATAACTAGTTTTCTAATTTTTAAATTTTTAGGACATCTGGTTGCCCTAGGTCTAGTTTTTGGACCATAGAAAATAATTACTTTCAAAGGTTCTTGACCTGTGAATTGAGGTTTCTTTTGGTAAGAATTTGTAGATTTTTACCTCAAGGAATATTTTTAAACTGGAGTATATATTTCCAATCAGGATTTGGAGCTGTAGAATATCGAAACCCCTTTCAAAGTTGGTGAAGTGTACTCTATTTGTAATTTCATTCCCTTACAGTCAAAATAAAATTTTAATTTTCTGAGTGAGGCTATTCATTTCAGGCTACAAATCTACTCTGAAACTGAACCGGCCCAATACCCTGCAATGTTATAATTAAACTTGAAATTGTTTTCATTGGACCTATGAAAGAGGCTCCTACCTTCTACTTTTTGGAGAAGATTCTAGTGCTTTGAAAATTATTGCAAGCCTCATTGATCGGGATAATATCAACAAGATGTTAAAGACTAATGTCTCTGGGATAATCTCAACAAGAAATAAACTCAAAAGATAAGGAAGAGGATGAAAAAGGCCTACATTTTAGTTGTCAAAATGTGCCTTCAAGGCTATTTATGACAAATTATCATGTATGAATTACCATAGAAAAAGTTTGGTCAAATCTCACAAGCAACCAAAATAAGTTCCCTCGAGTTTGACAACAAACACACCACTACAACACACTGTGCTTCAAAATAGCAACAGCAAGTAAAGAGAAAAATACGTTGAATAACTGCCCAGAAATCCATCAAAAGAAATTTCCTCTCATGGATTAGTAGATTACAGGAAATGTAAAGAAATGGTTTGGTAAAATGGCTTTGGAAACTTTTAAGAGAATGGAATCAGTCCACAAACTTTGATGGCATCCTCCCTGGTCAGAACAAAAATAAGAGAAATCAGTCCACAATGTAGATGATGGCTGCCTATTCAAGTAGATTAGATGTGGCATGGCATGAATTAGAGTCTGCAAGGGTGTTGGCTAAGTAATCGCTATCAATCACTTCTCTACGTTCATTAGTGCCTACAACTATAGTGGCCTATCAGAATATTTCTATGGACATTGTCAGCATGCTATATAGTGAAACACTGTAAAACTTCAGTCTTTTTTTAACACAATATTGTTAAATTGTAACCATGGAAAAAATTATTGCAAAGAATTGTTGCAGATTGGCCAACATAATGTTTGTTTACCACAAAGATATAAACAAGAAGTATGCTATTTTAATACTAATTTTAAAAAAATTCTTTCAGTTGCTTAAGATTCAATTTCAACATGCTTCTTGTATGTATAATGAGAATCAATAACTCCAAAAATGCTTTCCAATTTATCGAAACCATTGTACATCATAATTCTAGACACCACCAAGAAAAAGTTTAGTACCTGACTTTCAAACTAGTGTCTTAACATAACCTCTTGTTGAAATATTCTGAAAGGAAACTACAAGTATCAAAGGAACTATTGATTTCATTGCTTTCATTTTCTACTTCAAATCTACGAAGTGATGTTGGTTTTGTTAAGATTGTTTCATTTTTTATGACTATTTTGAAAAAAAAAAGACATATAAAGGTGATGACCTTATGTGGGAGGTATAAAGAATATAAAAACTGAGTAGCTGTGAAGTTTGGTTGGTTAGTTATATCTTGTCACAGAAATGTCTCTAATAATCAAAATATGGCCAACTGTGGTTGCTAACTCAGAGTATTTTTTTTTTTTTTGATCAATGAAGGGCCTTAGCCGGGATTTTTATATATATAAATATAAACATAAATTAACAAAGTATCTATCATCATTTCAAGCCCACTGTTGCAGGGCCTAATGTTCAAAATGAAATCATTTCAACTTTCAACAACAGTACTCAGCTGATACCGATATTTACTTCTAAAACCATCAATTTTGGTACTTCTTGTCGCAAAAACCATCTGCCAATTTAAAATTGAAAGACAATGGTCATATCTTGGCGCCTGCAGGGAATCGACGGCCCATATTCAAACTAAGACTAGCTTTAAGCCCCGACCGTAGACCCTCTTATCTTTCCCAGGCTTCATGACTTAACCTTTATCTTTAGTCGCGCAACTGTGATCACAAACCCACTCAGAAGTCTCCGGCCACATCACCAGTCAGCAGCCAACCAGAATTGAGCAACTCGGAAACACTGGCACCATGGACCCACCTTAACTCCGCAACAACGACATTCAATAGTTGTCACATGATCGGCTTAACTCAGAGTATATTAATTTTGTGAATATGAAAGAATACTAAATTAAATAACAATGATGAGAAAGGTTTTGTTTTTAAATAAATTAGGTTAGCCTACAGCTACAGTGGCCTCTGCATATGTTGGCCACTCTGTAACGATTATGTGCAATACACATTTCCATGGTCATAGCCTAACAATATTGTATTCAATAAGACTGAAGTTTTACAGTGTTTCACTAGATACCATGCTGACAATATCCATAGCTAAGTCATCACTATCAATGGCTACAACTACCGTAGCCTCTACATTGTGGCCATTCAAATCTTTTGGCAACTTTGCAGTTGAGGAAAACAGTAATGCTCTAGTGTCTCTAGGAAAACATCATCCCTGTCCCATTGAAGGATTTTAGTCCTCGGACATTGCTTTCATTAGACTTGTAAAAGAGGCTCTTATTTTTTACTTTTAGGAGAAGATCCTGAGGCTTTTGAAAGTATTGCAAACCTCTCTGTCAACAAGAAATGAACTGAAAAGATAAGGAAGATGACGAAAGAGGCCTGCATTTTAGTTGTCAAAATGTGTCTTCAATTCTATTTATGATGAATTCTAGAAGAACTCAGTTAGACCAATCAAATAGTTTTTTTATTTTCTAAAAATTGATGAGATCAACAAGATGAAGAAGATATCATGTCTGTTTGTAGGTAAAATGCACCCTAGAAGCAATCAACCCTCAAATGTAATTTTATTAATAGTTAGCAAGCAAGAACAACTAATCACTAAAACATCTGTCTATTAGTAACTAAAATGTAGCTCTGAGGCTATTAAAAAATAAAATCGAAACAAAATTAGCAGGCAATTTTTGTATGTGAAAAATGAAAAGAAGAAGACCTATCTATTTGTAGCCGCCGCCATTAGTGAGAATAAAGAGTTGTTTGAAATGCACATCACAGGCTTCAGCAGCTCCATTGATCCAGCTAAACCTGAACATACTGCAAACATGGACTTGGATTTAAGACCAGCATAAAACCATAAAAATTTATGCCATTGAGTTGCTAATTAAAGCCGATCCCATATGCGAATGGCATAAAAGAATCCAAAGTTATGTTTGGGTGAAAGAGGAAGTGTCAGCGATTGAAGATTGAAGGCTCAGACAAGCTTCTTGGTAGCTGAGCTTGCACTTGCACATTATCAAGAATTCCTTGAAAAATAATGCAGAGGAGCGGTTTGCCCTGCATCTCGAATATAAGAGCTCAATGAATGCTTTTTTTCCCTAACGGTAAGATAAGCTAACGACCATGGAGGCTTTTGCCCTATCTGCCTGCACTGTCTTTTCTTCTTTCATTTCTCTTTTTCCTTTTTGGTTTTTGCTTTCTTCTTTATTTTGATTTTTGCTTTCTTCTTTATTTTTGGTTTTTTGCTTTCTTCTTTATTTTGTTTTTTGCTTTCTTCTTCATTTTTATTTTTGCTTTCTTCAAAAAAATTTATTTTTGTTTTTTTCTTTAATTTATGTTTTTTTGCTTTCTTCTTTCTTTTTGATTTTTTGCTTTCCCTTGAGTAGCACGTTTTTAATTCTGTGCAAGAAATTAAGGTTTCTGCTAGTCATTATTATATTTGATATGGTTATTATTAGATTGAAAGTGTTTAAATTTTTTTTTAAACAATTCTTAGTTATTATAGTCAATTACCACTCCCACTCTTTGATTGAACACGTGGTAATATTTGAACATTTTGTCATGTAAAATTTTAATATGAAATATATAATATTTATTAATTGTACAATATAGCATGGATACTTAAATAATTATATTCTATACTTTTTTTCTAATTATCTAATTATTTTACAAATATTATTTATTTCTAATTGTTTAAAACCAAAAAATTAATTACAAAGCTCTTATTACAGACCATTCTTAGCCTAACCCTAAATTTTGGATCTTCATTTTTCACTACAACTTAATTGTCTCCTACACGTTGCCACCCAATACCTCCACCATTTGTTGTAGAGTGTTGTTTTGTCACCTTGTGTCAACCATGGAAGAGGGCACGTGGAGCAAGAAGATGTAGGTGTGTTTTACTTATATTGTGTGTATGTTTATTGGTTAGTTATTTTAAGATATGATTATATAGGTTCTGCATTTTTTTTTTCCTTCAATGGTTGGTTTGTAGGTTCTCGCCAGAAGAAGGGTGGTGATGGGTATTATAGAGTGTCACGCATATGATAATGCAAATGGTATCTTATTCTTATGTCAAATGTTGTGCTAATTAATGATCTCTGTCATATTACACTCTTTTTGCATTTTTGAAATAATGGTAAGGTATCTAGTTAAGCATACAAGGCAAGCTACATTGTACGTGATGATTGTGAGAGTGAGGAAATGTGTGTGATAGTTTGGGGTTTTGTTGTGGCTCTTTAGCCAGATTTGGTTGATGTACACTGTTATTTGGTTTAGTTTTTTTTTCGTTTATCTTAATTGATTAATGGCCTTCATAGCTACATACTTGTGCTTAGGATTGTATTAACACATTTTGTAAACTTGGTGCAATTTAAAATGTTAGATGGTTTGTGAGTTTTTCATGTTTTGGGTAGCCATATTTTAATATTTTGGGTTAGGTTTTTATAGCTCTTATATTTGTGGTGGCATAAAAAGATTTTCAGTTTTAATTGTTTGGAAACTTTGAAGAAGGTAATGGTGTTCTAGATGGATTTTGTAGTTTATTTCTTTAGTTTTCATAGTATTTTTCAAATACGGAGGTTTGGTAATTCGAAAGAGGTGAATAGGGGTTTCAACTTTAAACCCTAATCCCCTTACTTTATACTTTTATATTTCACATTAGTAGAAAGAAATATTATGCTGGATAATGATGGTTATATTAAGTGATGGTTGTTGATGGTGAAGATCCAACATCTGGATATTCATTATCAAATTTGAATTATTAAATTAGTCAAAGAACCATATAATATATATTTATTATTTTATTTTTTATAGAAAAAAATAGCAAGAGGGTGTTGGCCCGTGGAATAGAAAGACTAGGAGCACATTAACAACACATTAATAGCACTATTCTAACAGCAGATAAACAATATTAGCATATAGTATCTAGCCTGCCTCTATCAAAAATAAACTTAAAGGTCCTAAGCAAAAAGAACAAACCAGAGTAGCTTAACCAAAAAGTATAGAACATAGTAACAGTAATATGCCACACAGGGCTAATCCAAAGTCTTAAGAGCTTAACCAAAAAATGAAAAAGCATAATAAAAAAACCTAAGGCCAACAGGCCCAAACCAGAACCAAATCACCATGGTAGCATCAATAGTTAAGATTTCTCGCTTAGACGCTTTGACATCAAGGTAGTAGCTCACTCTTCCTATAGAAATAGGAAGAGGTCTCTATTATCCTCATCAACCTCTAATTTACCACTAGCAATCTTCTCCTGCATATTACATGGTGTTATGGCCAACGTGTGCATCACTTTGAGGGAAAATTTGTTCAAATCAGTGATGCGGGTTTTGATTTCCCTCATATCTTGCTTGAGGCCAAGAATCTCATTTTCCAACTCATTGAACTTTTGTTTGAGGGAGCCTTTGAACCTCTCATTCTTAGCCATCACCATGGTATTGTGCTTAGTGCGAGGGGAGTTGACCTATTGAGTGTGGGGGGAAGGCGGTGACGGGTGCTACTGCTAGGGATTTCATTCACCACCGGCTGGGGTTTCACAAGAGGAGTGCAGCCAGACTTGGGCAACCTCAAGTGCTTGGCTAAGGAACCCTTGATCGAACCAAAAGAGGTAGATGTCTCCATATCCTCTGAACAAGACTCATCCTTAGAGGTCATTTCCTTGAGTCTTCTTTTGTATTTCTCCTTGGCAATTCTATTGGACCATCAGATAGTACCATTCAAATCAACTTCCAACTCTACCTGACTGTCTAACTTTTTTGGTTTTTTGGGCTTCCTCTCAGCTTTAGGGGTGTTATCAACCACCAATTTTTCTTTAGCTTCCATGGACTTAGAGACATGGGATTCCTCTAAATCCTCTACCCTTTTGAAGGGGTTTCTAACACATCTCTTGCGGCCTTTACCATCATGTGGGACCAGGTCAGTCTCCTGGATGGACAAGGAGGGGGACTGGGAGGGGTTATTGGCTCCCACAAGCGAACTGTCCTGGGTGACCTTCTTAATAATAAGGGGGGGTTGGGGTGGGGGGGAAATGGCTTTATGGAAATTGTACAAGCAAAGAAAGAGGCCCTGGTGAAGGATGGGAATGGGCTTCTCAGGATTCTTGTTCTCTTTTATGTCCAGGATGTTACTCTCCAGCGAGTGCAGGAGGTAGAACGGGATGGAAATAAGGTCCCTATTCCTAATGTGGTTAAGGAACAACATGTGATAATAATAAAACACAGTAAATTTTCTCACAAGAGTGAAGTATTTCATGATAATGTGACACAACTTAGGCCAGAAGTCAGGTAGCAGCTGGGTAAGTGCACAAAGATGGGGGACCAAAAAGGGGGTATAAGATGCCACTTTTTCCTGAAATCAGAAAACTCTGAACTTCAACAAGAAATTAAAGATAGTTAGACTCAAAATTTTGAGATATGACCAAAACAAGAGTTGTAATACTCTGAATCTAGTTCCTAAACTACTAACTTATTTTGAAAATGGTGCAGATTAAGGCCCTCAAAAAGGGGGAGCACAAAAAGTGGTCCCATTTTTTGTCCAAAAGCATAACATAGCATCTGGTGTGCTCCCCCTAAAATGTTAACTTTTTTTTTGAATTTTTTTAATTGCTCTAGTGAGAAGTTAGCTAACACCACATAGTTTATCCTGAATTTTTTTGGTAATTTTTTTATGAACGTATAATTTTTTATGAATTTACGAAGTGCACACATCCTGAAAACATGAAATTTCTGTGTGCTCCCCCTAGAAATAATTTAAAACTAATCAAAAATTAAATTTTCTTTTTTTTAAAGTGTGTAGAATGGAGTCTAGTTTCTAAAAATGTAACTTATTGCAAAATTCAATGAACGAGCCAAAATCTATGCCCAAAATACTGCATGTTGATTTTTTACAAAAAATGGACGTACACACAAAAGAAATTAGAGTTGAAAAACTTAACATAATCAAAATTCAAAATAAATTATATGCTTAGATAGCTAACAGAGAGATCTACAATATCACGTCATCTAATTTTTACGTTCTTGAGCCACAAGTAAACCTGACGAGGAGCACACAAAAAAGATGTCATTTTTTTGTATGTTTGCTAGAAAACACGTCTCAGACCTATTTCAATCATCCAAGCCTTTGGGTTGGATCTCCAAGGAAAATCCAAGCCTTAGGATTGGTAAATTCAAATCATTTACAAAGTGGACATGCCCTAAAGCGCGCACATCCTATGTAAATTTATGAGATTCACATAGTGATGAGAAATATTCAAAGTGAGAGGAAGAGAGAGAGAGAGAGAGAGAGAGAGAGAGAGAGAGAGAGAGAGAGAGAGAGAGAGGGAGAGAGAGGGAGAGAGAGAGAGAGAGAGAGAGAGAGAGAGAGAGAGAGAGAGAGAGAGAGAGAGAGAGAGAGAGAGAGCTCTATCTATCTCTCTTTGTCCCCCATACTCTCTCTCTCCCTTTCTCCCCCTTATCACTCTCTCTCTCTCTCCCGCTTATCACGCTCAATTTGACCTTCTATATCTCTCTCTCCCTTCTCTCCTCTCTCTCTCATCACCCCTCTCTCTCTCTCCCTCTCTCCCCCATTATCTCTCTCTCTCTCTCTCCTTATCCTACTCTCTCCCTTTCCCCTTCTCTATCTCTCCTTCCCCTTCTCTCCTACTCTCTACCTTTCCCCTTCTCTATCTCTCCTTCCCCTTCTCTCCTACTCTCTCTCTCTCTCTCTCTCTCTCTCTCTCTCTCTCTCTCTCTCTCTCTCTCTCTCTCTCTCTCTCTCTCTCTCTCTCTCTCTCTCTCTCTCTCTCTCTCTCTCTCTCTCTCTCTCTCTCTCTCTATCTCTATCTATCTATCTATCTATCTCTATCCCTATCTCTCTCTCTCTCTCTATCTCTCCCCTTACCCTTCTCTCCTATCTCTATTCTCTCTCCCTCTCCCTCTCCCCTTCTTTCTCTCCTTACCCTTCTCTCCTACTCTCTCCATTCTCTCTCTCTCCCTCTTTCTCTTTTCTCCCTTTTTCTTGTTTTACATAGGGTGTATGCCCTATAGGGCATGCGCCCTATGTTTAAGACTAGATGCGCATGACATGTTATTTTGTTTTGTATAGGGCACATGCCCTATAGGGCGTACACCCTATAGCGCACTCGCGCTATGTAAAACTAGAAGAAATAGTCTTATTTGGCAAGGATCTCATGAAAGAGGCCCACTTTTTGTTATGCTCTCTGAATTCTATGTTTTCTCCGACAAGATTTCACTTTTCATGGTGTTGATAGTGACAAATCAACATCATTTTGCACCATAGTGACAAATTTTCACTTTGTATACAAATGGTATACACGTATTTTGAGTCCACTTGCCTCCTATTATCCCATGAATCACTATAACTAACAAAAATGGAATCATCCATTGACTTTGATCGCTTATCTTATCTAGTACAACCAGGTTGGTATTTTCCACATACAAATAATCTCAAATTTAGTACTTTATCATAAATATTTAGTAAACTAATGTCCTCATTATGTTTATATCATTACAGGCCATGTTTTTGTTGTTATTGCATCTAAAGACAATGAAGAAGGGACAGATTATTATTTGTGTCATTGTGTAGAGGCAAAAAAGAAATTGGATCACTCAGTTATCGATGGTGAAGAATTAGAATACCCTATAGGAGCAGTGGTTGTAACTGGTACATGGCTTAGACGATATGCTATGAAGAACCCTAGGTTGTGGTTGTTCAAGGATTGGGAGACACACAAAAATATTCTTCATTATTCAAACCTCATCATTGCATCAAATGTCCACTTAATCAGATATGGGGGAAGACCACAAAATAAAACTCTTTGGAAGGTTCGTGAGTCAGACCATGAGGCAATACTTGAGACAATCAAGGGTAGGGCAGACCCAATTGGTTCATTGGACTAAATGGAGATACAAAATATCGTAACATGTCAAATTTATATAGCACATGTTCAAACTCCCCTTTCACTCCTATCCACTCATCTTTCACCGTTTTTCCACTATAGCCTTCCAGGCCTACCTAGTAGCCCTGCCAAAACTAAAATCAGCATTTTTCTCCCAAACAAACTATCAATGTTTTTACATTTTTGAGTACCCTTTTTAGAGTTCCTAAGTTGATATCAATCTTAGACTTTAACTCTTTGACTGGTGTAGACTTCCTTTTTTAAGTGCTCTTCTCCCAAGCCTAATTAGCCCCTCCTAACAAAGCAACCCTATCACCCACTTACTTCCAAGGTTCCATGACCAAAAAAAGTCTTTTATTATGATCCTAAACCAAGTATTTTTCACTTTTCAAGAATAGACAACAAGTTTTAAACACCCAACTACAAAACCCTCTATTTAAGGCCTTCACACCTGTGGCTTCTCCAATCTAACACCTCCACACACTTCCCAATCAAACTAAGGGTTTAAAAACCATTAAAACAACATAATATTACCATCCAAGCCATAAAATATGGCCCTCCAATGGATGAATCTCTCAGACCATGACTGGTCCCAATACTAGTAACCCCCAATCAACACTTTACTCTCCATGTTTGTGGTCTCTCCTCCACAATACCTACCCATCCCTACATTTAAACTTCTATAAAAGGAATATATACATGTTATGACTCCTCCCACCAATCACATTGACCACAGGGGGTGGGGGAGTCAATCCATTCATTAAACTTTCAAAATAAACAAAGTGTTGTTTGCAAAATCCCTGTTCAGGACAGTCAAGAATAACTTGGATTTACTGTCCCAAAACATCACAAAATGCTTCTAGTGAATCCAAATTTAGTTTTTATAAAGATGAGATGTTAGTGAATGACTTCTTCCTAATACTACTCTTCCACCAGATCTAGATTTCAACCCTTTTGTGGATCTACAGGCTCAATCGCGAGCCCACAGGATTGGCCAAGAGAAAATTGTGATTGTATATCAACTAATTAAAAAATGTTCATTTGAGGAGAAAATATTGCAATGATCAAGAAGAAAATTGGCTATGGAAAATCTAGTTATGAATTTTGTTAAGAATGAAACTATTAAGGAATTGCATGATATAGTTCAGAGATTTTTCACAGCATACATAGCATAATTCATATATTCTTTACATACACTAAGATCCCATTTCAGCATTAACTTCCAAATAAACCCAAGCCAAAACCAACTTCTAAACAATCCTACCATAAACACCACATATAAAAAAACCTAAAATCTTCCAACAAAACCTAACCTAGAGCAGTAAGAAACTTGGTAACAACCTTACTTCCTTTAGAAGCAGCATGCCTAGCCAGCTCTCCAGGCAGAACAAACTTGACAACAATCTCAATTTCTCTAGAGGAAAGTGTCACGATCTTGTTATATTTCAGCAGAGAAGAGTAATCTTATCAAAAATATCAATCATGAAGCTCTCCATGATATCCATGGCATCACTAGATATTCCCTTGGAAGGATGCACTTGTTTCAACACCTTGTATTCTCAGATTTCATTTCTTTGACTACTAAATCCTTTGTGGGCTTGAACATCAATTTCTTTTATTTTCTCATCTTTGGAGAATCCTTTACTTCATTCTCTCCTTTCACATCATCTTCTTTAAGACTCCACACCTTAGGTTTCCTTCAGCAACTCCATATCCACCATATCAAACAAGCTCTTTGTTCATGCGTGTTTAAGCTTGCCAATTGGTTGGACCATTAATAAATACTTGATGACTCTAATTAGAGGATTCTACCATCAATTTGAATATTTGACACTTCTAGATGTAAAAACCCCAAATTGGTCCCAAAACCCCCTAGAAACTAGGGCTCGCCCAATGTCTTGTCTCCCAGCACCATAGAAACTAAACTAAAGTTGATTCACCATCATTTGACCATCCGATGATGGATTCATGCATAAAATACCCCCTCCAAAGGCTAGAAAATCTATTGTTGTACCCTTGCATCAATTTGATGACCCTTATGCACCCTTCAAACTCATCAAACTCCTTCAATCACTCTCAACTTGCAAACTCTTCAATCAAAACCAACTTCAACACATAAACCCAAGCCAAAACTAACTTCTAAACAAGCCTGCCATAAACACCACATACAAAAAACCTAAAATCTTCCAACAAAACCTAACCCAGAGTAGTAGGAAACTTGGTAATAGCCTTACTTCCTTCAAAAGCAGCATGCCTAGCCAGCTCTACAAGCAGAACAAACTTGACAGAAATCTCAATTTCTCTGGAGGAAAGTGTCACGATCTTGTTATATTTCAGTAGAGAAGCAGCCTTAGGAGTAATCTTATCAAAAATATCAATCATGAAGCTCTCCATGATATCCATGGCAGCACTAGATATCCCCTTGGAGGGATGCACTTGTTTCAAAACCTTGTATATTAACCTTTTGTAACTTCCTACACTTCTCTTCCTCTTCTTTTTCTTATTCTCTTCCTTTTGAACATCACTTTCTTTGCTTTTCTCAGCTTTGGAGAATCCTTTACTTCATTCTCTCCTTTCATACCATCTGCTTTAAGACCCAAAACCCCCTAGAAACTAAGGCTCGCCCAATGTCTTGTCTCCCAACACCATAGAAACTGAACCAAAGTTGATTCACCGTCATTTGACCATCCTATGATGGATTCATGCATAAAATACCCCCTACAATGGCTAGAACGTCTAATGCTCTGGGAGGAAGATTATAATTTCCATATTTCCACAAGCCTTGAAATATTTTCGTCCATATTTCCACAAAGTGTTTTATGATTATCTAATTTCAACTTATTATATGATGCAGCCGAGTGTCGACATAGTCATTATATATGGTATGTTTTACTTTTTTTTTTTTGAGAACTAATGCTTCTAGTGAATCCAAATTTGAATATTTGAGATCTCACAGATCCAGATTTCAACCCTTTTTTTCTTCCTAATACTACTCTTCCAGATCTAGATCGCGAGCCCACAGGATTGGCCAAGAGAAAACTGTGATTGTATATCAACTGATTACAAAATGTTCAATTGAGGACAAAATATTGCAACGATCAAGAAGAAAATTGGCTATGGAAAATCTAGTTATGAATTCTATTAAGAATGAAACTATTAAGGAATTGCATGATATATTACTCAATGGTGCAAGGAATATTCTTGATGAACATTCGATTGCAGCTACATCTATTCAATATATAGAGGAAGATATAGAAAATATTCTTAATAGAGATATTAATGTGAGAGAAAAGGACATTTTAGAAGAAAATGGTTATCTTGGTGCCATCCAAGGTATGCCAATTACTTAGGATGAAGAGACAAAGCCCACAGTTAATGGGAAAGAGTGGGAAGAGCTTCTTGGACCCATGATAGAAGTTACAGATAAGGAGGAAGAGCTAGGAAGGGGAAAGCGGCAAAGGAAAGTAGTAAGATATGCGTGTGAGCCTATGTCAGATGATGATGATGATTACTCACCATCTACTAGTAGCTCAAGTAGTGACACAATCTCTTCAATGCACATGTACACTGACAACAAAAATTCAGATAGAGAAGTAACAAGTGTTGTGGAATTATCCACAGAGCAATGTGAAATCAAGCCTCAAATTGGTTCATTAGCAGGCAAAGAATTTGGTCATGCACTTCATTCTAGCACCACAAATATTTCTATTAGAAGTGACTATCCGTCAATGGCCTTGCATTTACGAGACTTGGGCATTATCCTTGAAATGTAAGTTCGTTGCCACCTTTGGCAAGGTAGTCTCACTCCTCATTTTACAACAAAGGGCAGCCATCTATGGTCCAAGGTTTTAATTTAGCTGACAAGTGGAGAGCTTCTCAAGGTACTGATCTCTTTCATAGAGAAGTTCCTGCTTCATCTCAAGGTTCTCGTTTAGGTGACCAACTCCTTCGAGGTCCACAAATCGACCCATTAATTTCCCAAATTGGTTCATTAGCAGGCAAAGAATTTGGTCATGCACTTCATTCTAGCACCACAAATATTTATATTAGAAATGACTATCCGTCAATGGCCTTGCATTTACGGGACTTGGGCATTATCCTTGAAATGTAAGTTACTTGCCACCTTTGGCAAGGTAGTCTCACTCTTCATTTTACAACAAAGGGCAGCCATCTATGGTCCAAGGTTTTAATTCAGCTGACAAGTGGAGAGCTTCTCAAGGTACTGATCTCTTTCGTAGAGAAGTTCCTACTTCATCTCAAGGTTCTTGTTTAGGTGACCAACTCCTTCGAGGTCCACAAATAGACCAATTAATTTCCAAAATTGGTTCGTTAGCAGGCAAAGAACTTGGTCATGCACTTCATTCTAGCACCACAAATATTTATATTAGAAATGACTATCCATCAATTGCCTTGCATTTATGGGACTTGGGCATTATCCTTGAAATGTAAGTTCGTTGCCACCTTTGGCAAGGTAGTCTCACTCTTCATTTTATAAAAAAGGGCAGCCATCTATGGTCCAAGGTTTTAATTCAGCTGACAAGTGGAGAGCTTCTCAAGGTACTGATCTCTTTCATAGAGAAGTTCCTGCTTCATCTCAAGGTTCTCGTTTAGGTGACCAACTCCTTCGAGGTCCACAAATAGACCCATTAATTGGTAAAAGGGTAGATGCAATTTTGGAAAGAGTATCCCAATTGAAGAGTAATGGAAATTCCAGTGAGCATGCACTTATTGTAGATACAATGGGTGTATCTCCTCCACTGACAAATATAACTACTTCCAGAGACTTGAGTTTAAATGGAGACTGTCTGTTCCCAAACATGCCCCAGTCAAGCAAATGAACCAGATGTTGCTTGAGTAAAGTGTTACACACTGAGTTTGCGCCTTTTCTCAAGCTCTCGTAGTCTTAATAACTCAGTATAACTTGGGAATCATCTCAAGGTTGTGGGACCTTTGCTAACTAAGATGAAACCTCTAGGTTCTAGGCTGGTTCCTCTTGGATTATCACCTTAGTTTGCTTTTTGATAGGAAAAGTAAACTCCTTTGAGGGAAAGGGATAGAAGGAATGCTTGGAAAGTGAAATAACTTGAAAGAAAACTACCTACTAGGTGATGCACTGAAACTAGGGTTTGGATCTCAGTATAGAGGAATGAAACCAGTGAAAGGCTTAGGTCTGGGAGATCACAACTTACTGAATAGGCTTGCATAAGTGTTTCATAAGATGGCCTAAACATAAGATACAACTTATGACCTACAAGCAGACATTCACTTCTACAACCCGATGTAGGATTGAGACAAGACTGTTAGGGGCTGAATTATACCCACAAAAACACCTAAATTAGATCAAACACAGGAAACACACAAAATTGCAGAAAGCAAGAGGTATCAGAAAACTTAAGATATCACTAAAAATATCATACACTTTAACCCAATAAGAGATAACTCGCATAAGAAGGCATAAGGACAACAAGAGTGTCACAAAATGCTTTACCATATCTGAATTATCAATGGGAGATTACAAAGAGTAGAAAAACCAAAGGACAGAAAGTGTCACAGATAGCTTTCTAAGAAAGAGGCTTTCTTCTTTACAAAATGTCAACTTTGAGCTCAAAAGCTCCAAAAACAAATTATATACACCTCTACACGCAGGTAGGAATAAAAAATACCTGAATAGGGTTACATAAATCTGCATAAAATAATCCAAACCTAAACTAGTCACTTCTGATCATAAATGTTCATGGAAATATCTCAACCAATCAGATATGTCTTCCTTGCATGCCCATCCTTGTACTGAGTCTATAAAAATCAGGCCACCATGATCCATCTACCTCCCTATAAGTCCACCGAGCCATCAAAGCTCACAATCTGATCAGATACTGGAAAGGACCAAAAGATGGCTGTCTAAATCTCTGCAAAATTCTATCCAACTGCAATCGCCTCCAAAGTCATAAATTTTTAGCTACCTGCACTTGCAAACATCTCCCTTAGAAGAAAGCCTGTGAAAAATAGGCCGCACCGCTTTGAAATAACACTGGTCGCATGATCGCATGAGCCCAGAAGTCTTCATGCAATCATGTGACTAGCCTTTGAAAATACGTCACCCTTTGCCACAAATGTTGCTGGATTAAACACTGGCAAAAAACCCCCTGCAGAAGTGTTCAAACTTGGGCGCGAGAAGTAAACTACAAATTTAACCCTGGTTCCACCTTGGGTTCACTTTTCCTCTAGTCGCGAAGTCTCTTGATCTTTTCTTAACCCCAGGTTACATCTGGTGACTATGAAAAGTCCTCCAACTGCGCAACCATGCAAAGCTTACCAACCCCGGGCCCACTCTGCTTTAAAATAACATTGGTCGCATGATCGCATGAGCCCAAAAGACTTCATGCGATCATGCAACAAGCTTCTGAGAGACTGCCTCCACTGCCACATAGACACCTGGACCTGCAAGATGTCCCATCTATACCATGTGGACCAATTGGAACTAACCACATTCGCTGAACCCATGACAACACCACCTGAGGACTACAGAACAATCTAACGGTGGTCGCATGATCGCATGGGATCGGAAGATCCCATGCAAACATGTGACCATCGTAGATCTTGAATCTATGGGGCCACATGTTACCGGGCCCACTTTGCTTCGCTGATTGCTAAGAAATGGACACATCACCGCCAAAGGACCCATGCCAAAGTTGAAGTCTACTGACCGTGCAAGGCTTGTCGCATGATCTCATGAGCCTAGAAGTCTTCATGAGATCATGCAAAAATGTTATTACTTAACTACGACCACTGACGGTTTGGCGCATGGTCGCATGCGGTTAGAAGGCTGCATGTGATCATGCGACAAGCTCAGCGGTGACCTTTGCTTGACTGCTAGTGGTAACATTAAAACTAGGGCGCATGGAGTAAACCCTTAGTCGCATGATCGCATGAGGGGAAAAGGACTTATGCGATCATGCGACAACCCGCATAACCGTTTACCGAAAACCAACTGGGCCCCACTAGTCAGAATTGCGCGCTTGTGAAAAATGCTGCCGTTAAGAAGAACTGGTGTGAAGATGAGGGGTCAAAAACATAGAGGGTTTTCTCTTGAAGGTTGAAAACACAGAGGGTTTTTGACACTGAACATTTTTTGGAACCCCTGCGACCTGAGTATTTCCTGCAAGCACTTAAACTTGAATGTCTCTATGAGTTTTGCGAATTAAGTGATGCAATCTGAACTGGGGCAAGGTGACACATCAAAGGACATGGGGTTCAAGGTGCAAAGCATAAAAACTTGTGGATCAACTTTGCAAGCAAAACAAGATGCAGCAGGAACTAGACATTTGCATAGGCCAGAGTTGAAAGATGGGAAATTTTGGGTAACATAAAGAAGATAGTGGTTTATTAAAGCATCTGCATTATCCCACTTGCTATCAGTTACTACTTTTTGAGTGGCTTGCTAGCTGCTTCTATGTGGGATTTCTGTAATATATAATGTACTCATGCAAGTACATGCCACGCACAGTCGTTCCAACCCCGTCGACGACTCCGTGCATACCTTTCCAACCATTGCATATCTTTCCAACCGTCGGTCATGGCATTGAACCGTCAGTTCCAACAGCTCCAAATGGCCAGGTAAACACTAGTGGCAACCTCATTCGAAACCCACAGTCGTTCAATCCCTTTCGACGACTCTGTGCTGAAGTGTCCCTCAAGGTCCCTTAAGCATGAAATTGGTGATCTTTGCGGGGTCATATCTCAAAGCTCATGTGAGGTAGAATCAATATGTTAGGTGATACAAGACCATGTTGTCAAGGCCTACAAAAGCCTATCTCAATTTTGAGAGATTAAACTTCATTTAAATTTCGCAACACATTCTCAGTCGGTGTCAGAACACAAAGTGTTCCTCAGGTGAAACGGCCAACGTTGTGTATCTTTCAAACCGTCGGTCATAGCATCAAACCATCAGCTCCAATAGCTTCAGATGGCTGGGTAAATGCTAGTGGCAACCTCATTCGGCACCCACAGTCATTTGATCCCCACCGATGACTCCGTGCTGAAGTGTCCCTCAAGGTCCCTTAAGCATGAAATTAGTGATCTTTGTCAAGTTGTATCTCGGAGCTCGTGTGACGTAGAATTGATCTATTAGGTGATACGGGACCATGTTGCTGGGGCCTACAAAAGCCTATCTTGGTTTTTGGAGATTCAATTTTGTTTAAATTCAGCAACACATTCTCGGTCGGTGTCAAAACTCAAAGTGTTCCTGAGCTGAAATGGCCAACGTTGTGTATCTTTCCAACCGTCAGTCATAGCATCAAACCATCAGTTCCAATAGCTTCGAATGGCTGGGTAAATGCTAGTGGAAACCTCATTCGGCACCCACAGTCGTTCGATCCCAGCCGACGACTCTATGCTGAAGTGTCCCTCAAGGTCCCTTTAGCATGGAATCGATGATCTTTGCGGGGTCATATCTCACAGCTCTTGCAAGGTGGAATCAATCTGTCAAGTGATACAAGACCATGTTGCTAGGGCCTACAAAAGCCTATCTCAGTTTTGAGAGATTCAACCTCATTTAAATTTCGCAACACATTCTCGGTCGGTGTCATAACTCAAAGTGTTCCTCAACTGAAACGGCCAACATTGCATATCTTTCCAACCGTCAGTCATAGCATCGAACCGTCAGTTCCAATAGCTCTGAATGGCTGGGTAAATTCTAGGGGCAACCTTTTTTGGCACCCAAAGTCATTTGATCCCCGACGACGACTCTATGCTGAAGTGTCCCTCAAGGTCCCTTAAGCATGAAATAGGTGATATTTGCAGGGTCATATCTCAGAGCTCGTGCAATGTAGAATCAATTCATTAGGTTCTATAGGACCGTGTTGCCAGGGCCTACAAAAGCCTGGCTCAGTTTTTAGAGATTCGACTTCTTTTAAGTTCAGCAACACATTTTCGGTCAGTGTTAGAACTCAAAGTGTTCCTCAGCTGAAACGGTCAACGTTGCATATCTTTCAAACCATCGGTCATAGCATCGAACCGTCAATTCCAATAGCTCCAGATGGTTGGGTAAATGCTAGTGGCAACCTCATTCACAATGCACAATCATTCGATCCCCGCCGATGACTCCGTGCTGAAGTGTCCCTCAAGGTCCCTTAAGCATGAAATTGATGATCTTTGTGGGGTCATATCTCAGAGCTCGTGCAATTTAGAATCAATTCGTCAGGTGTTACGTGACCATGTTGCCAGGACCTACAAATCCCTATCTCAGTTTTTAGAGATTCAACTTATTTTAAGTTTGGCAACACATTCTCGGTCGGTGTCAAAACTCAAAGTGTTCCTCAGCTGAAATGACCAACGTTGCGTATCTTTCGAACCGTCGATCGTAGCATCAAACCGTCAGTTCCAACAGCTTCGGATAGCTGGGTAAACGCTAGTGGCAACCTTGTTCACCATGCAAAGTCGTTCGATCCCCGCCAATGACTCCGTGCTGAAGTGTCCCTCAAGGTCCCTTAAGCATGAAATCGACAATCTTTGCAGGGTCATATCTCAGAGCTCGTGCGAGGTAGAATCAATTTGTCAGGTGCTACGGGACTGTGTTGCCAGGGTCTAAAAAAGTCTATCTTAATTTTTAGAGATTTAACTTATTTTAAGTTCGGCAACACATTCTTGGTCGGTGTCAGAACTCAAAGTGTTCCTCAACTGAAATGACCAACATTGTGTATCTTTCAAACCATCAGTCGTAGCATCAAACCGTCAGTTCCAACAGCTCTGAATGGCCGGGTAAACACTAGTGACAACCTCGTTCGGCACCCACAGTCATTTGAACACCGCTGATGACTCTGTGTTGAAGTGTCCCTCAAGGTCCCTTAAGCATGAAATCGATGATCTTTGCGGGGTCATATCTTGGAGCTTGTGCGAGGTAGAATCTATCTGTCAGGTGCTACAGGATCATGTTGCCGAGGCCTACAAAAGCATGTCTCAGTTTTTAGAGATTCAACTTATTTTAAGTTTGGCAACACATTCTCGGTCGGTGTCAAAACTTAAAGTGTTCCTCAGCTGAAACAGCCAACGTTGTGTATCTTTCAAACCGTCAGTTCCAACAGCTCCAGATGGCTAGGTAAACACTAGTGGCAACCTCATTCACCATGCACATTCGTTCGATCCCCGCTGATGACTTCGTGCTGAAGTGTCCCTCAAGGTCCCTTAAGCATGAAATCAATGATCTTTGTAAGGTCATATCTCAGAGCTCATGCGACATAGAATCGATTCGTTAGGTGCTATGGGACCATGTTGTCGGGGCCTACAAAAGCCTATCTCAATTTTTAGAGATTCAACTTCTTTTAAGTTTGGAAACATATTCTCAGTTGGTGTCAGAACTCAAAGTGTTCCTCAGCTGAAACGACCAACGTTGTGTATCTTTCGAATCATCAGTCATAGCATCGAACCATTAATTCCAACAGCTCTAGATGGTTGGGTAAATGCTAGTGGCAACCTCATTCACCACACACAATTGTTTGATCCCCGCCGACGACTCTGTGCTGAAGTGTCCCTCAAGGTCCCTTAAGCATGAAATTAGTGATCTTTGTAGGGTCATATCTCAGAGCTCGTGCGATGTAGAATTGATTCATTAGGTGCTACGGGACCATGTTGCAGGGGCCTACAAAAGCCTATCTCATTTTTTAGAGATTCAACTTCTTTTAAGTTTGGTAACACATTTTCGGTCGGTGTCAGAACTCAAAGTGTTCCTCAGCTGAAACGGCCAATGTTGCGTATCTTTCGAACTGTCGGTAGTAGCATCAAACTGTTAGTTCCAACAACTCTGGATGGCTGGGTAAACACTTGTGGCAACCTCATTCAGTACCCACAATCGTTCGATCCCCGCCGATGACTCCGTGTTGAAGTGTCCCTCAAGGTCCTTTAAGCATGAAATCGACGATCTTTGCGGGATCATATCTCAGAGCTCATGCGATGTAGAATCGATTCATCAAGTACTATGGGACCGCGTTACTGGGGCCTACAAAAGCCTATCTCAATTTTTAGAGATTCAACTTCTTTTAAGTTCGGCAACACATTCTCGGTCGGTGTCAGAACTCAAAGTGTTCCTCAGCTGAAATGGCCAATGTTGTGTATCTTTCGAACCATCAGTCGTAGCATCGAACTGTCAGTTCTAATAGATTCGATTGGCTAGGTAAATGCTAGTGGCAACCTTGTTCAGCATGCACAATCATTCGATCTCCGCCGACGACTCCATGCTGAAGTGTCCCTCAAGGTCCCTTAAGCATGAAATCGACAATCTTTACAAGGTCATATCTCAAAGCTTGTGTGACGTAGAATCGATTCATCAGGTGCTATGAGACTGTGTTGTCAGGGCCTACAAAAGCCTGTCTTAGTTTTTAGAGATTCAACTTCTTTTAAGTTCGGCAACACATTCTCGGTCGGTGTCAGAACTCGAAGTGTTCCTCAGCTGAAACGGCCAATGTTGCGTATCTTTCGAACCGTCAGTCGTAGCATCAAACCGTCAGTTCCAATAGCTCTAAATGGCTAGGTAAACGAGTGTGGCAACCTCATTCGGCACCCACAGTCATTCGATCCCCGCTGACGACTCTGTGCTAAAGTGTCCCTCAAGGTCCCTTAAGCATGAAATCGGCAATCTTTGCGGGGTCATATCTCAGAGCTCGTGCAATAGAATCAATTTGTCTGGTGCTAGGGGACTGTGTTACTGGGGCATACAAAATCCTATCTCATTTTTCAGAGATTCAACTTCTTTTAAGTTCGGCAACACATTCTCGATTGGTGTTAGAACTCAAAGTGTTCCTTAGCTAAAATGGCCAACGTTGCGTATCTTTCAAACCGTTAGTTCCAACAGCTCTAAATGGCCAGGTAAACGCTAGTGGCAACCTTGTTCACCACGTACAGTTGTTTGATCCCCGCTAATGACTCTGTGCTGAAGTGTCCCTCAAGGTCCCTTAAGCATGAAATCAATGATATTTGTGAGCTCATATCTCAGAGCTCATGCAATGTACAATCAATTCGTCAGGTGCTCTGAGACCGTGTTACCGGGGCCTACAAAAGCCTATCTTAGTTTTCAGAGATTCAACTTATTTTAAGTTCGGCAACACATTCTCAGTCGGTGTCAGAACTCAAAGTGTTCCTCAGCTGAAACGGCCAACCTTGTGTATCTTTCAAACTGTCAGTCGTAGCATCAAAGCGTCAATTCCAACAATTCCAGATGGCCGGGTAAACACTAGTGGTAACCTCATTCACCATGCACAGTTATTCAATCCCCACTGATGACTTCGTGCTGAAGTGTCCCTCAAGGTCCCTTAAGCATGAAATTGATGATCTTTGCGGGGTCATATCTCAGAGCTCGTGTGAGGTAGAATCGATTCGTCAGGTGCTATGGGACCATGTTGTTGGGGCCTACAAAAGTCTATCTCAGTATTTAGATATTCAACTTATTTTAAATTCGGCAACACATTCTCAGTCGGTGTCAGAACTCAAAGTGTTCCTCAGCTGAAACGGCCAATGTTGCTTATCTTTCGAACCGTCGATCGTAGCATCGAACCGTCTGTTCCAATAGCTCCAGATGGTTGGGTAAACACTAGTGGCAACCTCGTTCACCATGCATAGTCGTTCAAACACCGCCGATGACTCCGTGATGAAGTGTCCCTCAAGGTCCCTTAAGCATGAAATCAGTGATCTTTGCGGGGTCATATATCGGAGCTCGTGCAAGGTAGAATCGATCTGTCAGGTGCTACAAGACCATGTTGTCAGGGCCTACAAAAGCCTCTCTCTATTTTTAGAGATTCAACTTATTTTAAATTCGGCAACACATTCTCGGTCGGTGTCAGAACTCAGTGTTCCTCAACTAAAATGACCAACGTTGCATATCTTTCAAACCATCAGTCGTAGCATCAAGCCATCAATTCCAATAGCTCCGAATGGCTAGGTAAATGCTAGTGGCAACCTCGTTCACCATGCACAGTCATTCGATCCCCACTAACGACTCTGTGCTGAAGTGTCCCTCAAGGTCCCTTAAGCATGAAATTGATGATCTTTGTGGGGTCATATCTCAGAGCTCATGTGATGTAGAATCGATTCGTCAGGTGCTATGAGACTATGTTGTTGGGGCCTACAAAAGCCTGTCTCAGTTTTCAGAGATTCAACTTATTTTAAATTTGGCAACACATTCTCAGTCGGTGTTAGAACTCAAAGTGTTCCTCAGCTGAAATGGCCAACGTTGCATATCTTTCGAACCGTCAGTCGTAGCATCGAACCATCTGTTCCAATAGCTCCAAATGGTCGGGTAAACACTAGTGGCAACCTCATTTACCACACACAGTCATTCAAATGCCGCTGACGACTCTGTGCTGAAGTGTCCCTCAAGGTCTCTTAAGCATGAAATTGGTGATCTTTGCGGGGTCATATCTCGAAGCTCATGCAAGGTAGAATTGACCTGTTAGGTGATACATGATCGTGTTTCTGAGGCCTACAAAATCCTCTCTTAGTTTTTAGAGATTCAACTTATTTTAAATTTGGAAACACATTCTCGGTCGGTGTTAGAACTCATAGTGTTCCTCAGCTGAAACAGCTGACGTTGCGTATCTTTCAAACCGTCGGTCATAGCATCGAACCGTCTGTTCCAAAAAATTTGAATGGCTGGGTAAATGCTAGTGGCAACCTTGTTCACCACGCATAGTCATTCGAACCCCGCCGACGACTCCGTGCTGAAGTGTCCCTCAAGGTCCCTTAAGCATGAAATCGGAAATCTTTGCGGGGTCATATCTCAGAGCTCGTGTGAGGTAGAATCAATCCATCAGGTGATATAGGACCATGTTGTTGGGGCCTACAAAAGCCTATCTCATTTTTCAAAGATTCAGCTTATTTTAAATTTGGCAACACATTCTCGGTTGGTATCAGAACTTAAAGTGTTTCTCAGTTGAAACGACCAATGTTGTGTATCTTTCAAACCGTCGGTCGCAGCATCAAACCATTTGTTCCAACAACTTTGAATGGTCGGATAAATGCTACTGACAACCTTTTTTGGCACACACAGTCATTTGAACAACATCGATGACTCCGGGGTGAGCAGTAGGATGAGTGCAAATATGTATTCTAGTGTTTGTCATTAACAATCAGTCAGTTAGGGGACAATTAGAAGTTAGTTTGTAAAAGCATAAGGTTGCACATCCACATCTGTCATAGTAATCTTATTAATAAAAGAACTCTTGCCAACATTACGATACCCCAAGAATCCTTATATTATGTAATATCCCCGATTTAGCAAGTACCTGTGCTTGCTATTGTCAGTTCATTAATGTGATTCCCGTGAGCTGATGGAATGTTTAGGGGATCTCTGTGTGCACTTACTATTTATAGTAAGTTAGTTAGTGGCTCCTATTTTGGCAAGGTAGTTGGATTTCAATTTGATCTTCATTCTTCTTCAATTGGGTTCATAATGTGCATCCATCTTCATATCTTATACAATTAAGCTTGGCTTAATTTATTATCATGTTACTTTATGTTCTAATTAAAAAGTGTGTGCTTGACGCTTCAAGGCACTTAAGTGAGAAGTGTGTATTTGAAGCTGGAGTTTGGTGTGATGAAGAAGATTGAATTTTTTTCTTAAAAAGCCTTCGACTTGCAAAAGTGGATTTCATTGATTATGTTATATTTTGATGAAATGGAGAATTTTGTAATGGTTCGAAATGCTAAGGAGACTAGGGTGTAATTGCCAAGAAGAATGTTCATTCTTCCAGGCACTGTGTTGTGAGATGGAGTCTTGTGCCATCAAATAATACTAAGAATGCCATTGAGTTTCGAAAGTGGTGGGCGGCTAGCAAATATGGGTGCGTTTCTAGTAGTGCTGTGAATTAACGGCAGGAGGTTTGTTGTTCGAAGGTTTTAATACAGAGACTACGGCGACCAGACTTAATTATCATAACTGCAGGGTCTTTCAATTCTCTGTCAGGCGTAAGTCTTCTACAAATGGTTCTTCCCAGCAGGCGCAGGTTTGATAACATTATCAGGTGTGTGAGTTGATGCTTTGCTATTACATTGCAGTAGCCGCAAATTCACTAATAGAAGTTGCGTGAGCAATTTCAGCTGGAGATTATACTTTCAGTCATAGAAGATGAAATAACAAGTGCATGAATGTTATTTTAATTTGAGGAGATTATGAAATATTAGAAATTATAATAATGAACATGGAGTTTCAATTTATCGAATGTCTTGAAATTTAAATGAAGAATTTTCAACCAAGCTATAAATAAATTGTTGAAGCATTAATATCCGGATTTGTCAAAATTTCTTTAAAAAATTATCATTGCAAGAACAAGAGCCACTTAGGCTTCTTACATATTATATTTATACATTTATGCATTCATTTCATTACTTTTTTTATTATTACAGTTAAGGAATTGACTGTTATTGAGGACAATGACTAGCATTTGTAGCACAGTCAGCAAGTTAAACATACAAGCATAACTATAAGGCATGGGAAATTTACAAAGAAAAGACATGAACATAAACATAATTTAGTATACATCAATACACCAAACACATGAATTGCATACCTAAAACTTTAAAAAAAAAAATTCGTAGGGCATGAAGTCAAATATATATGTCCAATAATGTCATACATTGAATATATTCAATACAGTAAAATTGGCTTCCTCAAAGCCAAATGGATGTACAACGTATCACTGATACAATATACAAAAAATATGTCCACTAATGCCATATAGGCATACAATTCATATCCCTAATCTAGTCCTTTCCCGCTAGGGGAAGAAAACAAATCCTGAGCTGTCTTCGATTGTCGCGTCGATGGAGATGCAGTGGATGTCGTAGTCTTTCGAGTGCGCTCACTCATCCTCCTGTCTAAACTCTTCTGTAGCTCGACCTGATAAAAAAAAATTTAGATAGAGATAACTAATATACATCAAAATTGAATTATACAATGACATAAAATTGAATATTGGCTTACCGCTAGCAAATAGTCACTATGTTCATCCACCGAAGGCGCATGCTGGCGATCTGGAGTCATAAGTCCCTAAAACAATGATCAAAATAATAATTAAAATACATACATGGATATCATTATAAAATTCAATACAAACTATTAAAATAACAATTAAAGTTAAGTGATCTCTTTCATACCTCAGTCAGTGCTTCAGAACTAGCTACTGCTGCAACTACTCCACGATCCAAAGTATCACAGACAGAAGGAGGAGTCTCTAATGTCAAAAGCTGAAAATGAAACAAAAAAAGTAAATTATGCAGTTATCAAGATTACATATATTTTTTACAACCCTACTAATGAGTAAATGATACATCCGTTAAGGTTCCACCACGTCCTCCGGTGTGCGATGTCAAAGTTGAAGCTCCAACATTCAACTAGTGCACATGTACATGGAAAATTATAAGATAACCATTCATATAAGAATGTACTACTGACATGTTAATTATAATGCATTATTACATGTATACTTGTGGACTCAATGGTGACCTCACAAAGCCAGGTGAAAGAATGTAATCATCGTGCCTCTGGATTTTGATCATAATTTGTCTAGTAATTTAGTCATTCATTCATTAATTAAATATGATCAAGTAAATCCAATTAATATGCAAATAAAGATACCTCAAGGAAAGTTGCACAATGCCCTTCGCTGTCTGTTGTGAACATCGATGGTCTACTAGTGCACATCTAATGCACATGCACAATAAGTTAGGATACAATTATTCATATAATTACATAATAATCAAATATGTTAATTAAATGTTTTATTCAATACATACTTGTGCAATTGACGACAATGTGTAAAAGGGGACATTAGGATCATTGCCACTTCCACTGCCACCGCCACTGCCACCGCCACTGACACTCTTGCCCTGAATTTTCATCATAAACAATAGATACTAAATTAAATAGTTATTCTTTTATAAATGAAATATGATCAAAGCAATTTAATGAACTTGAAAATATTTACCTGTGTCAATGCCAAATGTCGTAATTAGAAAGTTATCAGTCATCAATCCAGAATCCTCTTTCTCTCTCTTGCTAGTACCAAATGTGCACAAGCATCCACATGACCGACAAATATGCCCCCTTGAGGATTGACCATAGTCACCCTCAACTAAAGGAGTGGCACACTGAATGATAGTCTGTGTCAGAGCACTAATCGTGCCTAGTGTGTCTGCTTCTACATGTTCCTTCACAATGGAAGGAATACTAACATGATCCAACGGTGGCTTGCCACTAACAACCCTAGGTGCATTAGGGTCACGATGTGCCCCTGCTCGATCAAACGATGAACCCCCTCCTCTACCCTGAGAATCTAGCATGTCAAAATAATTTGGCACCACCTTGAGTACAAACTCGCAATAGAGTTTTCTCAAGAAATATATAGGAACTTCATGATTGTTACAAGGAGGCGAATCAAAGACCATCCACCATCTCTCCCAAAAATTTTTTTTAATGTTTTCATTTATGCACCAATGAATTGGGAACCTCCTTGTTGTAGTTCTAAGAGTATTTGCATCCCCTAGTTTTTTAAATAGCTGGAAAATGTCATCTTTTGTGATTTTTTTCTTTTTTATGTCCGCATAAGATAATTTATTTGCATAATATTGTTTTTGTTCTTCTTTTTTATCCCACCATAAATTAATTTGCCCACTAACTGCGCTTACGTGGGTCAAGATTGCTTCCAATGATTTTGCAAGTCTTGCCCTTCCGGGATTTGTATCACTAGAATCTTTTAACCTATTAATTAAAGATTCTAATTTTTTTTGCCCTCTTTCAATTTGGTTCAACAAATTTTGTTGTGTTCCAAGAGGAGGTTTCTCGATTGGTGGAGGCAATTGAGGTTCATTTTCTTCATTTCTTTCTTCATTCAGTTCTTCATTTGGTTCTTCATGAGGAGACGGAGGGTTTGGTGGAGGGAGATTATTTCTTCCTGGCAATTAAAAAAACTACATTTTAAAATATTGATTACACAACAAATTTAAACAAAAACAAATTGCAACAAAACTAAAATTTTAAAACAAATAAGAGGCATGATAAGTTGTAAAAACACTTACCTATTCTCCCGGATCAAACTTGACAATGCCGTGGAGCCATTTGATCGATGGATGAACAAAAATAATTGACTCACAAACAACTATAATAGGGCGTGCGCACTTTCAAATATCCTCTTAGCTGAAAATGCGGGTTTGAGAAAGCAAAATGAGCTCAAACCCGTGTGCAGCAAAAATATATAACTTTTTCAAAAGGGCATACGCCCTATAGGGCGCATGCCCTATGGCTTGGGTTGCCCAAGCCATAGGGTGTGCGCCCTATAGGGTGCACGCCCTTTAGTGCATGTGCACTATTCACGATGGGGGGCCAAAAAGAAAAGTGGCATCTTTTTGGTCCCCCATCTTTGTGCACTTACCCTACTATCCGTACTCATAATTGAATACAAGGATCTTGTTTTGTCTACTCTCTTGCATCCATGGATTGATCATCTATCAATACATGAACAATAGAGAGACATGCGTGTACAAATTGAAGACAAGTTAAAATCATGTATATATATATATACATATATATATATATATACATATATATATATATACATATATGTATATATATATATATATACGTATATATATATACATATATATATATATATACATATATATATATATATATATATACATATATATGTATATATATATATATATATACATATATATGTATATATATATATATACATATATATGTATATATGTATATATATACATATATATATGTATATATATACATATATATATGTATATATATACATATATATATGTATATATATACATATATATATGTATATATATACATATATATATGTATATATATACATATATGTATATATATACATATATGTATATATATACATATATGTATATATATATATATGTATATATATATATATATATATATATATATATATATATATATATATATATAATGTACAAATATATAAGTTAACTCAAACAATGATCAATAAATTTAAAATTAATACCTGTTATCTCCCAAAATACTCAGAAGGGTATGACTCGATCTGATTGTGATGATGTGTTATCACGATTTGGCACCACAAAATGCATCTTGCACCACTCAACTACATCATGAACATTATTTATACGATATCCCTGATAGTCCAGTTGATACTTTCTTAAAGCACGTTTGATACAAGCTCCTGAACCAGCATGCTCTCCCTTTCCATGTCCACTCTCAAAGAAACTCCAAATATGTGGTATCTTCTAGTATCGAAGATATCTACATAGTGCGTAAAATGGCCTTGCTAATTTAAATTGTGTTGCACATCCATCTGACCAAACAAAATGCTTTTCAATTTTGATGCCTTTGTTTTCCAAATATCCAAAAAAATTCTTAAAGCAATGCTCGACAAAATGTATGTCATTCTCTTTATCATCACTTATGTAAAAGTGATATTCTTTCTTTATGACTCAGGCTTGATATGTACTTTCAACACCATCCAAACCTAATTGTGCATGTCGATAAGACACATGTACCATGATAGTCACCTGCTCTATATAGTAGTATTCTATTTGAAGTTTTTTTTGAGAAACAAAGGAGTAGTTCTCTGCAAAATCAACAACCGATAAAATTGTTCCAACTAGAAAAGTTTCTTTTTGTATTTGGAATTGTTCTGCTTGCCATTTAGCAAAAAAAACATGATGTATGTATGGTTGATTCAATTTTAAAAAATTCTCCATAAATGTTGCAACAGGTATCTCGTCTTCTACATATTCCAACCTTGTTGATTCTTTCCCGACTTTTGTTTCAGACTTTATGTACTTGTATCTCTTACATTTTATCATCCTCATCGTGTTAGTATCTTCAAGTCTCAAAGGAAATTTAGCCAAATCCCCGCATGTTTGACAAGTTCCTCTTATGCAATCTATTTCAGGTATTTCATGATCAATTGATTTGTTACATAAGATTGATGCTATGAATTGGCTTGGACGTTTAGGAAAATCATTTTGAGAACCACTACTTTCTTCTATCATCTTTCTAAACCCTTGATAGTAGAGATCGAATTCAATATGATATCGACAACAACAAGTTTCAAAAAATTTATTTATCTTTACAAAAAATGGCTTTAATCTTTCAAACATTGTTTATCCAATCTTAATATCAAGATTTGATTTGCAAAATGAGAGATAAAATTCATGTTGTGTGGTGTCCAACCAATGTTTTGTGTGCTGGAAATATTCCTTAGGCCCAGTCCTCTTCTTGATAACGTCTCTTGTATTTGGTGAAGGATGAGTATGATCAATTCAAAATGATGTAACTAAGCTCATAATTGTTTCATTAATCCTATCAGACCGAGGAGCTCTACACATTAGTGCCCAATTACCTTCCAATGTAATATCATCCAAATTGATTCTTCTTTTCAAATAGTGTGTCATTGTCTTCCTACTGTACCCGATCTGAGATGAAAGTGAAGAAATTTGTCTTCTTTGGGACATGTTTTTATTTAAAATAGATGTCAGTATCACTCTTCTTGAAATGGACCTATCTGTAGATCTAGTTGTTTTTCCAATGGAATGCAAACCTTCCTTAACATTGTCAACAATATTTTTTTGTACGTTACATGATTTTAGCTTTTTCAAACTTGCATCTACACCCAACAATTTTAATGGCTCTTTTAACTCATCTTTAAGAAGTGTAATTGATAACAGTTGAGTTTTTTCAAGTGTACCAAGATTCTCAAATTGTTTCATTATTTTCTTAGACTTTTTATTCAATGCCCTCTTCATAATATTTATGGGTTGTTTAGCATAATCTCTCAAATTTTCCACATCCATTTCAATTAAATGATCTATGCTTTTACGATTAATTTTTCTCTTCAATTGTTGGAGTAGACTATCATTCACATATGTTTCTTTCACTTCTGCTGCAAATAAAATAAAAAAATATCTTAATATCTCATCTTAAGGGGACCTTCATGAAATAAGTATTTACAAGCTTGAATGTCAAACCTATAATAATATATAAACTAATGAGAGAAACACATACTTGTTTGACCTTGGGTTGATTCAACTTGGGATGCCCCTTGTCCAACATTTTCATCATCAAAGGCTACATGTACACAACAAAAACAATAACTTCTTCAGGGGAAAGACCCAAAATGTATATTCACTAATAAGAGACTAAATCGAGACAGTGAGTGAGTGAGTGAGTGAGAGAGAGAGAGAGAGAGAGAGAGAGAGAGAGAGAGAGAGATGTGTACTTGTTTGATATTCTGAGAGTTGTGCTTGTTGAGCTTGCGATGACCCTTCTCCAACTTCTGAAGGTTGGGCTTGTTGAGCTTGTGATGACCCTTCTCCAACTTCTGAAGGTTGGGCTTGTTGAGCTTGTGATGACCCTTCTCCAACTTCAGAAGGTTGTGCTTCTTGAGCATTTCCTACATGTATGAAGTAAAAATTATTAAACAAAAACTTTGAATGAAGTTAGGTCTAACGAGGTTCATGTATTAAGTCAAAATAGGTCCTAACAGGTCTAGTTGGGTCTAATTGGGTCTAATTGAGTCCTAACAGGTCTAGTTGGGTCTAATTGGGTCTAATTGAGTCCGAACAAGTCCTAACAGGTCTAATTGATTCTAATTGGGTCCTAATAGGTCATATAAGGTCCTAATTAGTCCTAGAATTAGTCATAGTTGGTCCTAATTGAGTCTAATTAGGTGTTAATTTGTTCTAATTTAGTCTAATTGGTTCTATTTGGTCTTAATTGGTTCTAATTAGGTCTAATTAGTCTTAATTGGGTCTAATTGATCCTATATGGTCCTAATTGGGTCTAATTGATCCTAATTGGTTCTAATTCAGTCTAATTAGGTCCTATTAGGTCCTAATTAGTCCTAATTGGTCATAGTTGGTCCTAATTGGTCATATTGGTCCTAATTAGTCCTAATTCTAGTCATAATAGGTCCTAATTGGTTCTAATAGGTCATATTAGGTCATAATTGGATCTAATTGGTTCTAATTGAGTCTAATTAGGTCCTAATTGGTTCTAATTGAGTCTAATTAGGTCCTAATTGGTTCTAATTAGTTGTAATTGCTTCTAATTAAGTCTAATTAGGTCCTAATTAGTTCTAATTGGTCCTAATTGGTTCTAATTGGTTCTAATTAGTTTTAATTGGTTCTAATTAGTTCTAATTGGTCCTAATTGGTCCTAATTAATCCTAATTAGGTCTAATTAGTCATAATTAGTCCTAATTGAGTCTAATTAGGTGCTAATTTGTTATAATTGAGTCTAATTGGGTTTTAATAGGTCAAGTTAGGTCCTAATTGGTTCTAATTGAGTCTAATTAGATGCTAATTGGAACTCTAATTGATTCTAATTGGGTCATAATATGTCCTAATTAGTCCTAATTGGTCATAGTTGGTCCTAGTAGGTCATATTGGTCCTAATTAGTCCTAATTCTAGTCATAATAGGTCCTAATTGGTTCTAATAGGTCATATTAGGTCCTAATTGGTTCTAATTGAGTCTAATTAGGTTCTAATTGGTTCTAATTGAGTCTAATTAGGTCATAATTAGTTCTAACTAGTCCTAATTGGTTCTAATTGAGTAGGTCCTAATTAGTTCTAACTGGTCCTAATTGGTTCTCATTAGTTCTAATTGGTCCTAATTGGTCCTAATTAGTCCTAATTGGGTCTAATTGGTCCTAATTGAGTCTAATTGGTCCTAATTAGTTCTAATTGGTCCTAATTGGTTCTAATTAATCCTAATTAGTCCTAATTGGGTCTAATTGGTCCTAATTGGTCCTAATTGAGTCTAATTAGGTGCTAATTTGTTCTAATTGAGTCTAATTGGGTTCTAATAGGTCATATTAGGTCCTAATTAGTTTTAATTGACTCTAATTAGGTGCTAATTGGAACTCTAATTGATTCTCATTGGGTCATAATAGGTCCTATTATGTCCTAATTAGTCCTAATTGGTCATAGTTGGTCCTAATAGGTCCTAATAGGTCATGGTCCTAATTAGTCCCAATTCCAGTCATAATAGGTCCTAATTGGTTCTAATAGGTCATATTAGGTCCGAATTGGATCTAATTGGTTCTAATTGAGTCTAATTAGGTCCTAATTGGTTCTAATTGAGTCTAATTAGGTCATAATTAGTTCTAATTGGTTCTAATTAGTCCTAATTGGTTCTAATTGAGTCTAATTAGGTCCTAATTAGTTCTAATTGGTACTAATTGGTTCTCATTAGTCCTAATTGGTTCTAATTGGTCCTAATTAGTCCTAATTTGTCCTAATTCGGTCTAATTGGTCCTAATTGGTCTTAATTGAGTCTAATTGGTCCTAATTAGTTCTAATTGGTCCTAATTGGTTCTAATTAGTCCTAATTGGGTCTAATTGGTCCTAATTGAGTCTAATTAGGTGCTAATTTATTCTAATTGAGTCTAATTGGGTTCTAATAGGTCATACTAGGTCCTAATTGGTTCTAATTGAGTCTAATTAGGTGCTAATTAGAACTCTAATTGATTCTAATTGGGTCCTAATAGGTCCTATTAGGTCCTAATTAGTCCTAATTGGTCATAGTTGGTCCTAATAGGTCCTAATAGGTCATATTGGTCCTAATTAGTCCTAATTCTAGTCATAATAGGTCCTAATTGGTTCTAATATGTCATATTAGGTCCTAATTGGATCTAATTGAGTCTAATTAGGTCCTAATTGGTTCTAATTGAGTCTAATTAGGTCATAATTAGTTCTAATTGGTTCTAATTAGTCCTAATTGGTTCTAATTGAGTTTAATTAGGTCCTAATTAGTTATAATTGGTCCTAATTGGTTCTAATTAGTCCTAATTGGTTCTAATTAGTGAATAGAGGAAAAATGGAATCACCTCTATTTAGATGTAAATGTATCGGGGGGAATATGAGATCCACTCCTAAATCCAAATTCCCAAAGGAGAAATCCAATTTGATCATCCTAAAAGGTTAATACACAATCGAATCAATTTATGGACAATATGAAAGAGAGAGAAAAACCCTATATTTCCCTATGGTAGAATTATGCTTGAAATCTGAAAAAATTGAAATACAAGTACTAACCTCAAAATAGGGCAAATCTTGAAAATGCCAATTTATGATGTTTGTGTGTACTTTCAAGCAATTCTGCAACTTGTTTCAGACTGGAAATGCCAAGACGAACAAAACCCAAAAATCTTTTATCTTTCTGACGGTAGGTAGTCTTTGACCCTCATAAAAGGTCAAAGGCTACATTCTTTATTTGAAGGTCAATTCTGGCTTTGTTCGTAGATCTTGAAAGTTTGCCAAAAAGGGTATCCAAATCCGATCTCAGATCTGAAATTCCGCACTTGTACCTACAAGAAAAAGGGGGTTTTTGTTTGTATGGGGGGTTTGCCTTGGTCAAACCCCAATTTAGGAATTAACCTTGAAATAAAATTGAAATGTAGTATGCATAAACAAAGCAATTGAAACAATTCACCTTGCTTATGTTGAAGTCCTTGTAGAGGATTTGAATCATCAAATCCACAAGTAGGAACGCTTCAATGGATGTAGAATGAATGTAGGATGTCTCAAATCAATGGCATTTGATCTTCAACACCAATCTTGAATTGATCTTTGCATATGAGGAGGCTTGGATGAATGTAGAAGGATGGAACTTCAAGGGGGCTCCAAAGAGATTGAATCCTTCAATGGCTAACAATGGATCTCTTTTATAGATGAATGCTTGGACACTTGAATGCTTGAAGGCTTTCTTGAATTCTTGAAGATATGTTCTCACAAAACTTGATTGCTTTATGGCAAAAGAAGATGAGAGATGAGATGTGAAAATGAGAGAGGAAGGCCTCCTTTTATAGTGAACTAGGGCACAATCCTCTAGAGGGGCCACCTTGGATAATTAAATCTCAATTAGGTCCTAACCTTTAGAAAATATACCTAGATTAAATGAAATTTAAGGATTTACCATTCTGAAACCCAAAATGGCCAACCCGAAGGTGAGAAAACAAATATCACCGAAACTCGACACCCAGAAATCAAGAAAATTTGAAATCTAGACAGGGGGTCAAGGACGAGCTCAAATCTAACCAGGTCAGGGTCAAGGTCAATCCTGACTAGGTCAAGGTTGAGGTTGACTTTGACCTAGTGGTAAAAAACCTCAAGATCCTGACCCAGAATGCTAGGAAATGCATATATGAAGTGAAAATTAGGTGCAGAGGAAAGCAGAATAGGGGAAAAAGCTAGATACATGCAAAGACCCAATCAAGGCACTTAACATGACCCTAGACCACTTACTCGGAGGGCTAAACACTCTTATCATGGAAGTTCTTCCATTTTAAGATGATATATTAAGCCCTCACTTTAGCAAGAGTATGGAATCGATGCAAACTCTTGGCAAAGGAGATAAGAATGAAAAGATAATCTTATCGTAATCCAAGAGACAAAGAGAAACCTTAAGCCCCCAGGGACTCAAGTCTTCATCAACTCCCAAATCACAATAAGAGAGACATCTCTAGAGAGAGAAAGAAAGGGTGTGATTACCTCGCCCAATGAGAACTGATGTCCCATTGTGAACCACACAAGGAAATAATGCAGCTGGAAAGATGGAATTGAACCACCTAGTGAATGTGGCTACTCACAAGTCAACCCATCAAGGATTCATCCTTAGGAATATTCTATTCCATAAGAATAAAACAAAAAACTAAAGAGATCCAGTCTTAAGGACACCTCCGACCTTAAGGGATCAAAATGTATGTATGTTTGAAACTGTAGGGATCAATAGATCTTGAAATATAAATCCATGCTTTAAGGATTAGTTACTAATACAAAAAGGGAAAAAAGGTATCTTGAAAGATATGTGCGCATATTGAAAAGTGTGTGTGTGCAACAGGTGAGTAGAGCGTATGCCCCCACGTTAAAGTCATTTCTGACACTTTAACATGAGCAATGGCTTTAATGGAAACATAAACAACTCCACTGATTACGTTTCCACGTCGAGATGCCCCCAGATGAAGACAAATCAAGGGAAATATCACAGAAACATACAAGGAACACAGAAGGGATCTACCTACCGTGGGGTCAGTATGATCATAAGATAATATATATATGATATTATTACAAATGAATTGACATCATTCCCCAAAGAAAATAGAACTACGATCATAAAGGAGGAAATATCACATAAGATATACGAAGGAGAATCTTTTCGGACCATGACATGGAGACCAAAAAGAATTAGTGCTACCATATCCTGAATCCAAGCAGATTACATAAGGAAACATTTATGAACAATAGCACAATTACAACATAACATTGAACAATGCATAGAAGAATGGAGATACATATAGAGGAATTTGAACAACAGTTTCGATTCCTTTATCACCTTGTACCAACTGAGTAACAAGGATCGTATAAAAGAATCTAATAATATTTAGCTAACACATTACGAGAGAAGCACAGTACAATAGGCAAACACACAACAAAGCCACCACGAAGGACAAGTCGATCAAGCATGCTACCTACTCTCCCCATCTCATTGTATATCATTTAGGGAAGGTGGGTAACTCGTAAGAGGGACTATATCCAACACAGTAGGAATGATAGCCAGTTCCAAACAAGGATCCTCTTGAGAATCACAATGTTCGACACTAGATGCAAGAGTTAATTGTGATGAAAGCATATTAGGTAAATCAATGTCAATGTCAATAGTCTCATATTCATCACTAACATCATCAGTATCATCAAGAGTATCTTCTTCATCCAAATTAATCAAAATAAGATCTAAGATATGAATAGAATCATCATAATCATGCATATTAACATCATTATTAGTAACAACTTCTTCTAACACATCATGCATAGATTTATCCGAAGAAGGTAGAGATCGTTGAAGAATAGAATCACGAGCTTTAGCATGAGCACAATGCTTCTTATGATGTTCATTAGCAGATCGATTATGTTTTGATCTATTTGAAATAGGTTGAGAACTAGGAGGAACAATCACCGGATCCCTCAGAGGTTCTTTAGGAAGATCAATAGGATTATCAACAATAGGAGGAACAATCACAGGATCTTTGATAGGTTCGATAGAAGGAACTTGATTAATAGAACTAGAAGCCATAGTTAAAGGAGGTATAGAAGGTGTAGGCAAAAGACCACGATTAAGATCCATAGGAGGTATGCTTAATTCAAGAATCTTACGATGTTTATAAGCTTGATATGAATGAAAAAGATTATCAGGTCGAGGAGTACATGAATTAGGTAATGAAGGCCAAAAGAAATCAAGAGCAGCACAATCTCTAGGCCTAGAAGGTTGATATAAACTATGATTAATCATCTTCACTTCTTCATCATGAATGAACTTAAGACACTTATGGATAGGTGAAGCAACAACATGAATGGCATTCAACCAAGGCAAACCTAGCTTAACTTGAAATTGATCGGAAGTAGGAACCACAACAAAGGTAGTGTTCACAATTTTTTCACAAAGTTCAACTGGTAAAGTAATAGAACCAAATGATAGATAAAAAACCATTACAAGTTTGAATCCACACATCTAATGTATCATAAGAATCACATTGTAAGCTTTTCATAAAAAGATTTTCTTCAGTAATAACATTGACTAAGGATGTACGATCAACAAGACAACCATGAGTAGGTTTTTGAGAAATCCTAGCATAAATGTAAAGGGGACCATCAAGAGCTTTAATAGTCTCAGAGTCATCAAAGGTAATCAAAAGTTCCCAAGGTCTTTTATTCTTAGGTTGTTGCCGAGGTTTAGGTTGAGTTTTCAGTTTAGGTTTAGGTTTTGGTCGAGGTTGAGATTGAATCTGAGGTTGAGGTTGAGGTTGAGGTTGAGGTGGAGATACAGATTGACCAACATGCTCCACTTGATTAACAATATTATTGAGATCATCCATCTTTGAGTCATACATAATTTCCACAGTAGATGGTATTAGTATCATGCATAGGTAAAGGATTCGTATAAATTTGAAGGTTTTGATTAGGAGGAGAAACAGATTTGTTCCCACTACCATCAAGATTATCGACAGATAAAGCATTAGAGTCAATTAAGTCTTGAACCTTATGTTTTAAAGAATAACATTTCTCAATATCATGAGCATTATGACGATGATATTGACAAAAAGCATTTTGATCAAAAGATTTAGAAGCAATTGTAACAGGTAAAAGAGGTCGAATAGGAGGTAAAGTAATCATATTAGCAGCTAAAAACCTATTCATAATAGCATGTAAAGGTTCAGAAAGAGGAGTAAACGTATGATTTAATTAAAAACCAGTGGATGCAGAAGTGGCATTGTGAGATGCAACAACAACTTGATCAGCAACTGCATTCACTTGTTTGTTTATCTTGACATAGTTGTTGAATTTTTGAAATTTGTTTGGATTAGGAGCAACATCACTCTTATCAACTGGAACATGAGCCATTGTAGTGTTTCTCTCAAATTGACTCACTTGTAATTAATAATGATGAAGTGCTGCACAAAGTTGTTGTAAAGAGGTAAATTCAGTAAGCAGAATCTTATTTCTAATATCTTTTTGAAAATTTGAAATAAACATATGTTGAATATCAATATCAGGAATAAGATAAGAAATCTGAGCATGCAAATGCTTAAATCTACCAATAAATTTAGTTAATTTTTCTTTAGCACTTTGTTTACAATGCATCAAATCAGTCAAAGACACTTGCAGGCCAATGTTGTTTTGAAATTGTTGAATAAATGCATTAGCAAGTTTTGGAAAGGAATCAATAGAATAAGGAGGCAAGGAACAATACCATTATAAGGCCTTGTCACAGAAGGTTCTAGCAAACAGTTTGGCTAAAATCCTATGGTCATGAGCATAATCACTACAAAGGATTTGGAATGTTTTAACATGATGAACAAGATCTCCTTTTCCATTATAATTCTCAAGATGAGGCATATCGACTTGCTGAGGAACATGAGTATGAATAATATCCAAGGACAAAGGAATTCCCATGTCACATGTAGGGATACTAAACTTGTTTTGAGTTAAGGAAGCAAGTTGTTGTTGTAAGGATGACACAGTTTGAGCCAAACTGATGATTGTTGAATCATTAGAGGAAATAGTAGGAGTAGCAACATTAGACACACTGGGTAAAGTGTAAGAAGCTGTAGGAATAGAAGACACAACTGGAGGAACACTAGGAACTACAGTTGGAAGCGGATTGGAATAAGTAAAAGGAACATTATGATATGAAGGTTGTGATGTAGGAAGGGACACAGGAGGAAAACTCATAGGAATAGAGGGAACCATCACAATCACCAAAGAAGGAGTATATGTAGGAATACTAGGTAAAGGATTAGAAGGAGGTTCAACACTAGTGATAGGAGGAATCAAACCTAAATCTTGAGCTTCTTGAGCTAAAGGTTTAACATTTGAATACACAAGGTGAGTAATACCACGCAAGAGGTTAACACCTTGATCACCATCATGGAGAACTTTCTTAAGAGCCTCTATAGCTTGAATATAATCTTGATTATGGTTCTCTTGAATAAGCCAATTACCCATTTTATCAAGTTCAGTTGAAAGTTTTTGGACTTGTTTAGGAGGAACTCTTAAAGTGTCGTCCTCATCATGAGATGAGTGAGAAGAGTTTTTCTCCATAGTAGGATTAGAATCATGAAGAATCAAATTATCATCCATGACCCTAAGGAAAGGAGAGGAAGATTCAAGATCAAAGGCACCCATGAGTCTACAACTTCTTCTAACCAGAATGTTATAAGTAGGACTAGTAGTAGTAAAGCTCATAAACCAATGCAATGAAAATGAACTAAACTAAGAACACATAAAGCATGAATATTTTTGTATTTTTGAAATCTAATTAGCATGCAAGATCTAACACAAAAGAGAAATCTAATACTAACAAGATAAAAGGAAATCTAACACCAAAAAGAAAGAGAGTAAGCTTGTCGGGTTCACCAAAATGAATAGAGGAAAAATGGAATCACCTCTATTTAGATGTAAATGTATGGGGGGAATATGAGATCCACTCCTAAATCCAAATTACCAAAGGAGAGATCCAATTTGATCAACCCAAAAGGTTAATACACAATCGAATCAATCTATGGAAAATATGAAAGAGAGAGAAAAACCCTATATTTCCCTATGGTAGAATTATTCTTGAAATTTGAAATAATTGAAATACAAGTACTAACCTCAAAATAGGGCAAATCTGGAAAATGCCAATTTCTGATGTCTATGTGTACTTTCAGGCAATTCTACAACCTATTTTTATCTGGTAATGCCGTGACGAACAAAACCCAGAAATCTTCTATCTTTCCGACGACAGGTAGTTTTTGACCCTCATAAAAGGTCAAAGGCTACATTCTTTATTTGAAGGTTGATTCTAACTTTGTTTGTAGACCTCAAAAGTTCACCAAAAAGGGTATCCAAATCTGATCTTGGATCTAAAATTTTGCACCTGTACCTGCAAGAAAAAGGGTTTTTTTTTTTGTATGGGGGGTTTGCCTTGGTCAAACCCTAATTTAGGAATTAACCTTGAAATAAAATTGAAATGTAGTATGCATAAACAAAGCAATTGAAACAATTCACCTCACTTATGTTGAAATCCTTGTAGAGGATTCGAATCCTCAAATCCACAAGTAGGAATGCTTCAACGGATGTAGAATGAATGTAGGATGTCTCAAATCAATGGCATTTGATCTTCAACACCAATCTTGAATTGATCTTTGCATATGAGGAGACTTGGATGAATGTAGAAGGATGGATCTTCAAGGGGCTCCAAAGAGATTGAATCCTTCAATGGCTAACAATGGATCTCCTTGATGGATGAATGCTTGAAGGCTTTCTTGAATGCTTGAAGATATGTTCTCACAAAACTTGATTGCTTTATGGAAAAAGAAGATGAGAGATGAGATGTGAAAATGAGAGAGGAAGGCCTCCTTTTATAGTGAACTAGGGAACAATCCTCTAGAGGGGTCACCTTGGAGAATTAAATCCCAATTAGGTCCTAACCTTTAGAAAATATACCTAGATTAAATGCAATTTAAGGATTTACTATTTCGAAACCCGAAATGGCTGACCCGGAGGTGGGAAAACAAATATCCCCGAAACCCGACACCCAGAAATCAAAGAAATTTGAAATCTGGACAGGGGGTCAAGGATGAGCTCGAATCTGACTAGGTCAAGGTCAAGGTCGATCCTGACCAGGTCAAGGTCGAGGTCGAATTTGACCCCATAAGGTTGACTTTGACCTAGTGGTCAAAAACCTCAGGATCCTCACCCAAAATGCTAGGAAATGCATATATGAAGTGAAAATCAGGTGCAGAAGAAAGCATAATAGGGGAAAAAGCCAGATACATGAAAAGACTCAATTAAGGCACTTAACATGACCCTAGACCACTTACTCGGAGGGCTAGACACTCTTATCATGGAAGTGCTTCCATTTTAAGATGATACAATTAGTTCTAATTGGTCCTAATTGGTCCTAATTAGTCCTAATTGGTCCTAATTGGTCATAATTGAGTCTAATTGTTCCTAATTAGTTCTAATTGGTCCTAATTGGTTCTAATTAGTTCTAATTGGTACTAATAGGGTCTAATTAGGTCTAGTTAGGTCTATTAAGTCCTAATAGGTCCTAATACCTGTCTAGTTAGGTCTAATTAATAGATACTTAAACCTCTAATTGGTCGAGGACTAATACCTATCTAATAGGTCCTAATAGGTCAAGTAATTGGTCCTAATTGGTCTAATAGGTCCTAATAAGTCCTAGTTAGGTAGATAGTTAGGTCGAATTCCAGTCCTAATTGGTTTAATAGGACCAAATAGGTTTACAATTAGGTAGATAGTTAAGTCTAATAAGTCCTAATTGGTCCAGTTACATGTCTAATTGGTCCTAATAGGTATAGTTAGGTCTATTTGGACCCAATAGGTCCTAATACATCTAATTGGTCAGACTAACAAGTCCTAATAGATCTAATTGGTAGGACTAGAATAGGTCAAACTAACAAGTCCTAATATATTTACATGGTGAACATTAAGACAAGTCTTGACCATCAACTTAAAATATCTAGAGAGAAACATCTTAGACATACCTTGTTTCCAACGATAATATCTTTTTCGTGATTCTTCACATAGTCTTTGTTTAGTATCTTCTGAATAAGGTCATGTACTTTTGTTTAGCCTTCTCTATTTATTTCCCATCACAAATTAGAAAATTGTTCCATGCCAAAATGTCTCCCTTCTCCTAAATGCGAATTATTTTACAACTTTTAGATTAATGAAATGAAAAAAATATACATTTATTTATACCTAATCCTTATTAATCGGAAATGACACCAAAAAGGCCGACCTGAGTTTCTATTGAAAGTCAAGCTTGACTTTTGATAGAAACTAACTGACTTTCGATCAAAAGTAGTTTAGTAATGACTAGAATTTGCATTATTTGTGAAAGTACTTTCTCTCGAAAGTGCCTGGTTTAGGCCATGGTTGCAAGTTTTGAAGAAATTCTGAGAATTTCATGGCTTCGGGCCTCAAGCACGGTGATCAAATGGAAGAATAAGAAGACGTCCTTTTGCATACAAGTAATCAGAACTAGCTTTCTAACAATTATATATTTGACTATTTTAAAATTTATTATGTGTATGGTTTTTTATGTTAATCGAATGTAGGTTTTTAATCGAATATAAACCTCTTAGTTTGACGTTCAATGAAAAATAGTAAAAAAGGGATTTTTTTTTTTGAAAAAAAATAGTGCCCTCCGTAGTCGAGTCTACTTTCTATAAAAAAATATATTTTAAATTAGATAAATACACAACAAATTATAAGCTATGTAGTTAAGGTATGTCAAAATTATGGTTTAGTCAACTTCAAACGTTAATAAAATATGCAATAATCATGATAATGTCATCAAACCAATTGCATGCCCTCCATATTGATTTTACGAAACTAAATTCGAAAGAATCACATTCATATCTATTTTACAAAAAAAAGTTATGCTCTATGAAAAAAATGTTACTATTTGAAAATGATGTTTTCAGCACCATTCCAGTTTTCTTGGGAGAAAGAAAAAAGTAATCAAAAAAATTCAAAAAAATAAAAAATATATATTTAGAATCTAGACAGAAAATCCTAAAAGATTCTAATTTACTTCATTCTCCGATTTTGAACGGTTCAATGGAAATATGCATCCAAATCTGAAAGTTTTTCTCAAAATGTAGAGTTCAGTGTCCATTCAGGCAAAAAAGTGTAACCCGCTATTGTGGGTTCACCCTCTTAGTATTATGAAGAGAAAAGATATGAATTTGGCATTGGGAACTAATGTAGTGTGGGGAATTTAAATTGAGAAGAACAAACTATGGAGTAGATTCATTCAGGATAAGTACTTAGAGAATAGTGTGGACCAAACTTTCTTTTGTGAAATTCCTAGAGGTTCAATAAACTGAGATTTTTTGAAGGAATGTTGCCTTAGTTTCAGGCCCTTTTTGACTTGGAAGTTGCGGATAGGAGATAAGATTCCCTTTTGGAGGGATGAATAGCTAGAGGATAAAGCCTTATTGGATCAGTGTTGGTTAATCCCTTTGATGACACACTTTGAGGCTATGAAAAGTGAGTAAGTGAAAGCCTATATTGATGAGAACTATTCTTATAGATCTTGGAAGTACCTTGAGGCTCTTATGGTTGAAATGAATCAAGATTTGGAAGAAATTAGGTTGAAATTAGTTAAAATACTACTATTTGTTAAGGAACAAGAGCACATCCAAGCATGAAATAAACATCTGAGTGGTTTGGTTATGATTAAGGAGGCTTACTCTTACTCTACCTATTGTGCTAAGTCTATTTTGAGTGGTAATCCTAAAATTTGGTGAAAATATGGTATTCCAAAGATGAGTACCTTTTTTGTGGATTTCATGGAAGAAGAAAGTCTCAACTTTGGATAAGTTTCATTTGATGGTAAAGGTTGGCCCCTCTCACTGTGTTATGTGAAAAGATCACGAGGAGAATAATGACCATTTTTTCATCTTGTATGACGGGTCTTAGAAACTCTAGTGTCATTTCTTGGATAAATGGGATGTGGTGTAGGCCACTCCAAAATATGTTTTAGTTATGATTGCTTCATGGGTTCTTAAAGTAAAGTGTCCAAGGTTGCATTTGATATGGGAGGTGACACTTGTTGTTATTGTTTGGATAATATAGATGGAAATAAATCAAATAATCTTCAAAGCGAAGGAGAGGCCCCTTAAAAGGCTTTGGGATACATTGTTGGATACTATAATAGATATGGGAGATACCCACAAAGATATTTAGATTTTAAGAGAAGATGGGGTTGGGTTGGCTAACACATAGCCCAATTCCAAAGGAAATATACAAGGTGTAACTAGTGACAAGATTAATTAAAGAAAATATGGAAACATCCAAAATGGGGTGGATCAAGCTAAACTTTAATAGTGTTACAAAAGGTTTTAACATTGATAAGAATAATCTATCTAAATCTAGAGCTATTCTATGGTGTTTGATGATATCTAGAGAGAAGGGTTGAAAATTACAAATCACTTATGATTGGAGTTGTGAAATGAGGTTTAATAGAATATTGGAAGTTGGAAGAGATTATAGAGGTTGTAAGAGTTTAGGAAAATGTATGAAATAGGTGAGGTTCACACATATAAGAAGATATGCCAACACAACCACTAATTGGGTTGCAAAAATGAGCTCAAGTATGAGTGTCAAACTAGGATTACATACTAAGCATTAGGAGGAGGAATTACCTTTTGTAGTTATAGAGCTAATTTCTAGTGGCATAGATGCCACATGCGTTGGTTGAGTGACGTGGATTGATGTTTTCTTTAGGAGCTTCTTACTCTTTCTATGCATCTCTATCTTTGGGTATTCCCCCTTCTTCTGTCTTTTCTTGGTGCTTCCTCATCCCTCAAAACCATGTCTTTACAACAAAAAAAATCCACGTGTATGTCATTTGCAACAAAATAATAAATATATATTATATGGTTCTTTGACTAATTTAATAATTCAAATTTGATAATGAATATCCAGATGTTGGATCTTCGCCATCAACAACCATCACTTAATATAACCATCATTATCCAACATAATATCTCTTTCTACTAATGTGAAATATAAAAGTATAAAGGAAGGGGATTAGGGTTTAAAGTTGAAACCCCTATTCACTTCTTTCGAATTACCAAACCTCCGTATTTGAAAAATACTATGAAAACTAAAGAAATAAACTACAAAAGCCATCTAGAACACCATTACCTTCTTCAAAATTTCCAAACAATTAAAACTCAAAATCTTTTTATGCCACCACAAATTTAAGAGTTGTAAAACCCTAACCCAAAATATTGAAATATGGCTACCCAAAACTTGAAAAACTCACAAACCATCTAACATTTTAGATTGCACCAAGTTTACAAAATGTGTTAATACAATCCTAAGCACAAGTCTGTAGCTATGAAGGCCATTAATCGAGAAAGATAAAAGAAAAAAAAAACTAAACCCAATAACAGTGTACATCAACCAAATTTGGCTAAAGAGCCACAACAAAACCCCAAGCTATCACACACTTTTCCTCACTCTCACAATCATTCACGTACAATATAGCTTGCCTTGTATGCTTAACTAGATACCTTACCATTATTTCACAAAATGCAAAAAGAGTGCAATATTATAGAGATCATTAATTAGCACAACATTTGACATAAGAATAAGACACCATTTGCGTTGTCGCATGCGTGACACTCCATAATACCCATCACCACCCTTCTTCTCGTGAGAACCTAAAAACCAACCATTGAAGGAAAAAAAAACACATAACCTATATAATCATATCTAAAAATAACTAACCAATAAACACACACACACACAATATAAGTAAAACACACCCCACATCTTCTTGCTCGACGTGCCCTCTTCCATGGTTGACACGAGGCGAGAAAACAACACTCTACAACAAATGGTGGAGGTATTGAGTGGCAACATGTAGGAGACAATTAAGTTGTAGTGAAAAATGAAGATCCAAAATTTAGGGTTAGGCTAAGAATGGTCTGTAATAAGAGCTTTGTAATTAATTTTTTGGTTTTAAACAATTAGAAATAAATAATATTTTTAAAATAATTAAATAATTAAAAAATAAAAATAGAATATAATTATTTAAATATCAATGTTATATTGTACAATTAATAAATATTATATATTTCATATTAAAATTTTACATGACAAAATGTTCAATTATTACCACATGTTCAATCCAAGAATGGGAGTGGTAATTGACTATAATAACTAAGAATTATTTAAAAAATAATTTAAACACTTTCACTCTAACAATAACCATATCAAATATAATAATGACTAGCAAAAACCTTAATTTCTTGCACAGAATTAAAAAGTGCTACCCAAGAGAAAGCAAAAAAAAACAAAATAAAGAAGAAAGCAAAAATCAAAATAGAGAAGAAAGAAAAAAAAAAGAAAAGAAAAAGAAAAAGCAAAAAATAAAAAAGAAAGAAGAAAGCAAAAATCAAAAGAAAGAAGAAAGCAAAAAAACCAAAAATAAAGAAGAAAGCAAAAACCAAAAAGAAAAAAGAGAAATGTAAGAAGAAAAATGGAGCAGGGCATTGAGGGCAGACAGGGCAGAAGCCTCCATGGTCGTTAGCTTATCTTACCGTTAGAAAAAAAAAGCAGCCATGACCATTAGCTAGCTGTGTAATGTTTGAAATAAATCCATGGCCGTTAGCTTATCTTATCGTTAGGGGAAAAAAGCATTGATTGAGCTCTTATATTCGAGACGCAGGGCAGACTGCTCCTCACAATCATGCGCCTAACTCCTCTGCATTATTTTCCAAGGAATTCTCGATAATGTGCAAGTGCAAGCTCAGCTGCCAAGAAGCTTGTCTGAGCCTCCAATCTTCAATCGCTGACACTTCCTCTTTCATCCGAACAGAACTTTGGATTCTTTTATGCCATTCGCAGATGGGCTCGGCTTAGATTAGCAACTCAATGGCATAAATTTTTATGGTTAGCACGGTGGTGATATTTGCAGTATGTTCGGGTTTAGCTGGATCGATGGAGCTGCTGAAGCCTGCGATGTGCATCTCAAGCAGCTCTCTCGCGTGCCCGTGCTCTTTATTCTCGCTAATGGCGGCAGCACAAACAGGCAGGTCTTCTTCTTTTCATTTTTCAGATACATAAATTGCCTGCTAATTGTGTTCCGGATTTTATTTTTTAGTTACTAATAGACAGATGTTTTAGTGATTAGTTGTTCTTGCTTGCTAACTATTCACAAAATTACATTTGAGGGTTGATTGCTTCTAGCGTGCATTTTACCTACAAACAGGCATGATATCTTCTTCATCTTGTTGATCTCATCAATTTTTAGAAAATAAAACAAACTATTTGATTGGTCTAACTGAGTTCTTCTAGAATTCATCATAAATAGCTTTGAAGACACATTTTGACAACTAAAATGCAGGCCTCTTTCATCATCTTCCTTATCTTTTGAGTTCTTTTCTTGTTGACAGAGAGGTAACCCTTTGACATCTTGTTGAGATTATCCTGATCCATGGGGTTTGCAATACTTTCAAAAGCCCCAGGATCTTCTCCTAAAAGTTAAAAATAAGAGCCTCTTTTACAGGTCCAATGAAAGCAATGTCTGAGGACTAAAATCTTTCAATTGGACAGGGATGATGTTTAATTGGCTCAAAGACACTAGAGCATTAGGGTTTTCCTCAAGTGCAAAGTTGCCAAAAGATTTGAATGGCCGCAATGCAGAGGCTACGGTAGCTGTAGCCATTGATAGTGATGACTTAGCTATGGATATTGTCAGCATAGTATCTAGTGAAACACTGTAAAACTTCAGTCTTATTGAATACGATATTGTTAGGCTGTGACCATGGAAATGTTTATTGCACATAATCGCTACAGAGTGGCCAACATATGCAAAGGCCACTGTAGCTGTAGGCTAACCCATTTTATTTAGAAACAAAACCTTTCTCATCATTGTTATTTAATTTAGTATTCTATCATATTTACAAAATTAATATACTCTGAGTTAGGAACCACAGTTGGCCATATTTTTATTATTAGAGACATTTCTTCTCAGGCCGTAACAAGATATAACTAACCAACCAAACTTCACAGCTACTCAGTTTTTATTTTCTTTATACCTCCCACATAAGGTCATCACCTTTATATGTCGTTTTCTTTTTCCAAAATAGTCATCAATAAATGAAACAATCTTAACAAAACCAACATCACTTCGGAGATTTGAAGCTGAAAATGAAAGCAATGAAATCAATAGTTCCTTTGATACTTGCAGTTTCCTTTCAGAATATTTAAACAAGAGGTTATGTTAAGACACTGGTCTGAAGGTCAGGTACTGAACTTTTTCTTGGTGGTGTCTGGAATTATGATGTACAATGGTTTCGATAAAGTGGAAAGCATTTTTAAAGTTATTGATTCTGATTATACCTACAAGAAGCATGCAAGTGAAAGAATTTTTTTTAAATTAGTATTAAAATAGCATACTTCTTGTTTATATCTTTGTGGTAAACAAACATTATGTTGCCCAATCTGCAGCAATTCTTTGCAATAATTTTTTCCATGGTTACAATTTAACAATATTGTGTTAAAAAAGACTGAAGTTTTACAGTGTTTCACTATATAGCATACTGACAATGTCCATAGAAATATTCTGATAGGCCACTGTAGCTGTAGGCACTAATGAACGTAGAGAAGCGATTGATAGCGATTACTTAGCCAGCACCCTTGCAGACTCGAATTCATGCCATACCACATCTAATCTGCTTGAATAGGCAGCCATCATCTACGCTGTGGACTGATTGCTCTTATTTTTGTTGCGACCAGGGAGGATGCCATCAAAGTTTGTGGACTGATTGCATTTTCTTAGAAGTTTCCAAAGCCATTTTAACAAACCATTTCTTTACATATCCCGTAATCTACTAATCCATGAGAGGAAATTTCTTTTGATGGATTTCTGGGCAGTTATTCAACGTATTTTTCTCTTTACTTGCTGTTGCTATTTTGAAGCACAGTGTGTTGTCCCAGTGGTCTTGTACTGGTGTGTTTGCTGTCAAACTCGAGGGAACTTGATGTGGAAGTTACAATTTATGTTGGTTGCTTGTGAGGTTTGACCAGACTTTTTCTATGGTAATTCATACATGATAATTCGTCATAAATAGCCTTGAAGGAACATTTTGACAACTAAAATGCAGGCCTTTTTCATCCTCTTCCTTATCTTTTGAGTTTATTTCTTATCTTTTGAGTTTATTTCTTGTTGAGATTATTCCAGAGAGGTAACTCTTTAACATCTTGTTGAGATTATCCCGATCCATGGGCCTTGCAATACTTTTCAAAGCACCAGAATCTTCTCCAAAAAGTAGAAGGTAAGAGCCTCTTTCACAGGTCCAATGAAAACAATTTCAAGTTTAATTATAACATTGCAGGGTACTGGGCCGGTTCAGTTTCAGAGTAGATTTGTAGCTTGAAATGAATAGCCTCACTCAGAAAATTGAAATTTTATTTTGACTGTAAGGGAACGAAGTTACAAACAGAGTGCACTTCACCAGCTTTGAAAGGGGTTTTGATATTCTACAGCTCCAAATCCGGATTGGAAATATATACTCCAGTTTAAAAATATTCCTTGAGGTAACAAACTACAAATTCTTACTAAAAGAAACCTCAATTCACAGGTCAAGAACCTTTGAAACTAATTATTTTGTATGGTCCAAAAACTAGACCTAGGGCAACCAGATGTCCTAAAAATTTTAAAATTAGAAAACTGTTTATCCACAATAATTTATTGATAGAGGAATGATGACCGAACTCAAGGATGTTGAAGCTGAAAAATGCACCCCTTATGAAGTAGTCTGAAATGAGAACAAGACCAATTAAATCTACAAAACAATGTGATAAGGATGCCACTGTTGAAGGATATTTGGCAAAGTTTCCATATTCAAAAGGAAGTAAACTCCACAAGCAAAGAAAATGAAAGCCAATATGTGTTGGTGTGAAGAGGCACCGGAAGAAAAGCTACTGCCGATTCCCTGTTTTCTGCTTTTCTAATTTGAATTTTGTCCATTCTGCTTTAGTGAAATGACATTTGTTTCTTGGTTTGCATTTCATATTTCAATCGCTATTTTTTATCCACTTGGGTGTTGGGTGAGTGATCTGATGGTTGGTCTTTGTTGCCTCTCAAATTTTTGCACAAGTGAGTATTCCAGTAGTTTTTCACATTATTGTGTGTTCAACCTGGTAATCTCTTTGCATTAAGGACCATCTGCTGATAAAATCAATATTAATATCATTCTTTTCTATCTTTCTTTTATTCTGCTGATAGATCACAGAAGGTGTTCCAAAACATTACTGAAAAACTGCAGCACAATCAAATCTGAATACAATATTGAATAATAGTAACTGGGTTGAGGACTAACATAATTTTTATGTCAGACCAGTTTCAAGATGGGATGACACAAAGCGCAAATCAAAGTGAAAAGAGCTTTGGGAAAACAGTTCCTCATACTTACAAAGAAGCACTGTCCACAAATTTTGTGGTCAGACATGGTTGAGGACTAACAATAATAATTTTGTGGTCAGACCAGTTTCAAGATGAGATGACGAAAAGGGCAAATCAAAGTGCAAAGAGCTTTGAAAAAACAATTTCTCATATATATACAAAGAAGCACTGTCCACAAATTATCGTGGAGGAAATGAAATGCGAGTTATGGATAAACAAATTCTTTCATGATTACGAAGAATCACTGTCCACAAGCTCTAAGTAGTTAGAAATAATATTGGCATCCGCAAAATCTAAATAGCATGGTATTATAACCTCTGGCGGCCTGTAAAATCTCAATGGAGTCCACTTGTGAGAATGGCTGGCTTCTTGTACATAAGAGATGGGGGAAGGGTTGACACATGATGATTTATCTATTTCCAAGAAGATGGAGTCATCTCCGTACGGAATTTTGAAGAATATGATTCAAACAGAAAATCAATGCATGTTCAGAAATTATTTTTATTTTGCATAATTCTTTATGCTCATTTGTGTTTCCGATGCGGGCCGTAATAATTCTGGCTGTTTGGCAAGTAGATTTTATAGCCTCACTAGATGAAAAACTATTAATTGGACCATCTAATGCTTATATGTTGAGCTTCACAGATATCTTGAGCCTTGCTCTCATAGGAGTTGCGGAGAAGAAGTATGACTGAATCAAGTAATTTTGATACTGCAGAAGGAACAGCTCCCCTGGTTCCTTCAATGCTAATAATGAAGTTCTGCCATGGCCCATATTTGGTAAAGCCTTGTATTCTCTCACATTCGAAAGTTTTTGTATAGCACCCATTGGTTTCTACATATGCTGGAAAGCCATTCTTACAGAAGTTTTTTTTTTGTCTGTAATTTTTGTTTGCAGGCACAACTGGCTGGATTAACTCTAGGAGACTTGGTAAAAGAACGGCTTGAAATTGCCTTCAAGCAGAACATATATGCCTTGCTAATTGTTGTGTTGTGTTCAAGAACCTGAAGTGTGTGGTTGTCTCTATATCTTTCATGAAGTTATCTTAGGTGGGTAGATCAATTTGACCTTTTTAACATCCATGATTTTTTGTGCAGGAAATAATGAGTGTATGAGAAGCCACCAAAGAAGATTTTATTGCATTTAATGTTGTAGAGTGATACCTAATATATCTCAATTGTTATTGCAGTCAATGTTAAAGCAAATTTTAATTTTAATTTTAATTTTCGTGTTGCAGTTCAGTCAACTAAGTTGTAAATTGATATGTAAGAGAATTTGTTGTTTAATATAAAAAAATTATTTGCTAGGGTAGGGGTTGAATTGCCCCCTACTCAAGGCTGCAGGGATGGTCACTGGCCATGTCCATTCTTTCGTCTTTGTTGATTTTTATATTTATTTTTATTTTTTATATTAATTTTTATTATATTAAAAGTCATCACAATTATTGATTTGACATTATTATGTAGTGCAAATTTAAGTATTACAATCTTTATTAAATATAATGTAATCTGGTAATCTTGTGAGTGTTGTGTTATTAGTGATCTATTTTAAAACTTATTTTGCATGTTCAAACTCTGACAATTTAGTATTTATTTTTTGCATTTATTATTTATATTAAGTGTGTATTTAGGCTTTAGTATACATCAAATTATTTATCACTAATAAATCTATTTTGGGATTTTCTTTGTTTGTTCTAACTTTAACACTTTGGCACATTTTCCTCTGTTATTAGCAATCTATTTTACAACTTATTTTGCATCTTCAAACTTTGACAATTTAATATTCACTTTTTGCATTCATTATTTATATGAAGTATGTATTTAGGCTTTAGTATACATCAATTTATTTATTGTTTGTTTATGAAATATGTGTTTGAATTTTGGTATTGACTTATATTTGATCCATTGTGGGATTTGCTTTGTTTGTTTGTTTGAGCATTAACACTTTGGCACATTTTCTTGATTGTTCTAATTCAACATCCCCTAGTTTTTTGTTGGAAATGTGCTTGAACTATAATCATTTTCTTTGGTGCATTTTCTAATTTGTAAATGTGTGAAGCATGTGCCTCAACAAACTCTATGAAATCTGTTTCAACTTTTCACAATCACATTGTGTGTGTTTGTTGTTTTTATTTCATGTGAGTTTGAACTAGTTTTGTGTGAAGTTTGTTTTTACTTTGACATTTTCTTTGTTTGTGTTGAACTTAAATGCTTATTTCATGTGTGATTGAATTAATTTTGTGTGGGACATGCTTATATTTTAACTCTTTCATTCACGTTGTGTAAATTGTGTACTAGCTTTGACCTTCACCTGTGTGAAAATGTATGTTTGAACAAGATATGTGTGAAGCTTGTTTGAACTTTGACATTTAATTTGTATGTGTTGAACTTCAATGCTTCATGTGTGATTGAACTAACTTTGTGTGGCATTTTAAGCTTTCACATTCACTTTGTATAAAATGTGTGCTAGCTTTGGCATTCCCTCATGTGTGATGTTTGAACAAGATGTGTGAAGTGAAATGATGTTGCATAAAGTGTCTTTGAACTATCACAACCGCTTATGTCAAACCATGTGTTAAACATTAGCATTTGCTCTAGTTTTTGAAGTGTGTTCGAACAAACAATGAGTGAAATGAAAAAACTGTTTGAAATAAATTTTAACTTTGACAACCTCATTGTTGTATTTGTACTTTAATGTTCACTGTATATAAAGAGTACTAACTTTGACATTCACTTATGTTGTATGTTTGAACTTTGGCTTTCACATTTTTTGTAATTGTGCTTTAACATGCTTGAACTTAAGTGTTTACTGCGTATGTGGTTGAAGTAACTTTTACAAAATCTTTCTAAATTAAGCATGTGTTTACTTTTGTGTGTTTGTACTTTGATATGTTTTAACTAACCTTGTGTATATTTAAACTTGGGTATTACTTTGCACATATGTGGAGTTTGTTTGAGCAAACATTGTGCAAATGCATTTTAACTTTGACATATGTTTTGCTATGTTCATACTTTGATGTTGTATGTTTGAACTTTCATATTCACTTTGTGTGAAGTGTGTACTAAATTTGAGAATCACTTGTGTTGTATGTTTGAACTTTGCCTTTCACATTGTTGTATTTGCATTTTAATGTTCACTTTATATAAAGAGTACTAACTTTGACATTCACTTATGTTGTATGTTTGAACTTCGGCTTTCACATTTTTTGTAATTGTGCTTTAACATGCTTGAACTTAAGTGTTTACTTCGTATGTGGTTGAAGTAACTTTTACAAAATCTTTCTAAACTAAACATGTGTTTACTTTTGTGTGTTTGTACTTTGTTATGTTTTAACTAACCTTGTGTATATTTAAACTTGGGTATTACTTTGCACATATGTGGAGTTTGTTTGAACAAACATTGTGCAAATGCATTTTAACTTTGACATATGTTTTGCTATGTTCATACTTTGATGTTGTATGTTTGAACTTTCATATTCACTTTGTGTGAAAAGTGTACTAAATTTGAGAATCACTTATATTGTATATTTGAAATTTAGTGTCAAGTGTGTTTGAACTTTGGGCTCACTTGAATGTGTGTTTGTTCTTTGACATTATTGAACTAAAGTGTTTACTTTGTGTGCATTTGAAGTAATTTTTTGTGAAACGTGTTTAAATTTGGCATGTTTGAATATATTTACATGTTTATTTTATGTGTGGTTAAACTATGTCATGTGTTCATCTTTTTTGTTTGAAAATCATTTTATATAAATTATGTTTATATGCTGGAAAGTTAATTTTGGCATTATTGTCATTGACATTTATTGTGTATGGTGAGTGTCTTGATTTTGTTGTTTGAACAAACAACATGCTTTTGTATTTGAATTAACTTTGGCACTCACTTTGTTTAATGGATCTTTCAATTAACTTTGACATTCACTTTTGTAGCGTGTGCATTAACTTTATCATGCTTGAGAAAATTTGGCGCACAACATGTTTTGTAACTTTGGCATTTATTGTGTGGTTGTACTTTGTGTTAATTATGTTTAGAATTAACTTTTAGTTGTGTGTGTCTATCCAGTTGAACTTTGTGTTAGTATGTTTACAACTAGCTGAGAGAGAGAGAGAGAGAGAGGGGGAGGGCGAGGGCGAGGGCGAGGAGGAGCGGGAGCGGGAGGGAGAGGGAGAGGGGGGGGAAGAGAGAGAGAGAGAGAGAGAGAGAGAGAGAGAGAGAGAGAGAGAGAGAGAGAACCAAGGAATCATTGCTGCAAGGTGTCCAAAAAATGAAAATAAAGAAAAGTTCAACTGGTTCAAGAACAAAGGAAAGGAGTTATACCTTGCTGAGAAAGGTGTCACACACATGCAAAGACAAAGACCTATACACTACCTAAGGATGTAAACCGATCATTGAAATATCATCGAGACTGATGAACTGGTCAAAGTCACAGTTGACAAACACTTGTGTGACTCTTTGACCGAGATTTGTTGCAAAAAATCTGTAAGACTTTGTGTTATGAAGAAGATCGGTACAAGGCATAATTGAAGGATTTAATGCCAACAATTAAGGCATTAAAACATTGGGGAATCTCAAGATAAGGAGTAAAGGAAAGTTTGTGGCACACATCTGTCATTTCCTTTATAAAACAAAAAAAGCATATGGCATGCATCTGATATTTCCTCTATGTATTGAGACTCAACTGGATGATGGATCTAAAGGAGACCTTTGCGGAGGTCGCGCATGCAAAAAATGGGGAGGGAAAGAAGACTATTTATTCTTCAACCTGTGAAGAATATCTGTCCTTCATTCTTCCAATATTATATCTTCAAATCAAATTAGATTTTGGTTGCACGCGTAAAACTCTCTGAACTCCCTAAAACTCCTCCTGAATGCATGCAATTCCACATTGATCTCCAATTATACTCTTTGACTATTTTGATAATTTATTGTATTTAAAATAATAGTTTAATAAAGTAATTTATAGAATATCACTTTATCAAATATTTCATAATTAAGTTAATATAAAATATAATATTAATAAAAATAAATACCCACTCCTTATTGCATAATATGCATGTAACTTCCTTATTTGTCAATTTTAATTAATCTAAAAATAAATAATACTATAAATATATTTACTAAATTATTTTTTTAAGTTCACTTTAATAAACATATTTATTATTTTATTTATTTTTTAGTAAGTAAATTATAATATAGTAATATGCACACTAGTCTACTAAAAATTTATTATTTAAAAATAATTAAATAAATAAGAAATAAAATAAAAGTCAAATAATTAAAATACAAGCCAAACAAATAAAATTTTCCTTGTGCCGACATGTTATAAGTGGATAGAATTTTTCATTAGGAACACACCCTATCATTTTAGTTTTCCGCTGCCTCACCAAAAATGAATTAGAGACACCTGCTTCCCGCTTCTGGTCATAATCAGTTTTGCTAACCTCAGGTGTGTTTGGAGACTACTACCTCTTAATCACGGAGCTGCTTCCCACTGTCATGGCATCCAGTGGATTAGGGTTTCAAGCCAGCTTACACATTCACCACCATAGTGATCTATATATCGACCCGCTTGCCGTCATGATGGCATCACAAGATCATTTGGAAGTGTTAGGAGGGAGTTACCAGTAATATTCAAATCGTTATTCCAGGTGTGTACAAAGTATTCCTTTTTCTCTTTATTTGTGTTCATTTAGATGAGTAGCTGGATGTTCACAATTGTATAGAATTGCTATTACAGTCAAATTTGAAACAAATAGTATAATACTATTTCCTTGCATTTGTGCTTGCAGGAAATAAGGCATATCTGAAACCATCCTCTGCAAGATCTGCGACAAGTATCTTCAACGTCATCCGTCTCTGTTGGATGCCATTTAGGCATGGATTTTTAAGTTTATTTTATTCCCAAATAGAAGATGTTGTTGAAATTGTTGAATATGTTTGTTATACCTACTAATTTTCATTTATTTGAAGGCTTCAAAAGCCTTTCCAACAAAATCTATTTTGGGCATATTTGTAGTGTGACACCCTTTGAAACAACATTTTGGGGAAAAATACGAGAAAATTTATAAAGTTTAGGTTAACAAATATCAATAAAACCTCATTATTTAGCCACAACTATCCTTGATTCGAATTGGGCTTGATTACTAACATCAAGATTTTACAACCGCTCTACAATAGAGATTACAGAGGGAGGAGATGCAAGTTTTCAATGAACATTTTTGATACTGATGAGTGATTGTAAGTGGTGAGTAAATCATTCTCAGACTTGCTTGTCGCTCACATATGAGCCCATGCCAAGTACTCACTCAGCTTTCCAGCACCATGAATTCGCATGGGCTTGCCCATGCTTAGAAAGAATTTTTGGATGCTACTTTTCTTATGCCCTCTCAATCTTATTTAATTGTAGCAATGAAATAAATACAAGTGCTTGCATATGTGTCCAAATGACTCTTTTGAGAAACTCCTATGGCTGGCTCCGTTCATTCGTGTGAGGTTAAAGCTCTTCTCAATGGATACGCTCTAATTTTTTCTATTGGCTTTGTGGAGCTATTCTCTTTTTGTTTCTGTCTTATGACCTTATGTTATGTCGACCAACAAAACCTTTCATCCTGGCTCAATGGTCTTTGGTTGGGATCCACTTTTTGTTCGCCGGATTCATGTTGAAAGGATTCATGCCCTCAACATTGTCTCTGCATACCCCACCTGCGATATTTGCCAAACGTTTCTAAAGCATTTAATTTTTGTAATATTAGCCACATGATCCAAATGAACAAGCTAACAAATGATTGTTGGGTGTGGGCGGCTACATAAATGCAATTAGGGATCCAGAATCCCCTCCTAATCTGTAAGAATTATTTAGGCAACATTCCATGAGACCTCATTTTGTTGAGCCATTTTATCAAAAATATGGCACACCTTCTGCAGATAACAAATTGGAACAAGCTTGTTACTACTTGAATGAGGCAAACTACTACAACATCTAGTATTAGTTGCAGTGTAGCCAAGGGACGATTAGTTGCTTTAGGATTAAGAGTCAATTTTCAACTTCAAAGGTCTGGGTATATGTTAAAAACTAAAAATGGCTTCCAACTTCTTTCTCACTGCAGTATTACTCATGGATTTGTAATGTACATATTTCACAGCATACTCAACCTTGACCATATAAAAATTGATCAAAACTAGGAACATATGATGTATTGACCCAACAAATAGATATATTGAGTAAATGTTGAAGACATATTTGTTGAATGGAATGATTCATGCATATTCTTACCAATTCCATCTATAATCCACAAATTAAAGATATGTTAAATTTCAATTTCATGACTTTACATGTCATCATAACCTAATTCCTACACTACATTCATTGTGTGTTATATGATCAAATCTAATTATTTTCTACATTTCATAAAGTGTCTATATGCATTCAATATCTGATGACTTACACATGCATCTAATTTTTGTGGCATTTTGGAACTAGAATTTCTTAATTCCTTTGTACAAGCCCTTAGAAGATACCTGATATAATGTTATTTGTGTTTCATATGTTAACTTTGTATTCACATATGTTGTTTTTGCTAGATTGCATTTCAATTGATAAAAAAATATACGATTAAGTTTTCACATTTACTGTGTGTCGTCTATTTTACTCATTCATCATATAAGTGATTCTTTGCTTATGTTATGTGCACTGGGCATCGTATTGGAACAGAAGAGGTAGAGTCCTCTCCTATCTCAAATCCACTTTATGTTGAAGCAGCTGTGGTTGGTGTAGAGAATGAGGTACACCCTATAATTGTATTAAAGAAAGATTGGTACTATTCATGCTCAAAATGTGTCCCTTTTATAAACATTGATAAGTGATATGGCGAAGCTCTTTTATTGTCAACTATGATGTTCTTAAGTGGAATGTCCTTCATATTTTGCAAAACTCATGTTTTTTTTAATAACATCAAACAATATAAGCCTCTGAATTATTTTTTACCATTGTACAAATAATTGCACTGGTGCAGGTCAAGTTATGTGTTTTAGCAGTACAACACTTTCTTTTCACAAAACCTTACTCTTTTGACTTGAGGAAATAATTACTGATCTATCCACTTGTAGAGGTGACTGGTTGGGTTGCAAAGCTACTATGTGTATGATTTGTGAAACTCAGATATGCAATGTGCCTGTTGTTAGGTATTAGTATATGAGGGTTTCTTGCCTGCAATACTAGTTTTCCCCTCTTATAGTGGTATGGGCATTCAATTAGCTGTAGACTAGCAATCCACTTGACTGGAAACTCTAGGAATGGTCTGAGATCAGCTTCCATCAGTCTTCATCCTGGTTCTCCTGAGGCGTGGAACCCTCAGATGGCATTGAATTTGCCTACAGCAGCACTCTTTTTTTAATTTTAATTTCTGCAGCAAAAATGAGATTTACATAATATAGTGTGTGGGAAGATGGATGTAGATTTTTGATAGTTTGCTACTTTCTAGAGGCTGTTGAAAAGAGAATATGGAATTAGTTGAAAAATGTTTGTGATAGAGGAGTATGGCTGTTTGGAAACTTAAATCTTGTGGAAATTGGGTAGAGTGAGTATGAGTTGCTTGCCTATATAGATTTGCCTTTGATTGCTGGTAATTAAATATGTAATCAGATGCTGGATAGGTAGGTATGTTGATGTAGCATGTACCTTGGTAGTATAAACTTATTGACTCATGTTTCATGAGTAGTGGTTCACAAGAACCCATCTCTCATGAGAATGAATGGTCCACTTAGCACTATTTTCATCTAGGTGATGCTCACAGAGGTGAAGCATTGGGACTTCCTAGGAGGTCACCTCTGTGAGCATCAACTAGATGCAATGAGTGCTAAAAGGACCACTCATTCTCATGAGAGATGGGTTCTTGTGAACTACTGGTCATGAAACATGGGTCAATGAGTTTGACCTGAAAACTACACAGTTGAATCCTGATAGCAATATCATAGATTGTCAAAGGTCCATCTACATATCAAAGACTTGGAAGATGATTTAATGCCCATGTCCCTATTTCAACTTGTAGAATAATTATAGCTTGATTTGAATTGGATGGGTAGGACTCTTTCCCATTCATTCCTATTATTTTTGGTCATGTTTTATTGTCCCTTGTTGACTCTAAAGCCCTTGGGACTAATCTCCTTCGTAGGATACTATGTTGGAGATCGAGCGATAGTCTTAAATTTAATCCCTTAGTTGTTTTCATTGTTTAGAGTCCATTTTGTGTGATGTCTATTTCTTGGTGTGCCCTAAGTGTTGGAAATATCACATCATTCACATCAGTTTCTTAGTTTGTCATATAATTATTTGTTGAGGAGTGCTTGTTTGTATCATGAGTTGTTAAAAAAACTCATCTATATAGAATAGTGGTCATTGGAGGCATAACAATTCTCCTATAATAGGAGATGAAACTACTATAAATTTTAAAATTTATGATATCATTTTATTGAAGTGAGAGAAGAAATATAGTATTATTTGTGTGCTAAATCTGCCCTCAATTCTCCCACACACTACCTCTATTCACATTACCCTAAAAATGATATGACCTACAGCAACTTTTTCTCCAAATATTAGCAGCAATCCTAGTCTTAGACCTAACTGATGTAGCCTCCACTCTCACATGAATGAAGTTCAATTAGTTGCATTGAAACTGATGGTACATCATGCAATGCCTATAAGAGTTCATGTATTGACCAAGTCCATAAACAATGGCCTCAATGAAGTCCACCACAGAGGAATAAGATACAAATGCAGTATGCCACCACATGGCATCTTCAATCTTCCATTTGCAAATGAGTACCTAGCATTTAACACTACGCAACAGTCATAGTTAAGAAATGGAATCCCATAAATCCATTAAACAAGGGAAACTTCACCTTAGGATACCACTTCCCTCAGCATCAACATACACACTCTCTGTCTGCTCTCTACCTATTGTGCTCTACAATTCCTTCGTGCACTTTGTTTGCTGCCATCACTTGGTCATTTGTACTTGTCCATGAAGAGGATTAAAACAATTTTTTGACCATCAACATTGAGATCATATTCCATGATCCATCATAAGAATACAATAATTCAAGAATAAATTGATGATCAAAAAATATTTACACACAACATTATTAATAAATTATGGATTGTGGATTTTTAGTTTCTGAATACTTTTTCAAGACAATTTTTTTATCAAAATATACTTTTAAATTTATTTATAATTTTAGTAAAACCTTTTTATTTAAAAAATCAAATGTGGTTGAATCATAATGTATTGAAATTTACTTCACTAAATTTTATGTGAAACAATCTACCCACTCATTATTAAAAAATTCTATAAGGAAAAAAGAGTGCTTCAAATCTAAATCTACATTTGTACATATGTGAAGAAGTTTGAAAATCGTTTGGGGGTGTGAATGGGTATATATTGGCCATCAATTTTGATACCTAGAGAAGGTCAATAAGAAGACAAATAAATGATAATTTTTACAATCATTAAATAAAATATATATATATATATATATATATATATATATATATATATATATATATATATATATAATTTTATCAAAAGAAAAATAGTGATCTGCCCACTGCCTCCCAAGAATGAAATGGCTCCCTCCCTAAAACAGGATACCATTGCCACCCAACAAGGTGGGAAAAGCTATAACCTAGAGCAAGGAAAACTCAGCTTTGCATAGAGAAATATGTCACCTTCCAATGTAATAATAGTCACTCATGGGTCGAAAAATATGTCACCAACCAAAAAGATGAAACTTCCACAAAGAATGGAAATGAACACCAAGCCACCAGAATCTATATCATTGCCAATGCGGAATGGGAGAATTTGCTCAAACACTACTAGTACATGATAGATTGCATGCAAGAAAGGAAATGGTTGCATGCATGAGAAAGACGGAATCAACTGCTGCCATGACAAGGGAACATTCATGCCCTATCACTAGCCACTGGACTTTTTTGCTACCTACCCAATCATTGCCCAATGCACTTTTTTGCCGGTTGCCTCTTTGACTCCATTCTATCTCTCATCTTCTCTGTTATCCTACAACCTCTGACCCTTCTACTTCTGATGATTCCACTTCCATAGTACCACACTCAAAGGCATTTCAATTACATACTAGCTTGGACAAATAGTCACCAATGCAATGAAGTTGTCTGGATTCATCCCATAGCATTATTAAGCCCATCTTGCCAAATGTCACACTTGTTGCTCCATCCTCTAGCACCCAATAGCATCGCCCTTAACCAAACCTACAACATTATTGTAAACAATATCATTGCTCAGCGTAAGTGAATCTAACAAAATAATCACACCCAATCAAAACTAATGCTACGAAGGCTCCCAGGTCATTTAGAACACTCGCTGCTCTACTGCTCACAAACTTGAGGCCATTCAGAACACTTGCAGCACTGACCCTGTCGGTCCAATATAAAATAGTCAATTTCGTATCAGTACCTTTTTTCTTAGAGACAACCCCACATGATGCTACAGGCAATTTATCATCACTGACAGGCAGAAATGGTTGAAAAAGGCACACAGACACACATATACATAGCTCTGTAAACATGTGTCTATTATGGCCTTCAGTCACAGACAACTATTTACTGCAAAGATAATTTAAGCTAATATTTCACTTGTGGAGGTTTGTAAAGAGCTAAGAACTGCTTCTGGCAGGTACTGTTGCAAACTTCTGGCATAAATAAATCATTTCCTCCAACAAAATAGTTTCAATGTGCATTGTCCCACTAGCACTAAAAATATCAAGTATTTTTTCATAAAGCTTGTAATCAAAGAGAAGGTACAAATAACTATGTAAATCTTTGTTAGATCTTGCAACGATTACATAAAATTGTATAAGCCAGTTCATGAGATTGTCTCATGACAAATTATGCCCATTCGGCTATTACTCAAGTCTAGTTTAAAAGTACATGCATTCCCTTGTAGCCATTTCTATTTCAAGTGCACCATTCCATGAGTCTATATATTAAGAAGGAACAAAAATAGAACACGTAACTAAAACTGGTTTATCATTTCACATGGAAAATTTTAATAAATCTATTGTCACTCAAGAAAAACTCAGAATTGTTTGCACAAACATATAAGCAAATGAATCATGCGGAATTTTACATCCATAATGATTTATTCATAAACCAGTAATAACACCTATCACCTATTTTATATTTTTTCAACTAATAAAGATCTAGGTTAAAACCTCTAAAGGTGGGAGTCCAAAAGCCCAACTTAATATACATAATAATTGCTACTTTGGGTGGGTATTGCTCTCTGTCACAAACATAGTTTCCCCGACAACGCTAACAGAATTATGAACAATATCCTTATGATGTTAACTTATACAACACTAACAAAATACTCCTGCACTGCTTTCTTATGAGGCGTGCTATGGAGTATGGACTATGCCCCTACCCTACTTATAAGTTATGTTCCTAGTGGATGCTTCAGTGCTCGCCTCTGCCCTTGTTTCCCCTTGCTACACTCCATTCCTCAACTGGCTACTTATAAATATTATTCTTGGAATTCCCCCATGTCTTGTCCTCATGCTTCATCTCCTTGGCTATTTTTCAATACAACTATTGTTCCTAGGATTTCAAGGCTACTTAGAGTTCCGACCACCCCTTTCTGTGTTTCCCTGCCAAGGTATGGATCGATGAAATATAGCTTGTAAGATACTGTGCGGTATGAGAAACGCCCCTGCACTACCAATATATCAAAAAATTTTGACTAATTGGTGACGTACCACATTCAGTAGCAGCAGTTATAGATAGTTTCTAATTGGGATATTGTCCTCCTCCAACTTAGATGTCATGATCTAGTTTATCCCATCATTTAGGCTGGAGTACAGTGCACTTGAACCCAAATTCAACTTGTCTAATTGGATGTGACAATCTAACTAGTTTCAATATTTAAATTGTTTCAATGGATGTGACATTTTACATGATTTCTATGCATATTATTCTTAGAATAAAGTTGTTGACTCATTGATGGTATCCATCTTAGTAGTCTAACATGTGTAAATTTTATATCATTCCTCATTGCAGAACCATAGTTATCGAAGAACCGGTGACATCAACCAGAACTAAGCCAGCAATAAAAGAGAAACCCCAGCTAAACATATAACTCAGCGTACAAAAACAGGATAGATATCATATTAATACACCAAAGACGACAACCAAAACAAAACTGCAAATACCCTAACAAATAAAATACATACAGATACCCTAGTCCTAAAATAAAGTACAAAAACTTAGAAGTAAAAAATATAATAAAATCCCTAAAACAACTAAAAATGAGATTTGTATTAATAGAAAGCTACAAGAAAACCCTATCACAGGCACCACAAACTACAGTAGCATGCAAACTCTATAGAGGCTAAGCCACCGAACTCACGTAACCCTTACAAAAAAGCTCTCAGTTTATTGATCTTTCATCATAGTAGACCTTAGTATAGCGTATATTGCCTTAGGGCAAACAATCATTGAGCTCTGCAAAACAAATATTACTGATATGTGATGGGAATCAGAAACATATTGCAATTATTTAAAATCAGAATGAGTCATAAACACATAATGTTTGTAGGAATGGAAAAATGCAGCGATGTGGCATTCACCTAGAAAACCCCAATCCTGACCCCTATTCTGTTTCTCAAAACCTCCTCTGCAAATGCATATGTAATTAAGTATAGCCTTACCAAGCTGGGTATAGAATATTTATTTTTATGATCAGAAAACCTTTTTATTGACAACAACAATAGGATACATAATAAATGGATATTGAAATGACTAGACACAAATAAAAATTATATTACCTAATGAAAGGACCATGGCCATGGCTACCCATCACTAGAAAATGTGCCCCCATTTTTTGAGCAGCTTCACGGATCTTCTCTTTTGGCTCCCCAATCACAACATGGGTTTTTGCACTCACATTGTAATGACTGCAGATATCCAAAGCTCACTTGAATATCTTGTGGGTAATCCTCAGTTCTTCACATTCAAGATGATAAAACACCTCGTTGATCAAAATCTATGCTGCACGGTACACACATTTAACAATTTACATGTTAATCATCAATGTCTAATCCAATAATGGACAATATTTTCACAAAAAATGGGCTAAATATCCTATTGAAATTGGAGCAACTTATAAACTAACCCCATGTAGCGGAGAAAATAGTGTAAACAAGCATAAAGGTGCCCACAATCTCAGCACCCAAACCATCACCCTTGGTGTAGCCATGAGCCACAGAGTTTGTCCCGCCCTTGAGCAATTCATAGTTGGCGTGGCCCTCGAAACCCTTGACAACTCTTGCTCCATAGATGGCGCCCAAGCACTGGCATATCATGTAGAACAATTCTCATGGCAGCGACAGCTTCCTCGCCAGGAACAACCCACTAGATTTATGTGCCCACCTGCCCACAACCCAAAAAACCATTAAATCGAACCCCAGAAAGCCTTTGAATCAAAACCCATAAGACCTACAAATGACTTTCTAATGAAATGGATTCACTACTATAGGTATGGAACTACCTATTGAAGGGGTTTAGACTTTTCCAACTCCTTCCCAAGTCTCTCCAAAACTTAACACAATTAAACCCAACTTTGGTCTTTAGGGACAAATTCCTTGAATTTGGCTAATTGTGGGATTGAAAGCTTTTATCACTAGAATCACAATCTAAGACCTGAAGACTCTTAGATTTGACATATACAACCAAAATTTACAATTTCTTGGGCTCCCAACAACCCACAAACAGTTCTTCTCAATTAGGCCTAGAAATCCTACTAGGTCTCCAAACCCTGATTTTTGTAAATGGTTTCCAAAACTCCTGAAGGACTCGGCTAACAAATCACAGATTCTGATACTCTTTTGGTAGTTCTTTCAGACCCCAAAGTCATAGGTGATGAAACCTTTCTAGCATACCCTAACTCCAAACAATTCCACAGACCTAATTAGCCAAATTAGGCTTGGGTTTCAAAGCAAAGACTAAGGGATGGGTTCACAGATCCAAACCTTCACTTCCAAGGTGTTCTCCTAATCAAATATGAACAAAAACCTTTAGCGACCAAGTCCTCATTACATCATCTCCTCTTTGTTTCCTTCAATCTCTCTAAAACTTGTCAAATACATTGAAATATTTGACCTAGGGCTGGCTCCCAATGAAAACTACAAAGAATGAGGTGTCACCTCAAAAATCTATGCAGCAATTACCAAATTCTCTTTCCTGCCATTCTTATTTCTTAGCATCTTGATTTTGCAAACTGTTTTCTTCAAATTGAAGTTCAAAACCTTAGTTGCTTTCTCCAGCATGACCCAAACTACTGATCGTCATCTTGCCAAATCCACACAATGTCTTTGAGAGGAGGTTTGAACTCCTAATTATAGAATTTCTCATATTCTATTGTGTCCTCACAGGATTTTTTCAACTCCACTACAAAGAATGAAGGTGTTACCTCAAAAATCTCTGCAGCAACTACCAAATTACCTTTCCTACCATTTTTATTTCCCTGCATCTTTATTTTGCAATCTGTTTTCTTCACATTGAAGTTCAAAAGCTTAGCTGCTTCCTCAAGCTTTGAGCTTATACTAGAAAATGACTGAGTGGATGTAAAGCACTTCTCACTTTTTGCAATGTTTTTCTCTTCAAATAGATGAGATAGATCAAAGCCACGAGAAAAACAAATGATATCAAATGCATTTAAGCTTGTTGGCTTCTTTACATGGGTGTTTTCAGGGGATGAATTCTGACTCATCTCGGAGCTCACTTCATCAAAACTACTGCTAACAAGGTCATCATCCTCTATCTCAAAATGCAAAGGCTTGAAATTCTTTTTGAACCATGGAGCTTCCATCAACCGAGGGATAGTGATTCGCATTTTAGGATTGGGATCTAACAACTTGTTCATTAACCTTCTAACATCATATGAAAACCAAGATGGACATTTGAATTCTCCCTTCAGATTTTATTATACATGACCATCAGATTGGGATCATGAAAAGGTAGATAACCAGCCATCAAAACAAATAGAATGACCCCACATGACCATACATTTGCCTTGGCACCATCATAGCCTTTTCGTGTGATCACCTCAGGCGCAACATATGCAGGAGTACCACAAGTTGTATGTAAGAGACCATCTTGCCTGAGCTGTTGAGTCACTGCACTTAACCCAAAGTCTGAGACTTTCAGATTGCCACTCTCATCTAGAAGCAAATTTTATGGCTTCAAATCTCTATGATAAACTCCCCTGCTATTTTACTATGGCAGACTCAAATAATCAAATAATATATACTAAATGGGTGTTGTAAGCTTCACCTTTGCAACTTGAAGTTCTTTCCTTTGCACAATTCTCTTTCATGCCAGCTTCTCAATCACAAATATAAGCATACTTGTGTTAATTTGATGCATTGGAAGTTGAAAAAATATCAAAAGAAACATATAAATTGATAATACTTTAGCAGTTAAAGCTTGAGCATTAATATTGATCATTAAAGCTAAGACAGAGCACGGGAAGAAGAAAGGTGAAGCACATTTATCCTTTTAATATTAATTATAATGAGAAAATGATATTTGTTGTCAGACTCTCTAAAGCACAAATGCAATAATGAATTCTTTACCAGTTGCAATATAGACTTTGTATGCATTTGTTTCAATTTATCTGTTATAGCCTTCAACACTTTACCTGCCTTTAAAACCATTGCATCTTATTGCTACAACTCACATACATCTTGTCTTTGCCTCTGTTTTTCACCCAGTATTGTTTTTCAATAACACAGATACCTTTTTTTTTAAATAGAACTTTACTAGCAAGGAATATGGATATAAATTTATTTCATTATTAAGGTAGTAAAGATTTAAATTTTAGTTCATTAGCAATCTTTGAATGATAAACGGGTTTAGTGCATGCAATTTATTATTGTGATTTTTTTTGTATCAATAGCCTTCAGCAACTTCACTTACCTTTAAAAATTAAAACCATTACATTTTGTATGTTTCTATTTTTCCAATCAGTAGCGTTTTCAATAGCTTTTGCACCATTTTCAAACAGAACTTGTGATTGAGTTTATTAGGAATAAAAACCAAGAGTAATAACTTTGAAGATCTGAAAGTTGCAAACTTCTCAGTCCCTTGCTTGTTGCAATAATCCATAACTTTCATCTGCAGGTTGGAAGAAGTTTGATGCTTGCTCCTGGCATTAGCTAGTTTTGATGTGTTCTAACATATACTCTTGATATCTCAGGAGCATAGGGATTTGGCAAGAGAAGCTGTCAGGAAGTCATTAGTACTGGTAAAAAATGGGAAATCCGGAAGTCGCCCTTTGCTTCCTTTGGATAAGAAGGCTCCCAAGATTCTTGTTGCAGGGATTCATGCTGACAATCTTGGTTATCAGTGTGGTGGATGGACAATTCAATGGCAAGGGTTAAGTGGTAATATAACTATAGGTGAGGCTCTCATAGAATGCTTTATCATTTTATAGATTAGAAGGTCATCATCAATTGTGTTGAAGTTTCATAATCCCAATGGTTTGTAGGGACCACAATTCTCGAAGCAATCAAATCTAATGTTAGTCCCTCTACCGAGGTTGTTTATGAGCAAAGTCCGGATGCAAACTATGTCAAAGGAAAATTATTTTCATATGCCATTGTGGTTGTGGGTGAACAACCATATGCTAAAACTTTTGGAGATAATTTGAATTTGACAATTCCCTTAGATGGAGGCAATACAATCAACAATGTTTGTGCTTCCTTGAAATGCCTTGTAATCTTGATATCTGGAAGGCCACTTGTAGTGGAGCCATTCATTCCAGTGATGGATGCCTTTATTGTAGCATGGCTTCCTGGCACTGAGGGTCAAGGTGTGACTGATGCAATTCCTTTTCCTCATCCTCAACATCATTTAGTATAGGTCTTGTATCCATGATATACCCTGCTGCTTTCATCTCCCAAGACAAGTTCTCTAACTTTGCGTAGATCTCTTGTATTTGTGGGTGTGATTTGTCTCCTACACTAAAAACGTATATTTTTTTATGGACTTCAATCCAACTACATCTAGGTGTCTTCTTATTTCTTGTATTTTTCATTAATTTTCTTACCTTCTGAACATCACCCCACCTCCCCACATCTGCATATATGTTTGATAGGAGACCATAAGGTGCAACATTTTTTAGATCCAACTCCAAAAGAAGTATCACCACAAATTCTCCAAGAACTAAATTCTTTTGTGATCTACAAGGACCAAGCTTTGTCTGGCTCATTCATTACTGTAGTTTGTCAAGCACTGTAGGAAGAAAAACTTCATTTCAATCCCTCATAGACTTTGATCCCTACCCCAAGTCAACACTATATTATACTCAAGTGACTGTCCAGAATCCAAATCCTTAGTTGTTAAAATTTTCAATGCTTATTTACATAGTACCTGTTCTCCTTAGAAAAAAGTTTAAAACTTAAAGGAGATGATAGCTGGCGCTAGCTATTGAATATTTCATTTCTATAGCCAATGCATCATTTTCCTTTCCTTACAACAAGGAACTAAGTGATATTACTTGTTTGGTCTTCTTTGAACTTAAATCTTGCCTTGGCTTGTTGAAAGTATTGGGGTCAGGTCTGATGGCTCCCATAAATAATTGTCAACTGGAAGTAAAAAAGTTTTGTTTCCAAATTCAGTTGCACACACATAAAGTTGTAGACACTGACCGAACATGCAGTATATTGAAATGAAGGTACCCAAATACCTTCATTTCATTTCTTATATTTTGAGTGGTTGAACATGTAACTGTAACAATACCTATCCATGTTGTGTAATGTGTGTCCAGGCTCAAAAAAATTCTAGATAATTTTCTGGAATTTGGTTTCTCTGTACTGGATTTATGTGACCCAAGAGCTCTGTTGCACCTAGAATCATCAAAATCTCCTGAACTGCATCATTTATTAAGTTTTTTCCTTGACTATCTATATGCATATATGCATAGGCAGACATGCATGTGCATACATACTGATAGACATATAAAAACATGTGTGATAGTATTGAATTGATTTTTTTCTAAAAATATTAATTACATTTTGATTATTTTTTTGCACCATATAGATGCGTATATAATTTGTTGTCCTTCCTGCAGAATTCTCGCTCCAATCACCTATATCTTCTTTGCCTCTGCTCTTCCTATTATAGCATTTGGTGAACAACTTTATAGAGCCACATGTGAGAATTGAGTTGACAACTATATTTTTGTTTTCATCTTCCATTGGTACTAAAACATACTTAATTGCTTTTTATGGATGCTCTGCTTCTAGACATTGGATTTGTGAATGTAAATTTGTTTGATTTCAAAGACTTTTCAGAAAATGTATGGAGCTACCCTCAACAGACATTTTTTATTTGCAAATGGTACCTTAACTACTATTTAGACATTAATTTCTACTGGTTTATGTGGAATTCTACATTCTTTGATTGGGGGGCAACCCCTGTTGATTCTGGGAGCTGCAAAACCCACAGTTCTTATGTATACATATATGTATAATTTTGCTAAAGATAGGAATGACTTGGGACAAAAATTGTTTCTTGCATGGGCAGGATGGTAAATATGAATAATCATAGTATTAGAGAATTCCTATAGCGTGATAGGATCTGGAAAATGACTATATAATGGATTTTTTCAAGGGAAAAGGTATTTTGTATTCGACTGTGTAAAACCCTAATTGATGCAAGGAATGTTATGTAGGGTTTGTGTTTGGATGACACTGCTGCTATTTGTTCTTGCAATTTTTAATGCCTACGTGATCATCAATAGGTTTACAAGAGTAGCCAGAGAGCTCTTTGGCATGTTAATTGTTGTATTATTCCTGCAAGAAGCTATCAAGGTATATGAAGTTTTTTGGTGTAATTTGTCATGAAGATTCTAGTTCTTACCGACTTCATTTTTTTAATCAGACCTCAAGACACTTTTAGTAGCCTATAGGCATCAGGCACACCAATTATTGACATCCTTTTCCTTAAAGCTAATGTGTGGAGGGTATGAATATTCTCAAATTTGGTATATGATCCCAACCTCATCCCTCATGGTATATGGCCTTTTCATACAACAAGACTGGATCCTTAATGGGCTCTTTGCAACTTATTCAATCTCACTGACCAAGGCCCACTTGACAGATTTCATATTTTATTTTTTTTGCTAATCTGATAAAACACTCTTTTTAGGGTATGGTAGAAGAATTTTGTATACCTGAAAATGTCAATCCCAATCTTGAGCAATTCAAATTTCCATGGTGTTTCTCAAATGGCCTATTTGGGATTGTTTTGTCATTTGGCCTATTGCTCACATCATTAAAAAGTAGAAGAGCTTGATCATTCAGATACGACACAAGTAATTTTACTTTAATCTTTAAATATAAGATTTGGGTTGATAAAAGGTTTCTTGCTTAAAGTTGTAAGTAATGACTTCTTTTGGAAACAGGGTTGTTGAGAGGTTTCTTAGAAGATTATGGAGTACCTGTGATGATTGTTTTGTGGACAACTATCTCATACAGTGCAAATGATAGCGTGCATGTTGGTATTCCTAGAAGGCTTAATAGCCCAAATCCCTAGGATCTTGAAGCTTCATCCAATTGGAGTGTGGTTAAGGTAGGTGGAGACTCCCCTTTTCTCTGAGGGATTCACTGACCACTAGGATTTCAATTGCTTCAGTATCCTTCATTTTAATCACCAGTTCTGATGTCTTTGAAGGTGTTTGACTAGTGATTCTTCGTACAACCTATTTTGGTAGGATATGCATAAAGTGCCACCACAATATATTCTAGCTACACTTATCCATGCTATTATGATAGCAGGACTTTACTTCTTTGATCATAGTGTAGCAACTCAATTGGCTCAACAAAAAGAGTTCAATTTGAGAAATCCATCAACTTACCACTATGATTTACTTCTATTGGGCATAATGGTTTTTACCTGACCTTTCTCCTGGCTCACGTCTCAATTTATGCTTTTTCTTTTGTATTTGTTAATTATATTTTTTGCAACATTTTTAATATTATATGAAAGGTTTGAGTTTTCTAATTGCAGGTCTTAATGTGTGGATTGGTTGGAATTCCTCCATCAAATGGTGTATTGCCACAATCTCCAATGCATACAAAGAGCCTTGCTACTCTGAAAAGACAGGTCTCTAATTTACTTGTTAGTCACCCTTTAATATTTAACATGTTCATTCATAGAGCCACTTTTGTTATCTCCAACTAAAATATTTGATGGGGACTGTTGGCATCGCTGTTGAACAAATCCTATTAGCTACAAATAATGAAAAGGTATGATTTGTGTACTTTAATCACCAATTAGTTAATCGCCAATTAGTTATCAAAGTTCTTCTTGACTTGCAGTTTGAATGAAATTTTGAATACTTTGTGCCTTGTAAATCTCTGATTCTGCCCTTTGTGAATAGGATTGGCATGAGGGATGATTTAACAACAATTTAACATTCCTTTCACATTGATATTGAAGTATTTTCAATCGATCTTGATATAATATTTTGATTGTTCATGTACACTACTTTCCATTGATAGTTTTGGTATTGTTTTGAAGGGCATTATGGTGAATTAGGCTCATTCCACTTTATGTTCCTATTGATGCTTGTGGGATGAGTCTGAAACAATGTATTATAGTCTCCTATACTAACTTGAATGCAGGAGAAGTCAGATTGAATGGACGGTGATCACCAAATGAGCAAATGTGCTTGATGAAGGTATAGGGTACATAGTGCCATGTGCAGGTCTGAGAGTTTTCTCTGAATATGGGCAACATTTTATGTTGGATTGTGTTTACCTAGGTCAATTGGATGGTGTTAGGACCTTTGGTTGGGTTCAGAAGTGATTCGAAGTGGTAGATTGAGAAAGCCCTAGCTTTAGGCCCCTTAAAGTGAGGGTTTGATAAATGACTGATCAGATGAGCATGGCACCTCAAAAAAATGTGAAAATATGTTGATTTAGACCATTACTAAAGACTATTTCATGGTTTGAGAGTTTGGAGAGTTGTGGTTGATAGTATTGCTTTGATAATGTGGGCTAATTAGGCCTAATTCTAGTAGGCATGTGTATTGGATCAGATTATCGGTCCAAAACAACCATATTTAGTTTTGAGATATGTTGGAGAACTCACAAATGGGTATTTGAATCCCTATTTTATTTGCCAAGTGTTTTGGAGTAAGTTTGACAAAAGTTGAAAAATACATGATTCCAAGGGCTAATTGAATTAGGCCTAGTAAGGACAGTTTGGTCTTGGGAGTTTGATTCTCGAGATGAACCGGTACAAGGGATTGTAACCAGTTTAGTTTAGATGGAAAAACTTGAAATCATGTTTAGTGGAAACTACTAGTATACATGGTATGATTATTCTTTAAAGGGTACCAGCTCAATGGAAGAGCACCTACTTTACAAGTAGGAGGATAATGGTTTGATTCCATCGTGCCCTAATATGACTAAATATATGACTAAATTAATGACTAAATAAATGACCAAATAAATGACCAAATAAACAACCAAATAAACAACCAAATAAATGACTAAATAAATGACCAAATAAATGACCAAATAAACTATCAAATGACCAAATAAACAACCAAATAAATGACTAAATATATGACCAAACCAATGACCAAATAAATGACTAAAATAGTTTAGTCATAAATTTGGTCACGAGATAAATGACCGGCAATAAACTACCACTGGTCACATGACCAAATTTGGTCATTTATCTACAATTTTTGGTAGTTTATTTGGTCATATATTGTTGTTTTTGTACTAGTGTTGATAATGACAATCTCCAGTTTACTCATAGCTATAAAGCTCCCAAAGCATTGCTATTGTAACGTTAAAGTTATTTCAATCAATTTCTATCAAATTTTTAGTCTTTTGTAACTATGACAAAAATAAGAGAATGGATGATTATAATTGCAAACAAATCCCATATTCATGCAAATAACAATAACTAAAAAATTCACCTACCACCATCAGATTTGAGAACAACTTTTGGAAGCTTTTCTTCTTCCTCTTCCACTTTCACTCCCAAGCAAGCAATCTCTTGGATCAATTCATCAATAGTAATTGCAACACTTTTGCCAAAACGTAAAATCATTATATAATCCTCACAAGTTGCTTGAATATATAAGAAATAAAAATCAATAAATTTCACTTAATATAGCCATCATTAGCCAACATAATATTTATTTCTACTAATGTGAAATATAAAAGTATAAAGGAAGGGGATTAGGGTTTAAAGTTGAAACCCCTATTCACTTCTTTCAAATTACCAAACTTTTGTATTTGAAAATACTATGAAAACTAAAGAAATAAACTACAAAAGCCAACTAGAACACCATTACCTTCTTCAAAATTTTCAGACTATTAAAACCCAAAATATTTTTATGCCACCACAAATAAAAGAGTTGTAAAAACCTAACCCAGAATATTAAAATATGGCTACCCAAAACTTGAAAAACTCACAAACCATCTAACATTTTAGATTACACCAATTTTACAAAATGTGTTAATACAGTCCTAAACACAAGTCTGTAGCTATGAAGGCCATTAATCAAGAAAGATAAAAGAAAAAAAACTAAATTCGATAACAATGTACATCAACCAAATCTGGCTAAAGAGCTACAACAAAACCCAAACTATCACACCTTTTTGCACACTCTCACAATCATTCATGTACAATGTAGCTTGCCTTGTATGCTTAACCAAATACCTTACCATTATTTCACAAAATACAAAAAGGAGTGTAATATGACATATATACTTAATTAGCACAACATTTGACATAAGAATAAGACACCATTTGTGGTGTCGCAAGCATGACACTCCATAATACCCATCACCACTCTTCTTCTGGCAAGAACCTAAAAACCAACCATTGAAGGAAAAAAAACATAGAACATATAATCATGTCTAAAAATAACTAACCAATAAACATATGCACAATATAAGTAAAGCACACCCACATCTTCTTGCTCGGCATGCCCTTTTCCATGGTTGACAAGAGGCGACAAAACAACACTCTACAACAAATGGTGGAGGTATTGGGTGGCAACGTGAAGGAGATGATTAGGTTGTAGTGAAAAATGAAGATCCAAAATTTAGGGTTAGGCTAAGAATGGTCTATAATAAGAACTTTGTAATTAATTTTTTGGTTTTAAACAATTAGAAACAAATAATATTTATAAAATAATTAGATAATTAGAAAATAAATATAGAATATATTTATTTAAATATCAATGCTATATTGTACAATTAATAAATATTATATATTTCATATTAAAATTTTCCATGACAAAATGTTCAATTATTACCAAGTGTTCAATCAAAGAGTGGGAGTGGTAATTGACTATAATAACTAAGAATTTTTTTTTTAAAAAATTTAAACACATTCACTCTAACAATAACCATATCAAATATAATATTTTTTGATGAATAGTGCCTTCTCTATTAATAAAATATAAAAGTTACATATTCACAAAAAAGGGGTCGGGGGACATAGAAATTACCCCATAGAGTTCACACGGCAAAGCCGGAAACAACAAACAACTATTCATTAAAAAAAAATAGGCATAAAGCCTTTAAGCAGCTAGAGTGGTGCTAGAAGGAGGATGATCTTTATCATCAGAACCCCACACATCATTGGGGTTGACAGAGGGTTAGGAAATGACCAACCATCATCTTCTGCTTCTTTCTTCTCTTTCTCTTCCACCCGGGGTGGAGAAATGGCCAGAGCCAGGCGGGGAAACTTGGAGGAGGTGGTAGGATGCCAGTTAGAGCCATGGTGGGTACCAGGAGCGTTAGGAGGGGCAGACTGAGCCAGAGCTAGAGACCACCCAAAAGTACGACAAGGCAGAGAATTTAAGCGGCGCCGCCAACCATCGTCGCCACCTCTAGGAGAGTGGTGGCGGGGAGCCTACGACCGTGGGGTGCGGGAGTGGCGAGCTAAAGAGCTGCACCCACGGTGGTGGCCTTTGGGAGGAGTACCTTCAGCAGAAATGACATCAAGAGGAACCCGAGAAACAGTGCAGGGAGCATTGCCCCAGTGATTGAGTAGCTCTTGTAGGTGAGCCACCTCAAGAGCCACTTTATTAGCTTGAACCTGAATCTACATCATAACATTATTACATATGCAAGCCTTGTTATACAGAGCAACATTCGTATCAAGAAAGCTGTGAGAAAAAATAACAACATTCCTATCTTTCCACAAAGTGAACAAAATCTCCATTCTAAAAGTATGCTAAATCTAGGTAAACATAGATGGAAGTCTAGGAGAATCCCCTAAGACAATCATATGCCAGGAAAAAGGCTCGGGCCTAAAGGGTTTGAAAAAATCATGAATCCACTGCCAATACTATTGAGCTCTCCTATAGAGCCAGAAGATGTGCAAAAAAGTCTCTAGGTGACCACATAAAGGACATCGAGGGTCATGAACACCTAGATGTTTAAGCCTAGATCCCATAGGAAGCCCTTGGAAAAGTAAACACCAAGCAAAAAGAGCCATCTCCGGCTCCATAATGGCAGCCCAGACGGTTTGAAAATGAGAGCTCCAGTGAGAGGTGGAAGAATGAAGATGCCATCTCTGATTAAGAGTGTCCACTATCAGAAGATGGGGAGACAACCACCTGTAGCCTAGCCTTGGCTTGTAATTGCTGAAAGGAGTGGCAGGATACCATTTCCAATCCTTCCACTAAGGCCAAACAACCTAAACACCAAGCTTATGAAGCAAGTTAGCAGGAATTGTAGAAACTAGCAGATCAAAAGTCTGACGATCTGAGCGAGCCAAATGATATTGCACCTGCATATCCTCCCAGGAGTAGAGACTCATAGGGGCCCTAGAGAATCGGTCCTTGGGAGTCTGAATGCCACGTTCGAAAAAATGTAGAGCACTGGCCCCTTGGGTCTTAGCCAGATGGATGCCTTGAATAGAAAACAACGGGGACCGCCAGAGGTTCTGTTGATTGAAAAAAAGCCCATTGCGAAAGTTGTCACCATCCCAACAAAGCCAAGGCTTAATAGCTTCCTAGGCTTTCCAAATGCTCTTGATGATGAAAGGACCCTAAATCTGAATAGGTTCTTTCATAGTGAGAAAAGTCTGAAGACCAATGCCCTTCCAAGCCGGCCTGTGAACAAGGAATCCTAAAGAGATGCAGTGTCTGACAAGAATCTTCTAGGCTTCATCACCAGTAAGAGCACAAATAATCCACTTAGCACAAAGAGCATGACCTTGCTTTTGGGTGGAGAGAAGGCCAAGGCCTCTAGAATCTTGAGGAAGGCAACAGTACTCCTAGGCAACCCTGTGGTGTTGTAAACTGCAATTGAAACAATTGTTGTATCGTCATTGATGTCAAACTTTAACTCGTAAGACTGTTGCTATTTAAGAAAGTACTATATCTATTTGATTGTTGCTAAGGGGTAAGGCGAGGTTGGTAACAATAGCACCTAAGGAAAGGTTGAGTTATCTTGATACTTCAATGAGTACTTGATTATGTGGCACAATGATAAGACAATGTATTGTTTATCTAAGTAAGAATGTAGACTAAACTGATAGGCTTAACTGAGAAAAAGTGAAGAAATCTAGTTTAAGCTGAGTGTTGTTAGTGTCGACCGAGCTAGTATATGCTGAGTAAATTCAGTGTTGATCAAACACCAGTTAATTTCCGAGGAAGACAGTATTAGTCAAGGAAATAGTTTATGAGGTGACTGAGCTTTCTAGTGAAAACTGAGAAGTTGAACACAGTATTGACCGAGCGTCAATATTTTGCATTTGAGGAAGATTTCAGATTTTCAGCCGACATCGTTGAATTCTTGGATTATGTAAAATGTGTTGACTTTATTTATTGATTGTATGAAAGCATTTAATGCACTGTAAAATGTTTTATTGTAAATCTATTAAAAGATTCAAGATATTTCTAGAAGGATAGCCAATGAACATAATGTAGGAAGGATTAGATGAATCTGACCTAACCCTAAGATCTACGAAGGAGATTAAGCGACAAAAGATGTATTGACCTAATGGAGGAAGTATTAAGGAAACCTAAGCTAGAGGTTGTGAGAGAGAGAGGATGCTGGAAGTGTTGTTGATGTTATTAACTGTCTAAGCAGAGAAGGCTGAAGGAGAAGTGTTGTGATTTCTTAAAGAGAGTTCTGAGCAGATCAGTGATGGAGATGGTAAAGGTTCACAGTCAATAAGCTAGCATATGTGTATGGAATTGGATCTGATATTTGCAAAGTGAGTTGTATGTTTTTCAAATCAATATTACTGCTACTTTCTAACCATTGTATCAGTAAAAATCTTTTTAACAGAGGTTGACCTAACAGTTAGAGGTATAATCCTTTGAACAGGGTTGTATTCTAATGGAGTGTATGTAAGTCCTATAACAAGGTGCACTTTTAATAGAGTGGTTTAAATCCTTTAACTGGGTCACACTTGACAGTGTGTTTGTAACCTTTGACAGGGTTGGCTTTTCACCGAGCTCACTTCAGAAGAGTGAACATAATAGTAACATGTTACAAAGTGGTTTTTCCCAAATTGGGTTTCCACTATAAATCCTAGTGTTGATACTTGTGTGAATGTTTTGGTTTGAACATTTCTGTGTTTTACAAGTTAGATGCTATTGGATAAGTGGACTACACTGTTATATATTTCTGTTATGCAATCAGTAATGACAGAGTAGCTGTTGGTTATTAGATCTAATTTGTTGAAGAGTTTTAAAATTTGTTTTTATACATCTGGAACTAAGAACAACTGATTCACCCCCCCTCTTTGTTGTTCTAAATCATATTAACAATTGGTATCAGAGTTGTTAGTGCTTACATAGAACAAGTTTGAAGGTACTTGAAGCAAATGATCATGATGTATAAGGAGGTACCAAAGATGAATAAGGAGAACTTCCCTACATGACAAAGCTTGATGAAGTTGCATCTGGTTGATATTGGTTATTCTGCAAAGTATTACATTGAGCATGACTATGTCACACCTGCTACACCTTTGACTACCGAGGAAATGAAAGCTAAACAAGAGCACAACCAAGCAATGTTGGAGATTGTGTCTACCCTAAGTTATCCAGAATTTGAAGACATCAAGGACTACAGTAATGCAAAGCAAATGCGGGACACCCTTGCAAACATTTATTGTGGTGACATAAATGTGTTGAGAGCAAAAGCCGAGAGCCTAAGAGGTAAATTTGATGAAATGAGAATGCAAGAAGGTGAGAATATTGCACAACATTGTGGTAGAATAAAAGAAGTTGTAAATACTATTACAGGAGCAAATGAAATTATTGATGATGAAATTGTAATAGGAAAAGTATTGAGAACTCTGCGTCCTATCTATGCAATCAAAATTTTTGCAATTCAGGAATCTAGATGTAACCCTACAAATGCTCTTATTTTGGAAAGTTTGGTTGGAAAGCTCACTACTTTTGAACTTTCTAACTATGATAACTTCACTGTTGGTAATATTGAATCTACTTTTAAGTCACAAATGGTTCTGAGTAAGTCAAAGAAGGAAAAAGAGAGATGCACAAGTGAAAGTGAAAGTGAAAGTGATAGTGATAGTGAAACATCTGATGAAGAACTTGAGGATCTAGAAGCTCTTATGGCTAGAAGACTGAAAAGGGGAAAAAAAAGGTATAAAGGTAAACTCCCTATTATATGTTTTTCATGTAATAAAGTTGGTCATATAGCTACTAGATGTCTTGACAGGGATAACAAGGATGAAGAAAGAGACAACAAGCATAAAGACAAAAGAGAAGATAGATGTTACCGAAGATACAAGGACTACAAAGGAAAAAGTAAGAAATCCTGCTACATTGCCGAAGAAGAGACTGACACTGATAGTGATGATTTTGAAATTGAAATTTTCTATGTTGCAATGAAAGATGAATCTGATGAGGATGAGAAAGCTGCATTGATATCTTATGTGAACAAAAATGATAAATGGATTATTGACAGTGGTTGTTCACATCATATGACTGGAGATAAGAGTAAGTTTGATACCTTAGATCATTATAAAGGTAAGAGTGTGAAATTTGGTAATGATGCACCATGTCCTGTTAGAGGCAAAGGATTGATTAAGATGACTGATAAGATCACTTGTGAAAATGCTTATTGGGTTGAGGGTCTTAACTATAATCTTCTGAGTGTTGCATAGCTTAATAGCACTGGCTACCGAGTGGAATTTCATCACAGAAAGGCTAAAGGCTAAAATATTTGATGCCACTGGTGAACTGATTGGAAGTGGAGAACAAACAAGAGGTGACTTGTTCTATCTAGACCTATCAGAAGAAACATGTATGATTGCAAAAATTGATGATATTTGGTTATGGCATAAGTGACTATGTCATGTTAACTTTGATAATCTGGTAGAAATTAGTAAGAAAAAAAAAGTGAGAGGTCTACCTAGATTGAAGAAACTTGAGAATGTAATGTGCAAAGAATGTCAGTTGGGTAAGATAACAAAGTCTAGTTTCAAGAGCAAAATGTTTACTTATGAGAATATCTTAGATTTGGTTCATACTGACCTTTGTGGACCGATGGGTGTACAAAGCTATTGTGGTGCTAGATATTTTATCCTGTTTGTTGATGATTGTACCAGAATGATGCATGTAATGTTCTTAAAAGAAAAATCTGATGCTTTTCAAATTTTTAAATGGTATGTGGCTAAGCTTGAAAAAGAGACAAGTAAGAACCTGAAGTGTCTGAGATCTGACTGAGGTGGAAAATTTATATCCAATGAATTTAATCTATTTTGCAATGATAAAGGGATCAAAAGACAGATGTCTGCACCTAGAACTCCTCCATAGAATGGTATAGCAGAGAGAAGGAATAGATCTATTTTAGATTGTGCGAGGACATTAATGATTGAAAAGAATGTTGCACAGAAGTATTGGAAAGAAGCTGTCAGTACAACTATTTATACTCTTAACCGAGTACAGATTAAAAAAGGTACAAATCTGACACCTTATGAATTATGGCATGGGTATGCACCAAATGTAAAGTACTTTAAAATTTTTGGAAGTAAGTGTTACATATTAAAGGACAGTGGAAATGGAAAATTTGATGCTAAAAGAGATGAGGGTATATTCCTAGGCTATCCACAAAAAGTAAAGCTTATAAGTGTTTGAACTCTAACAGGGTCACCCCATGACAATAGTGGGTTACACTTTTTTAGACATGCTGATTTTTGCTGAAATAACACATTTTTAATAAAATATGATGATTTAAGCCTTGAGAGGTTCTATTTTAAAGAATTAATTACAAATGGTTAGCTCAAATCCTCTTAGATAAAAAACATATTGATATAACATCGATACTACTCATTCATACCTACAATAGAGTCTCCTTCGCACTTATTAAAATGCTGAAAAAAATTACTTTGACTTTATCTTTTGGCAAATCAAATGAATCCATTTGACAAACTTATCTATGTAGTAAGGTACTACTAAGAAACATCTTTCCAATGATTATAATGTTAATATATATTAAGTTTATTATGAATTTGAATTTTTAGTTTTACTAAACATAGATATTTCACCGTATGTATATCTCTATGTTTAACGCTTATGGAAAAATAGTAAATGAGAGAAAAAAAATTCTAAAAATTATCTATGCCCTAGGTATTGAAGTTATAATTCTATCAACAAAAACAAAAATAAAATTGGACAAATACATGACAAGTTATAAGCTATGTAGTCAAGGTATGTCAAAATTACTGCTGAGTCAACTTCAAACATTAATAAAATATGCAATAATCGTGATAATATTGTCAAACCAATTGCATGCCCTCTGTATGGATGTTACAAAACTAAATTCAAAATAATCACATTGATATCTATTTTAGAAAAATAGTTATGCTCTATGAAAATAATGTAACTTGTTGAAAATGACATTTTCAGAAACATACCAATTTTGGTGGGAGAAATAAAAATCCATTCAAATCAAATCAAAACTAAAAATAAAAAATATATTGAGAATTTAGACAAAAAATCCTAAAAGACTTTAATTTACTTCATTTTCTGATTTCAAATGGTTTAACAACAATATGCATCTGAATCTGATTTTTTTTTTCAAAATGTAGAGTTCAATGTCCATTCAGGCAAAAAAGTGTAACCCACTAGTGTGGGTTCACCCAACACTAACAAAATTGTGGAAAGTGTGAATGTCAAATTTGAAGAGTATGCAGAGAAAAATGAAGCTGATAGTAAAAGAGAACCGGAAGATTACAGATCTTTTGTGTATATAGAGGAAGAAGAGGCAAGTGACAGACTTGCATCTGATGTTGAGTCTCGGGTAAGCAATGCCGAGCATCAGGAAAGCAACGTTGAGAGAGAATAACATGTCGAGTGACAGGAAGAAGTTGTCGAGTATCAGGAAGAGATTGTCAAGAATTCAGAAGCTGAATTTGACAATCTTGTGGGTGAATCTGATGAGCAAAATGAAAGAAGAGCAAAACCTGTTCTAGCACAATATGTAAGGAGACATCACAAGCCTAAACAGATTATTGGAGATAAAGATACTGGAATTCAGACCAGAAGCAAGGAAAGAGATCCAACATGTTTACTATGTGAATTTGAGCCTAAGACAACAAAGGAGGCATTAGAAAATAAAGACTGGATAGAAGCAATGAATGAAGAGATAGACTAGATAGAGAAGAATGATACCTGGACTCTAGTGCTGAGACCAAAAAATAAGAATGTCATTGGGACAAAATGGGTATTTTGTAATAAGATGAATGAGCATGGTCAAATAACAAGAAACAAAGCTAGGCTGGTATGCAAAGGCTACACACAAGAAGAAGAAATAGATTATGGGGAGACATTTGCCCCTGTAGCAAGATTGGAAGGAGTAAGAACTCTGCTTGCATATGCTGCCTATAAAGATTTCAAGGTATACCAAATGGATGTTAAGTCTACATTTTTAAATGGTATATTAGAAGAAGAAGTGTATATTGAACAGCCAGAAAGATTTGTTGATCCAAATAGAAGACACATGGTTTGCAAACTGAATAAAGCACTGTATGGACTGAAGCAAGCTCCCAGAGCATGGTATGAGAGACTGCACAACTACCTAATACAGATTGTATTCTCAAGAAAAATGACACAAGCAATCTGTACATGAAATATGAAGAAGGTAAAGGAATCTTGTTAGCTAAGATCTTTGTAGATGATATTATATTTGGTGGACAAGATGCCTTATGTAAGAAATTTTCAAATGAAATGCAAACTAAATTTGAAATGAGTATGTTTGGGGAGATCAAATTTTTGGTTGGTTTGCAAGTATATCAGATGGAGAAAGGAATTTTCATCACCCAATCTAAATATGTTCATGAGATACTGAAAACTTTTGGTATGGAAGATTCAAGGCCAGTAAGTACTCCCATGGCTACTAGACAAAAGATGTCTAAAAATGATGATGTTGTAGAAGTTAACCAGACTTTGTATGGATCTATGATCGAAAAGCTGCAGTATGTTGTACATAGCATACCAGATATTGCATTAGCTGTTGGGATTGTGGCAAGATTTTATGCCAATCCTAAGGAAACTCACATAATGGCGGTTAAAAGAATCATGAGATATCTGAAGGGAACTACTGACTATGGATTATACTACAAGAAGCATGAAAAGTTTGAACTAAGAGTTTATATAGATGTTGATTGGGCAGGAAATGTAGATGACAGAAAGAGTACTAGCAGTGGAGCTTTCTTTCTTGGACAAAGATTAGTTTCCTGAAAAAGCAAGAAACAGAATTGCATTTCCCAATCTACTGCTGAAGCTGAGTATGTGGCTGCAACTGTGAACTGTTCAAATTTGATATGGATAAAGCAATTGTTGGTAGGCATGAAAGAAGAAATCACTGAACCAGTTGTCATTTTCTGTGACAACACAAGTGCTATCAACATCTCTAAGAATCCAGTGATGCACACAAAGACCAAACACATTGCCATCAAGTATCATTACTTGAGAGAACTGGTACAAGACAAAGAGGTCTGAATGGAATATGTGAATACAAAGGAACAATTAGCAAACATATTCACTAAGGCTTTACCTAAAGAAGCTCATGAATACCTGAGAAGTCAATTAGGGGTCCTTCCCCTAACTGAGGCTGCCTAGTCAAGCTAGGAGCACTGCATCAAATGTGCTGCAAAGAATATCTAATAAGTTGATGCAAAGAAAGGTCACACTTTAGGAGCAGCCTAGAGTTGTGAAAAGTATAGCACAGATGAGAATCAGTCATAAGCAAAGATGATAGAGGGATAAATACTGTTACTGAAAAGGTGATATCTACATCTGCAAGATGTATGTTTTTGTTGCTGCTTTGACATTTATGTCAAAGAGGGAGATGATCACAGATGAATACATAGAATGAGAAGATTAAGATAGAGGGAGAAATTCAATGGACGGTCATACAAGCATGGCTAATTGATTCTATATCAGAATGAAGCTAAGGATATTATTAATATTTCTGATGGATAAGTTTTTGGATTGGTTGGTAATTCATGTGATATTCATATAGTGTTGCCATCAATGCCAAAGAGCGAGATTGTTGGAAACTGCAATTGAAGCAATTGTTGTATTGTCATTGATGTCAAACCTTAACTGGTAAGACTGTTGCTATTTAAGAAAGTACTATATCTATTTGATTGTTGCTAAGGGGTAAGGCAAGGTTGGTAACAATAGCACCTAAGGAAAGGTTGAGTTATCTTGATACTTCAATGAGTACTTGATTATGTGGCACAATGATAAGACAATATATTATTTATTTAAGTAAGAATGAAGACTAAACTGGTAGGTTTAACTAAGCAAAAGTGAAGAAATCTAGTTTAAGTCGAGTGTTGTTAGTGTCGACCAAGCTAGTATATGCCAAGTAAATTCAGTGTTGACCGAACACCAGTTAATTGCCGAGGAAGATAGTATTAGCCAAGGAAATAGTTTATGAGGTGACCGAGCTTTCTAGTGAAGACTAAGAAGTTGAACACAATATTGAACGAGCGTCAATATTTTGCATTTGAGAAAGAATTCAGATTTCTAGCCAACATCGTTGAATTCTTGGATTATGTAAAACATGTTGAATTTATTTATTGATTGTATGAAAGCATTTAATGCACTGTAAAATATTTTAATGTAAATCTATTAAGAGATTCGAGATATTTTTAGAAGAATAGCCGAAGAACATAATGTAGGATGGATTCCATGAATCTGACCGAACCCTAAGATCTACGAAGGAGATTAAGCGGCAAAGGATGTATTGACCTAATGGAGGAAGTATTAAGGAAACCTAAGCTAGAGGTTGTGAGAGAGAGAGGATGCTGGAAGTGTTGTTGATGTTATTGACTGTCTAAGCAGAGAAGGTTGAAGGAAAAGTGTTGTGATTTCTTGAAGAGAGTTCTGAGCGGATAAGAGATGGAGATGGTAAAGGTTCATAGTCAGTAAGCCAACATATGTGTACGGAATTGGATCTGATATTTGCAAAGTGAGTTGTATGTTTTTCAAATCAATATTAGTGCTACTTTCTAACCATTGTATCAGTCAAAATCTTTTTAACAAAGGTTGACCTAACAGTCATAGGTATAAATCTTTTGAACAAGGTTGCATTCTAATGAAGTGTATGTATGTCCTATAACAAGGCACACTTTTAACAGAGTGGTTTAAATCCTTTAACCAGGTCACACCTAACAGTGTGTTTGTAACCTTTGATAGGGTTGGCTTTTCACCAGGCTCACTTCAGAAGAGTGAACATAATAGTAACATGTTACAAAGTGGTTTTTCCCAAATTGAGTTTCCACTATAAATCCTGGTGTTGATACTTGTGTGAATGTTTTGGTTTGAACATTTCTGTGTTTTATAAGTTAGATGCTATTGGATAAGTGGACTGCACTGTTATATGTTTATATTATGCAATCAGTAATGACCGAGTAGTTGTTGGTTATTAGATCTGATTTGTTGAAGAGTTTTAAAATTTGTTTAAAGTTTTTTTTATACATCTAGAACTGAGAACAATTGATTCACCCCCCCTCTCTGTTGTTCTAAATCATATTAACATCTGGAACCCATGGCTATCAGCTCCAGAGGCCCAGAGAAAGTCTTTGAGGAGGCATTCCAGCTTGAGATACAAAGCTTTAGAAGGAGCCCAACAAGAAGAGTAGTAAACATGAGTAGTAGTCAAAACCTTGGAATAAATATGAAATTACCCAGCAAGGGAGAGAGGCTTGCAAATCCAATATTACAAATTTTTCTCAATCTTGGCAATCACAACATTTCATAAATCCATAGAGGATCCATTGAAGGCAAAGGGAATACCTAGGAAGCAGAAAACTTCTCCATGTTGGACCCATTTCCAGTCAAACTTGGCAAGCCAGGAAGGGGCTGGAAGGACAGACTGTCTGAAACAAAGGGTCTTATGCCATTGGATAGTAGATCCAGAGGCTTGACAAAAGGTGTCTAGGCACTGTAAGGCATTAGAGATATTCTCCTCATCCTCAATAAGAGTGAGAAAGGAGTCATCAGCAAAGTGACCATTAACAAGTTGGGAAGAGGACTCAGGAAGGGAAATGCCCCGAACCAAACCAGAGGAAACAAAATTATCAAGCAAATACCCAAAGCCTTCAGCAGCAAGTACATATAATGCAGGAGCTAACGGATAGCCTTGTCGGATGGATCTAAAAAGCCCAAAAGTATCAGATTGAGACCCATTGATAGTAATGCATGTAGAGGCATCACCAAAAAGTATTTCCACGGACTGCAAGAAATGAGGATTGAATCCAAGAGCTTGGAGCATGGCAAGAATAAAAGGCCATTCAATGCAGTCATAGGCTTTAGCAAAATCAATTTTGAGGAATAAAGTGGCCTACATAGACTGGCGATCCCATTCCATCCCTTCCCAGACAACAATAATGTTGTCAAGGATATACCTGGATTTAATAAAATTAGTTTGCTCAGGGCAAACAATAAGCGGAAGGAGATGTCTGATCTTGAGAGCTAAAGTCTTAGCAATTATCTTGTAGGAGACATTCAGCAAGGTGATGGGCCTCCAATTGCAGATATCCTTGGGGTCGTCAAACTTAGGTATGAATTTGATATTCCCTTTATTAATTAAAGCACCCAAAATTTTATTATGAAAGACCTCGAGATAAATTTTATGCAGGTCAGGACTTATAGTATCCCATAAGTGCTTGTAGAATTCACAAGGGAAGCCATCACATCCAGGAGATTTATTATCAGCCATAGAGAAAGCCGCTTCTTTGAGATCACTGATGGTAAGCAGTTGCTCACAAAAGGCTCACTGCTCAACCGCTATGCAGTTTGGAGTAACAACAATACAAGTCTTAAGAGCCTCCTCCCGTACAATAGAATTACCCTGCAAAGCAAACACTTTTTCATAATGTTGAACAAAAGCTTGGAGAATGGCAGGGAGCTCAATAAGGGTTTCAGATCCTTGTTTGATTTTTTGAATACCAACATTGGTATGCCGGGCTTTGAGGGCATGAAAAAACTCCTTAGAGGCTTTATTGCCCACCTCCAACCAGTGGAGGCGAGCTTTGATTTGAGCTCCACGAGCAGCATAGGCATTTGCAATTTGCTTTTCATGTCGAAGCTGGGCCAACTTAAGCTGAAGCTCAGAATCAAAGGGATTCAACGCAAGCACATCAACAGCATTGCAAAGAGCCTTAGTGTTAGCTTCATAAGCACACTTCCTTTAATAGGCTAACTTACGACCGTAAATGCGGAGAAATCTCGTAATACGGGTGATGACATCATTCCACCATTGAATCCAACCAAGATGACTGTGAGGACGAGGCTCAAGATTCTAGACTTGAAGAATGTGAGCAATAGTGGAAGCATGCGTCAACACTGACGTGTTGAGGAAAAATTGCATATGAGGAGCCCACCTGGCAAAAGAATGCTAAGTGATGGAAAAATAAATGGGGAAGTGATCTGACAAGGTCACATCTGTCAGAGGAGTGACAGGTAGGCCTTGATCTTCAGAGAAAGAAAAAAAAGATTGAGCAGTTATCATAGCATGATCTAATCTCTTAAATATGCGGTCAGAACCAGCTCTGAAATTAGACCAAGTATGTCAAACCCCACCTGGATGGCGGTAGTTAGCATTGGGATAAAAAAGCCCCAATTTATTGCGCATACGGTACCAAGCTTCTCTCTCCCCAGTTGTCCATCGAAAAGGCAAAATCTCTTCCTTGTCAAAGGCCATCTCAACAATATTAAAGTCTCCACACATAACCCAAGTAGCATGAGGCAAATTGTCCGCCAGCCAGCACCAAAGCTGAGATCTTTCCATAGCATCATTGGGAGCATAAACATTAATGATACCAAAAGAATGGTTGTGAAAAGATAACAAAATCCAAGTGACACGATGCATCGGATCATATCCATGAGCAATAACAGAAGAATGAAGGCGAGGTGACAGAATAGTAATGACACCACCTTTACTAGTTTCATGCTGAGAGGACAAAATAATGTCATCCGACCAAATGACGCGACAGGCAGAATTAAGTAGGAAACTTGAAATTTTGACTTCAAGAAAACATAAAACATCCAGACTGTGAAGTCTACGACGGGTATCACGAACATAGTACTTTCTGGAGAGGTCAGTTAGACCTCGCACATTCCAGGACATAAAATTCATAAAAACTCTTGCATGGTTTCCTCGTCCCTAAGAGAGGAGAAACTATTCTGCAAGAAAGCTGGTACAGAGTCAAAGCTAGGAAGTAAATCTCTAGAAGAGATAAACCGCTATTTTTTTGGGTCGTCCGTGCATCCATCATGATTGCGAGACCGATGCAAAGACTAGGAGAAAGCCGAAGAAACAACTTGTGGCACAAGCATCACCTCTGAAGTGGTAGGCCTCGCAGCTGAAGTTTTCCCCTGAATAATAGGGTGTGAAATAGGCAGCACAACTGGTGGCGCATCGGTGGAAGGATAAAGTTCTCCAACCGAAGGTTCCGGAGGCGACACTATTGCAGAAACAGCGTGTGCCATTTTAAAGCCTAAGGCATTCCTGCCTTTTCACGTAACTGTAGTCCATTCTTCTTTTTTTCTAGCTTTCGAATTTTTTACCAGCGCTTCCTTTGGCGATGGCTTCACTCGAGGGGTAACTAAAAGACAGTCCTTAATCTTGTGTTCTGCTGATTGACACTTATAACAGGTGTTTGACAAGTTCAAATAAAGCACTTTCTGAGAAAGTGAGAGCACCAACCTGAATTTCAACAGTGTCCTTGAGGTCCCTAAATCAAATATAATATTGACTAACATAAACCTTAATTTCTTCCACATAATTACTAAGAGTAAAAACATGCTAAAAGAGAAGGACCAGTAGTTGTGTAGAAAATCAAAAAGAAATAAAGAAGAAAGCAAAAACCAAAAAGAAAAAAGAAAGCCAAAAAAATCAAAATAAAGAAAAAAGTAAAAGTAAAAAAGAAAGAAGAAAGCAAAAAATCAAAATAAAGGAAAAAGTAAACACCAAAAAAAGAAAGAAGAAAGCAAAAATCAAAATAAAGAAAAAACTAAAAACCAAAAAAAGCAAAAAGCAAAAATCAAAATAAAGAAGAAAGTAAAAAAAAAAAAAAAAAAAGAAAATCAAAATAAAGAAGAAAGTAAAAACTAAAAAAAGAAAAAGAAAGCAAAAATCAAAATAAAGGGTAAAGGCAAAAGAAAAAAAGCAATGAAAGAAGAAAAATGGAGCCGGGCATTGAGGGCAGTGCAGGGCAGACAGGGCAGAAGCGGAAAAAAGCTTCCATGGTCGTTAGCTTATCTTACACGTTAGAAAAAAAAACCTTCTATGACCATTAGCTAGCTGTATAATGTTTGAAATAAATCCATCGCCGTTAGCTTATCTTACCGTTAGAAAAAAGAAAGCATTCATTGAGCTCTTATATTCGAGACGCAGGGCAGACCGCTCCTCACAATCATGCGCCTAAATCCTCTGCATTATTATCCGGAGGAATTCTCGATAGTGTGCAAGTGCAAGCTCAGCTGCCAAGAAGCTTGTCTGAGCCTCCAATCTTCAATCGCTGGCACTTCCTCTTTCATCCGAACAGAACTTTGGATTATTTTATGCCATTCGCAGATGGACTCGGCTTTGATTAGCAACTCAATGGCATAAATTTGTATGTTTTTATCCATGGCTGGTCTTAAATCCAAGTCAAGGTTAGCACGGTGGTGATATTTGCAGTATGTTCGGGTTTAGCTGGATCGATGGAGCTGCTGAAGCCTGCGATGTGCATCTCAAGCAGCTCTCTCGCGTGCCCGTGCACTTTATTCTCGCTAATGGCGGCAACTACAAACAGACAGGTCTTCTTCTTTTCATTTTCACATACATAAATTGCCTGCTAATTGTGTTCCGATTTTATTTTTTAATAGCCTCAGAGCTACATTTTAGTTACTAATAGACAGATGTATTAGTGATTAGTTGTTCTTGCTTTCTAACTATCCACAAAATTACATTTGAGGGTTGATTGCTTCTAGGGTGCATTTTACCTACAAACAGACATGATATCTTCTTCAGGAAAATAAAAAAAACTATTTGATTGGTCTAACTGAGTTCTTCTAGAATTCATCATAAATAGCTTTGAAGACACATTTTGACAACTAAAATGCAGGCCTCTTTCATCATCTTCCTTATTTTTTGAGTTCATTTCTTGTTAACAGAGAGGTAACCCTTTGACATCTTGTTGAGATTATCATGATCCATGGGGTTTGCAATACTTTCAAAAGCCCCAGGATCTTCTCCTCAAAGTAAAAATAAGAGCCTCTTTTACAGGTCCAATGAAAACAATGTCCGAGGACTAAAATCCTTCAATGGGACAGGGATGATGTTTAATTGGGTCAAAGACACTAGAGCATTACGGTTTTCCTCAAGTTAAAAGTTGCCAAAAGATTTGAATGGCCACAATGCAGAGGCTACGGTAGCTGTAGCCATTGATAGTGACCACTTAGCTGTGGATATTGTCAGCATGGTATCTAGTGAAACACTGTAAAACTTCAGTCTTATTGAATACAATATTGTTAGGCTATGACAACGGAAATGTTTATTGCACATAATGGCTACAGAGTGGCCAACATATTCAGAGGCCACTATAGCTGTAGGCTAATCCAATTTATTTAAAAACAAACTTTCTCATCATTGTTATTTAATTTAGTATTCTTTCATATTTACAAAATTAATATACTCTGAGTTAGGAACCACAGTTGGCCATATTTTGACTATTAGAGACATTTCTGTAACAAGATATAACTAACCAACCAAACTTCACAGCTACTCAGTTTTTATTTTCTTTATACCTCCCACATAAGGTCATCACCTTTATATGCCATTTTTTTTCCAAAATAGTCATCAAAAAATGAAACAATCTTAACAAAACCAACATCACTTCGGAGATTTGAAGCCGAAAATGTAAGCAATGAAATCAATAGTTCCTTTGATACTTGCAGTTTCCTTTCAGAATATTTCAACAAGAGGTTATGTTAAGACACTGGTCTGAAGGTCAGGTACTGAACTTTTTCTTGGTGGTGTCTGGAATTATGATGTACAATGGTTTCGATAAATTGGAAAGCATTTTTAAAGTTATTGATTCTGATTATACATACAAGAAGCATGCTGAAATTGAATCTTAAGCAAGTGAAAGAATTTTTTTTAAATTAGTATTAAAATAGCATACTTCTTGTTTGTATCTTTGTTTTAAACAAACATTATGTTGCCCAATCTGCAGCAATTCTTTGCAATAATTTTTTCCATGGTTACAATTTAACAATATTGTGTTAAAAAAAGACTGAAGTTTTATAGTGTTTCACTATATAGCATGCTGACAATGTCCATAGAAATATTATGATAGGCCACTGTCGCTGTAGGCATTAATGAACGTAGAGAAGCGATTGATAGCGATTACTTAGCCAGCACCCTTGTAGACTCGAATTCATGCCATACCACATCTAATCTGCTTGAATAGGCAGCCATCATCTACGTTATGGACTGATTGCTCTTATTTTTGTTGTGACCAGGGAGGATGCCATCAAAGTTTGTGGACTGATTGGATTCTCTTAGAAGTTTCCAAAGCCATTTTAACAATCCATTTCTTTGCATATCCTGTAATCTACTAATCCATGAGAGGAAATTTCTTTTGATGGATTTCTGGGCAGTTATTCAACGTATTTTTCTCTTTACTTGCTGTTGCTATTTTGAAGCACAGTGTGTTGTCCCAGTGGTCTTGTAGTGGTGTGTTTGTTGTCAAACTCGAGGGAACTTGATGTGGAAGTTACAATTTATTTTGGTTGCTTGTGAGGTTTGACCAAACTTTTTCTATGGTAATTCATACATTATAATTCGTCATAAATAGCCTTGAAGGAACATTTTGACAACTAAAATGCAGGCCTTTTTCATCCTCCTCCTTATCTTTTGAGTTTATTTCTTGTTGAGATTATCCCAGAGAGGTAAGTCTTTAACATCTTGTTGAGATCATCCCGATCCATGGGGCTTGCAATACTTTTCAAAGCACCAGAATCTTCTCCAAAAAGTAGAAGGTAAGAGCTTCTTTCACAGGTCCAATGAAAACAATTTCAAGTTTAATTATAACATTGCAGGGTACTGGGCCGGTTCAGTTTCAGAGTAGATTTGCAGCCTGAAATGAATAACCTCACTCAGAAAATTGAAATTTTATTTTGACTGTAAGGGAACGAAGTTACAAACAAAGTGCACTTCACCAGCTTTGAAAGGGGTTTTGATATTCTACAGCTCCAAATCCGGATTGGAAATATATACTCCAGTTTAAAAATATTCCTTGAGGTAACAATCTACAAATTTTTACCAAAAGAAACCTCAATTCACAGGTCAAGAACCTTTGAAACTAATTATTTTGTATGGTCCAAAAACTAGACCTAGGGCAACCAGATGTCCTAAAAACTTAAAAATTAGAAAACTGGTTATCCACAATAATTTATTGATAGAGGAATGATGACCGAACTCAAGGATGTTGAAGTTGAAAAATGCACCCCTTATGAAGTAGTCTGAAATGAGAACAAGACCAATTAAATCTACAAAACAATGTGATAAGGATGCCACTGTTGAAGGATATTTGGCAAAGTTTCCATATTGAAAAGAAAGTAAACTCCACAAGCAAAGAAAATGAAAGCCAATATGTGTTGGTGTCAAGAGGCACCAAAAGAAAAGCTACTGCCGATTCCCTGTTTTCTGCTTTTATAATTTGAATTTTGTCCATTCTGCTTTAGTGAAATGACATTTGTTTCTTGGTTTGCATTTCATATTTCAATAGCTACTTTTTATCCACTTGGGTGTTGGGTGAGTGATCTGATGGGTGGTCTTTGTGTGTTCAACCTGGTAATCTCTTTGCGTTCAGGACCACCTGCTGATAAAATCAATATTAATATCATTCTTCTTCATCTTTCTTTTATTCCAATGATATATCACAGAATGTGTTCCAAAACATTACTGAAAAACTAAAGCACAATCAAATCTGGATACAATATTGAATAATAGTAATTGGGTTGACGACTAACATAACTTTTAGCACAATCAAATCTAGATACAATATTGAATAATAGTAACTGGGTTGATGACTAACATAACTTTTATGTCAGACCAGCTTCAAGATAGGATGACACAAAGGGGAAATCAAAGTGAAAAGAGCTTCGGAAAAACAATTCCTCATACTTACAAAGAAGCACCGTCCACAAATTTTTTGGTCAGACATGGTTGAGGACTAACAATAATAATTTTTTGGTCAGACCAGTTTCAAGATGAGATGACGAAAAGGGCAAATCAAAGTGAAAAGAGCTTTGGAAAAACAATTCCTCGTATATACAAAGAAGCACTGTCCACAAATTATCGTGGAGGAAATGAAATGTGAGTTATGGATAAACGAATTCTTTCATGATTACGAAGAATCACTGTCCACAAGCTCTAAGTAGTTAGAAATAATATTGGCATCCGCAAAATCTAAATAGCATGGTATTATAACCTCTGTCGGCCTGTAAAATCTCAATGGAGTTCACTTGTGACTCGTGAGAATGGTTGGCTTCTTGTACATAAGAGGTGGGGAAAGGGTCGACACATGATGATTTATCTATTTCCAGAAGACGGAGTCTAATGATGAGTTCATCTTCATTTCCTGAAAATTTCCCACGCTTTATGTTTGGACGGAGATAATTAAACCAACGAAGTCTGCAGCTTTTCCCTCTGTGTTTCAGACCTGCCCAAATGAGAACTAAGCTTCAAAAAAGTTGTTTCTCCTCTCCAATCTATGCAATATACAGAAAACCCAACATCAAACTAATGTATTATATAAAATGACATTTGTTTCTTGTTCATGTGTACATTTTTCCTGTTTGCTTAGGTTTTTAGGAGCAAGATTCTCAGTCTTGCAAGGTTTTCTGGGATGTAATTATGATTCAAAAGAAAATCAATGCATGTTCAGAAATTATTTTTATTTTGCATAATTCTATATGCTCATTTGTGTTTCCGATGCCGACCCTAATAACTTTGGTTGTTTGGCAAGTAGATTTTATAACCTCACTAGATGAAAAATTATTAATTGGACCATCTAATGCTTGTATGTTGAGCTTCACTGATATCTTGAGCCTTGCTTTCATAGGAGTTGCAGAGAAGAAGTATGACTGAATCAAGTAATTTTGATACTGCAGAAGGAACAGCTCCGCTGGTTCCTTTAATGCTAATAATGAAGCTCTGCCATGGCCCATACTTGGTAAAGCCTTATATTCTGTCACATTGGAAAGTTTTTTTCTAGCACCGATTGGATTTGACATAGGCTGAAAAGCCATTCTTACTGAAGATTTTTTTTGTCTAATTTTTGTTTGCAGGCACAACTTGCTGGACTAACTCTAGGAGACTTGGTAAAAGAACGGCTTGAAATTGCCTTCAAGAAGAACATATATGCTTTGCTAATCAAAGGCACACTCAGTTCTTTACTTCTTTACCTCTGTATGTTCAACCTGAAGTGTGTGGTTGTCTCTATATCTTTCATGAAGTTATCTTAGGTGGGTAGATCAATTTGACCTTTTTAACATCCATGAATTTTTGTGCAGGAAATAATTAGTGTATGAGAAGCCACCAAAGAAGATTTTAGTGCATTTAATGTTGTAGAGTGATACCTAATATATCTCAATTGTTATTGCAGTCAATGTTAAGCAAATTTTAATTTTAATTCTCTGTGTTGCAGTTTTGCTGAAATCAGTCAACTAAGTTGTAAATTGATATGTAAGAGAATTTGTTGTTTAATATAAAAAATTTATTTGGTAGGGGTTGATTTTCCCTCCTACCCAAGGCTGTAGGGATTGTCACTGGCCATGTCCATTCTTTCGTCGAGTGTCTTTGTTGATTTTTATATTAATTTTTATTATATTAAAATTCATCACAATTACTGATTTGACATTATTGTCTGTTAAATATAATGTAATCTGCTAACCTTGTGAGTGTTGTGTTATTAATGATCTATTTTAAAAACTTATTTTGCATGTTCCAACTTTGACAATTTAGTATTCATTTTTTTCATTTATTATTTATATGAAGTATGTATTTAGGCTTTAGTATACATTGATTTTTTTATTGTTTGTTTCTAAAGTATGTGTTTGAATTTTGGTAATGATTTATATTTGATCTATTTTGGGATTTGCTTTGTTTGTTTGAACTTTAACACTTTGGCACATTTTCCTGAATGTTTAGTCTGTTCTTATTCAACATCCACTAATTTTTTTTTGTTGGAAATGTGTTTGAACTATAATCAATTTCTTTGGTGCATTTGCTTTGTAAATGTGTGAAGCATGTGCCTCAACAAACTCTATGAAATCTGTTTCAACTTTTCACAATCACATTGCGGGTGTTTGTTGTGTTTATTTCATGTGAGTTTGAACTAGTTTTGTGTTAAGTTTGTTTTTACTTTGACATTTACTTTGTATGTGTTGAACTTAAATGCTTATTTCATGTGTGAATAAATTAATGTTGTGTTGGACATGCTTCTATTTTAACTCTTTCATTCACATTGTATAAATTGTGTACTAGCTTTGACCTTCACCTGTGTGAAAGTGTATGTTTGAACAAGATATGTGTGAAGCTTGTTTGAACTTTGACATTTAATTTGTATGTGTTGAACTTCAATGCTTCATGTGTGATTGAACTAACTTTTTGTGGAATTTAGGCTTTCACATTCACTTTGTATAAAATGTGTACTAGCTTTGGCATTCCCTTATGTGTGATGTTTGAACAAGATGTGCGAAGTGAAATGATGTTGCATAAAGTGTCTTTAAACTATCACAACCACTTATGTAAAACCATGTGTTAAACTTTAGCATTTGCTCTAGTTTTTTGAAGTGTGTTTGAACAAACAATGAGTGAAATGAACGAATTGTGTGAGATAAATTTTAACTTTGACAACTGCATTGTTGTATTCGTACCTTAGTGTTCACTTTATATAAAAATTACTAACTTTGACATTCACTTATGCTTAAACTTTGGCATTCACATTTTTTGTATTTGTGCTTTGACATGCTTGAACTTAAGTGTTTACTTTGTGTGTAGTTGAAGTAACTTTTACAAAATCTTTCTAAATTAAGCATGTGTTTACTTTTGTGTGTTTGTACTTTGGTATGTTTTAACTAACCTTGTGTTTATTTAAACTTGGGTATTACTTTGCACAAATGTGAAGTTTGTTTGAACAAACATTGTGCAAATGCATTTTAACTTTGACATGTGTTTTGAACTTTGATGTGTGTATGTTTGAACTTTCATATTCACTTTGTGTGAAGTGTGTACTAAATTTGTCAATCACTTATATTGTATATTTGAAATTTAGTGTCAAGTGTGTTTGAACTTTGGGATTCACTTGAATGTGTGTTTGTTCTTTGACATTATTGAACTAAAGTGTTTAATGTGCGTGTTTGAAGTAATTTTTTGTGAAACATGTTAAAATTTGGTGTGTTTGAATAAATTTACATGTTTATTTTATGTGTGATTAGACTATGTCATGTGTTCATCTTTTTTGTTTGATATGTATTTCAACTTTGAAAATTATTTTATATAAATTATGTTTATATGTTGGAAAGTTAATTTCGACATTACGTCATGTGTATGATTGAACTACCATTGGCGTTTAGTGTGTGTAGTGAATGTGTCAACTTTGTTGTTTTAAAAAACAACATGCTTTGTATTTGAATTAAGTTTGGCACTCACTTTTTCTGATGGATCTTTGAATTAACTTTTATATTCACTTTTGTAGCACGTGTGCTTTAAAATTATCATACTTGAGAAAATTTGGCACACAACATGTTTTATAACTTTGGCATTTATTTTATGGGTGGTTGTACTTTGTGTTAATTATGTTTAGAATTAACTTTTAATTGTGTGTGTGTGTGTGTGCGGTTTAACTTTGCATAAGTATGTTTTATATTAACTTCTAGTTTTGTGTGTGTGTGTATATGCATGCGTGTGCACATGTGCATGCGCATGCACACACAGGAGAGAGAGAGAGAGAGAGAGAGAGAGAGAGAGAGAGAGAGAGAGAGAGAGAGATGACTTTGACATTCATTTTTTATCATGTTGTGCGAAGTGTATGAAAGAAATTTGATTTATTTCTATGGAGTATTGAAAGAGAAGATTTTTTATGTTTATTTCTAATTCTTTTGGGCAATATTGTATTGTTGATAAGATCATCAAATTGATTCAAAGCACTTTTTGTTTACTAGATTTTGTTTTTCATGGGGAATAATCGAGTGCTCTACACTTGGAAATAAAAGAAATAACATTTACTTAAGACCGTAAAGTAGCAAGACAAGGTTTAGAAGCCTGAAAATGTTGTGTCTTCTTCCTCCACTTTGATGGTTGTTGTGTCTTCTTGTTGTGCCTATAAAGCTCTGGGACCTGATGGCTTCCCCCTAGCTTTCTTTCAAGAATATTGGGATATTGTGGGACTAGATGTTACCCATGCTGCCAGAGACTTCTTCAGAACGGGACGACTATTAAGGTAACATAACAAAACCTATATTGTGTTGGTCCCTAAGAATGAAAACCCCACCTCTATGCTGTACTTCAGGCGCATGAGCCTTTGCAATACATTCTATAAGATCCTCACTAAGATCCTTGTCAACAGAATGAAGTCCCTCCTGGATAAGTTAATCAGCACTACTCAGAAAGGTTTTGTTCCGGGAAGGTAGATCCTTGATGCGGCCATTTCCACTCCATGGACAGGACCAATGTTCTAGGTATGGCCTTCAAACTTGATATCTCTAAGACCTATGATAAAGTTAGTTGGTCTTTCTTGCAAAAAATCCTTACTAGGATGGGGTTCAATGAGAAGATTATTCACATTATCCAAGAATTTACACAAACTGTTAGCTTCTTTGTTTTAGTCAATGGCACCCCTGGTGGTTTCTTTCAACCTGAAAAGGGGCTTAGATGGGGTGATCCTCTCTCCCCCTACCTATTTATCATGGTGGCTGAAGTCCTCAGCATGAATCTGACTATGCTCTCCTCCACGAGAAGAATAAAAGGTGTCAAACCTATTTCCACTCTGCAACAAGTTGTGTTGGAGCAATTTGTGGATGATACTTTCCTCTTTGGGTATTCTTTGGTGATTGAGGCCAGATAGTGGAAGAAACTTTTGGAGAATTATGCCTGGGCATCAGGATAGTGTATTAACTATCAGAAAAGAAGAATGTTCTTCTTCAATACTCTCATTGAGACGCAAACCAGAGTGCTTCAAATTTTGGGTTGTCAGTCAGCTTTTCTCCCCTCTACCTTCTTAGACCTCCCCCTCATGGTCAAAGAGGTTTCCCATGAATTATGGAACTCCATCCTGGAAAGAACCCAGCAAAAACTTGCTAGATGGAAAGGGAAGATTCTGAGCATCGCTGATAAACTTTAGCTGGTGGCTTGTACTCTCCAGGGGATCCCGGTCTACTTTCTGTCCCTCTTCAAGATCAAAAGCAACATGGCGGACATGTTAGAAAAGATATAGAGAACCTTTTTCTGGGCTGGCTCTGAAGAGATAAAGAGGATGTCCCTGGTCAACTGGGATATGGTTTGTCTTCTGAAATGCCTAGGTGGTTTGGGCCTGAGGCGAATTGGCTTGCTGAATAGAGCTCTCACCATGAAAGTGGCCTGGAAGCTCATATAAAGGAAATCAGACTAGTGCAAGATAATGGAAGCTAAGTACCTTCAAGGGCACCCCTACGGGATGATGTACCAAGATAATGACCTCCCCAATGGCTCCAAACTTTGGGCGAACATCTACAAATGTAAAACCTTGCTCTCTAAGGGTGCTTTCTGGAAACTCAGAGATGGGAGATCCATTAGATTCTGGAATGACTCTTAGATTCTGAACTACCCTACCCTTAGTGGTAGATTTAACCCCCTCATGAACTACCTCAGGCCTATCCTTGGCAATAGAACTTCTAACTACATTGCTAGAGGGAATTGGAAAGATATATCTAGTCTGGTTAGAGACAAATCGAAATTAAAGCACTTGGCTAATGAGCTCGTGGAAATTTTGGGAAATGTCAGAATCCTGGGAATTGGTGGCCAAGATTCCATCATTTGGGCCCCCACCCAAGCGGGTATCTTCTTGGTCAAGACTGCTTACAACCTTCTTCTGAAGGAAGAGAATAATCTTGGGGATTGGACGAAGGTGTGGATTCCTCAACTCACACCAAAAAATCAACTTCTTCTAGTGGACCCTTATGCATGGTAAAGTCTTAACTCGGGACAAACTCATAAAAAGAGGCTTCTCCATGGCCAGAAGGTGCGTCCTATGTAAAAAGGAGGAGGAAACGGTGAATCACCTATTCATACACTGTGATTACGACGCTAACATTTGGCAGGAAGTTATCGGCAAATTGGGAATCTCATGGGTCTTGGGTAATGATGTCCACCAGTTCACTATCTGGAGATCTCCCTTCAATCATCCTCTCCTCTAGCTCCTATGGTGAATTCTGCCTCCGCACATTTGCTAGACTATTTGGAAAGAAAGGAACAACAAGATATTCAGGGAGTCTAGTTCCCCACCTGAGGTTTGCCTCTATCTCGGAACCAAGATCCTATGCGAGAATGCTAGCGCAGCTAAGTGGAAACTCCCCTTGGCACCCCCCTTTGCCTAGGAGATCAAAATGGCTGATAATTGGAACCTGCTGACTAGCTTCACCAAGTTTGACAACTCCAAGTTGATGGCTAGGAAAGCTACCCGATGGATTGTCCTGCATAGTGGCTGGACCAAATTAAATTTTGATGGGGCAGCAAATAATCTCACCCAGGGTGGGGGAGGTGTGCTAAGAGACCACAATGGCACTTGCCTATTGGCTTATGCGGGGCCGCTTAATAATTGTACTGTCAATCAAGCTGAAGGCATGCCTCTTTTATGGGGGATCAAATTTGCCATTCATATGAACATCAGACTATTGGAAATTGAGGGGGATTCAAAAGTGGTGGTGGAGGCTATCAAAAGAAGAGCTAATGTGGGGTGGCGGGTTAACACCATAATTATGGAAATCTGAGAGCTTCTCAATAATCTCCAATGCATGACTATTTCCCACAAATACAGGGAGAGAAATGTGGTAGTGGATTCGATGGCTGCTATTGGACTTAAGCAAACTAGGCTAAGTAATTGGGAGGTGATCAGCGAGCTACCTAGGGAGACTCAGCAACTGATCGAGTGGGAGAAAAGTGATACCAATAATGTTTAAAATGTGCCAAGCTATCAACTTTGCTAAAGGCCCTACCTTGATTACGTGTCGGCGTAACTTGATGATTTTTGTGATTATGAACAAGTATGCCCAAAACCCCATAAAGGATCATAATTTCCTTTCACGCGAGTACGTGTGGAAAGATAGCTATCCGCATCAGCAGGTTTTTTTGGTCAACAAGGACACTATGTGCAGTTCTCCAGCATAACTGCTAATTATTACGCCTGGAGATCCGATAGATATCGCCGTACAAAGCCCGACTCCCCAAAAACCATCCAAGGCCTACCTTTTGTGTATATTTTCCTCTTAAAACGGTTAACTCAAAACAAACTATTTTATGCTCTGGTTTACAAAGCTCGGCCCTACAATTCTCAAGAAAATCTAGTGCAGGATAAGGAGATTATCGACATGAGACGCAAAACCTTATGCATTGAGCCTAATAAAATTGATGAGGAGTTCACCTCCGACCCTCTGGTGACCCACTACTATAAATAAAGTGGTATCTGGGGTTTCATGGAGCGTATGAAGGGGGCCATGATGGGCAATTGTCCAAGTAGTTCGTCTCCTCCTAAAACAATAGGAAAGTTTCTGTTGGGGAAGGGTATTCACTTCCAAATTAATGAGGAGGTTATTGCTAATGCAATGGGGCTCTCTTTAGAAGGAAGAAAATATAAAAAAACCAGTAGGATGCCGAACCCCACCAGTCTCAACCAATTCTTTAGGCCAGGGGAGAAACCTGTGAAGAAGTCTGGAGGTTTCAATCGCAAGGAGCTCCCAGAGTTTTGGCCCAAGTTGTGCCTCATTATTATGAAGTACTTCACCCTAGAAGGTAAATTTGCAGTGTTTTACTATTACCATTTACCATTTATCAATCATATCAGGAATAGGGATCTCATATCCTTTCTGTTATACCTCCTTCACTCTATTGAAAGCAATATCTTGGATATAAGTGAAAACCCTGAAAAGCCAATCACTATTCTCCAACAAGGCCTCTTGCTTTGTCTTTATAACTTCCATAAGGCCATCTGCCCTCACCCCAACCTCCCCCTTTCATCCAAGAAGCCACCCAGGAAGATTCTCCTTCAAAAGCCAACAATCCCTCTCAATCCCCCTCCCGGTCCATCCAGGAGACCCTAGAAATGGACCTTGTCCCAAAAAAAGGTAAAAGCCGCAAGAGATGCGTGAAAAACCCTTTTAAAAGGGTGGACGAGCTTGAGGAATCTCATGTCTTTGAGTCCATGGAAGCTAAGGAAATGAAGGAGACTGATAGTACCCCTGAGACTAAAAGGAAGCCCAAAAAATGGAGGATTTTGGAAAGCAAGGTCAAGTTGGAGGTGGATTTGGGGGCCTCTGTCCGCCATTCTAATAGAATTGCTCAAGAGAAATGCAAAACCAAAATCAGGGAAATGGCTTCGAAGGAGAAGTCCCTTTCGGAAAATGACTCCCCTACCACTGAGTCGATTGAGGGCTCTTCTGATGATCACCCGAGCTTGCACAGGACTGGCACCACTCCGCCCCTGAACCCCCAGCAAACTTTGGAGATTCCTTGAAGCATTACCCCACCCCCGGCCTCCCCCCATGACCAACAAACCAAGTCGCCTCCTACTAAGCAAAACTCTATGGCTTTGGATGGTAATGATAGGTTTAAGGGCTCTCTTAAGTTGAAGTTCTCAGAACTGGACAACGAGATCTTAGGCCTCAAACAGGACATGTAGGACATCAAAAACCGCATCATGGATACAAACAAGTTCATTCTCAAGGTCATGCATGCGTCGACTGTAACCCTATGCATTGTGCAGGAGAAGTTGCTTTTTTTGTTTGAACTTTAACACTTTGGCACATTTTCTTGATTGTTTAGTGTTTTCTAATTCAACATCCACTAGTTTTTTTTGTTGGAAATGTGTTTGAACTATAATCAATTTCTTTGGTGCATTTGCTTTGTAAATGTGTGAAGCATGTGCCTCAACAAACTCTATGAAATCTATTTCAACTTTTCACAATCACATTGCGGGTGTTTGTTGTGTTTATTTAGTATGAGTTTGAACTAGTTTTATGTGAAGTTTATTTTTACTTTGACATTTACTTTGTATGTGTTGAACTTAAATGCTTATTTCATGTGTGAATAAATTAATGTTGTGTTGGACATGCTTCTATTTTAACTCTTTCATTCACATTGTATAAATTGTGTACTAGCTTTGACCTTCACCTGTGTGAAAGTATATGTTTGAACTTTGACATTTAATTTGTATGTATTGAACTTCAATGCTTCATGTGTGATTGAACTAACTTTGTGTGGCATTTAAGCTTTCACATTCACTTTGTATAAAATGTGTACTAGCTTTGGCATTCCCTTATGTGTGATGTTTGAACAAGATGTGTGAAGTGAAATGGTGTTGCATAAAGTGTCTTTGAACTATCACAACCACTTATGTCAAACTATGTGTTAAACTTTAGCATTTGCTCTAGTTTTTTGAAGTGTGTTTGAACAAACAATGAGTGAAATGAACAAATTGTGATATAAATTTTAACTCTGACAACTGCATTGTTGTATTTGTACTTTAATGTTCACTTTATATAAAAAGTACTAACTTTGACATTCACTTATGTTGTATGTTTGAACTTTGGCATTCACATTTTTTGTATTTGTGCTTTGACATGCTTGAACTTAAGTGTTTACTTTGTGTGTGGTTGAAGTAACTTTTACAAAATCTTTCTAAATTAAGCATGTGTTTACTTTTTTGTGTTTGTACTTTGTTATGTTTTAACTAACCTTGTGTTTATTTAAACTTGGGTATTACTTTACACAAATGTGAAGTTTGTTTGAACAAACATTGTGCAAATGCATTTTAACTTTGACATCTATTTTGAACTTTGATGTGTGTATATTTGAACTTTCATATTCACTTTGTGTGAAGTGTGTACTAAATTTGTCAATCACTTATATTTTAAATTTGAAATTTAGTGTCAAGTGTGTTTGAACTTTGGAATTCACTTGAATGTGTGTTTGTTCTTTGACATTATTGAACTAAAGTGTTTATTGTGTGTGTTTGAAGTATTTTTTTGTGAAACATGTTAAAATTTGGTTTGTTTGAATAAATTTACATGTTTATTTTATGTGTGGTTAGACTATGTCATGTGTTCATCTTTTTTGTTTGATATGTATTTCAACTTTGAAAATCATTTTATATAAATTATGTTTATATGTTGGAAAGTTAATTTTGACATTACTTCATGTGTATGATTGATCTACCATTGATGTTTATTGTGTAGTGAATGTGTCGACTTTTTTGTTTTAACAAACAACATGCTTTTGTATTTGAATTAAGTTTGGCACTCACTTTGTCTGATGGATCTTTGAATTAACTTTTACATTCACTTTTGTAGTGTGTGCTTTAACTTTATCATACTTGAGAAAATTTGGCGCACAACGTGTTATATAACTTTGGCATTTATTTTGTGTGGTTGTACTTTGTGTTAATTATGTTTATAATTAACTTTTAATTTTGTGTGTGTGTGTGTGGTTGAGCTTTGCATATCTGTATGTGTATATGCATGTGTGTGTGCATGCACACACATGAGAGAGAGAGAGAGAGAGAGAGAGAGAGAGAGAGAGAGATGACTTTGACATTCATTTTTTATCATGTTGTGCGGAGTGTATGAAAGAAATTTTATTTATTTCTTTGTGTGGAATGTGTGTACAAAAAATTTTCAATAATACGAATTTTGTATGTATAAATACATATGTGCATATCTTTAATTGCATCTATTGTGTGTAATGTGCATGTGTATGTTAAGAAATTAACTTTGTGTGATATGTGTTTTGGAACTAAATTTGATATTCATGTTATGTAGCATCACTAATAATTTTATAACTACATACTTGTTGAGAGTTTTAAAATTTGGGGGCTTCTTTGTTGCTTCGATGCCATGTTTTTATTGAAAGATGGAAATTTCTAAATGAGGCAAAATTGATGAACTTGACCCTTTTTAGCAGTACCACAGGAGAAAATACCAACATCTTTGACCAAATCATTCAATCAAAAATATTAGAAAAGTAGATAGATATGAGTGTGACAAAGACAAGGAAGAATAGAGTGAACTCCAAGTTTGGCAATGGGAGTTCAACAACCACAACAAAGGAAGAAACTAAGGGGGTGTAAATGAAGATGGAGATGAGATCAAAACTTGGGCAAATGTTTGGATGGAGGAAGATGATTTTCTTTGTTTGTCTATGGTTATTCACCCTATGATGGGGAAGGTGTTGAGGACATTTTTTTACATTGATCTGGTAGAAGAGGATGATGAAATTTTCTTGGATATCCTCCTTAGATTCCTTTTAGAAGCAGGGATAACTTTAAGAAACCCCCTTTTAGGAAAAAGTGTAAAGTCCTGGCGAATCGTACATTATTTTAGGGGGTAATTTGTTTTAATCTAGGCAATTTTTTTTTTCAAATCCACGATTTTTCATAGTTTGTATTGGCGATTTTTCCCCCCAGATTGAAAATTTCATAAATTGCTGGCGAATAATTATAATATTTGAGGCGAATAATTTTCTTTTCAAGTAAAAAATTATAATATTTGAGGCGAATAATTTTATTTTCAAATAAAAAATTATAATATTTGAGGCGAATAATTTTCTTTTCAAGTAAAAAATTTTAATATTTGAGGCGAATACTTTTCTTTTGAAGGGTGAAAAAATAATTGTATTGGCTAATCGTTCTTTAATTATGGAAAAATAAATAAATTATTGGCAATTTTCAAAAGATGGGAAATAAGTAGCCTAACCTAACATACATAAATTATTGGCAACTGGCAAGTGATGGTTTAAAGACGTGGTTGTTTGACCTTATATTATGGAAGCATAATGTATTATTTGCCACTACCATAATCTTTGCCACTACCACTGTAATTATGTTAAATGTATTATTTGAGAACTCAGACCGTCTGATGATCCAAGATCAATGGCTGAAGTTTAATTTTGGCTGACATTTCTTGAAGGAAGAAGAATTGTCGAGGTAGTCACCGGAATGTTGACACGTATCAAGGTAAGTTGTCTGCAGAGTATTAAAAGCACTTAACCGGGAAAGAATTAAATGCCATGTCAGTGACAGCGACATTCTTTGGCTACCACACACCACTTCCCAAATTGTACAGCCAATTTCTGACAGTTTTTTATCGATGGAAAAGATTTACTGCTAGATGTGAAAGATTAAGGACAAAATTTTCAATTCTCACACGCATGTATTTAGGGAAAAGATTTTCGTGCAAGATTTAGAGGCATATCGAGGACAATGTATTTAATACCATTAAGATAGAAATAATTGATTGGTAAGTAACAATCAAGGATTCAAGGGCTATTTATAGAGGATCTAGCTTCATTATTCATCAACATTGATTGATTGTTTGTTTAGGGTCTGCAATGACGCATTCTGCAAGTAATTTGTTTTTAAATTTTCTAGTTTTACTGTTTTAAGTTTTACAGTCTGCAAGTAATCTAAGATGGACACTCCCATTCGTCTTAGATGCACTTTTGAGGAGGCCCAAAAGGCCTTTCTAGGTTCCTTTTTAGATGAATTTTTAGCATCAATTTGTAAGGATAGTGGGCCTTTTGTTATAGAGGCCATCAGAATGGTGTTGGGCCGAGAGTTTCTTGACAATGAAGATAGGTACCGGGTAGCCACAGACATTACATCCCATTTTTTAGCTTCCCTTCTGGACCTTGGAGGACCGAAGGTTGACATGGTGATGCTGCTAAGGAGGGTATTCAAAGAGGAATACCTGGGGGACGACGTTCAAGTTGTCGCCTTCCCTAAATTAGGGGTGGGGATCCCTAGGGCAAGTCAAATACCCCAGCTTCTCCTCCCATGCCAAAATGTGGCCATGCAACCTTTTCTTTTGTGCCTGACTGCTGGGCAATTGAAGTGCCATAGGAAATGGGCGTTGATTGCCAGGGGTTTTCTCCATAAGTGGTTTGAGCTTGACACAGAGGAGGCTCGGGCAGGGCAATTTGTGTGGCTCGACAAATTCATGCATCTAATCCTCTCTGCAAAATTCTACACAGAAGGGCGCAATTGATTTTTCTTTATAAAAACTTTTTTTTTGATAAATATTAAAAGCTTACCTTGTACTGGTACTAGTACTGTAGTTGTTTACAGTTTTTTTTTGTTTATAGACATAGTATCAAGTATGTTTCTTTTTGTTTATAGACATAGTATCAAGTATGTTTCTTTTTGTTTATAGACATAGTATGAAGTCGAGAATGTAAATATAATTTTATGAAAAATACAATGGAAATTTTGCAAGCTTTACCTCATTTCAATTTGTGCTTTGTGTACAAAAATGGTTTTTAATATTTTTTACTTCTCTGTAACCGTGATTGCAATATTTTAATTACTTGCTTCAATGCTTTATCAGTTATCTGTAGACTAGCTTATCTATATTTATTTTAATATATATAAAATACGCCGACAAATATCCTCCTTCAGATATCTATTACAATTAAACTTCACTAATTGAAACTGTAGTTTAATAAAAAAATTTAAATGGTGTCTCCCACATTTAATTTATTACATAGTCTGAAGTACAATTATATCTCTACGAATGAGATTGATGTTTAAATACTTAAATAATTACTCTCCATTAAAAAATATTCACAAATTATAATATAGAATTTGAACATTACTTTTCACATGTAATTTTTTTAACTCTTATTATGGTAAACTAACATAGTATAATTTAAACATATATAAATGAAAAAAACTTATATCTTATATTTATAATTTGTAACATCATAAAATATGAAATATATTTCAACTTACATAATGATTATAATTCTTTCATTTTATTAAAAGATTAAAGTTGTCAAATTGAGTCTCTAAGTTTTTAACAATGTGAAAAATAAATCTAAAAAATATGTATAATAATAAGTATATTTTAATAAATAATCCCATAGAAAATATAAGTTTACTATAAAAATAATATAAAGGTTATGTGCATAGTTATAAGATAATATAAGATAAATATAATAATAATATAGTTAAAAGATGATATAAAAATAAAAATAACTAAAATATAATACTATCATAATGATAATATTATAATAACAATATCTATATATATATATATATGTATTTCTAAATATATTATAAAAAATTAATATTAATTAGATGATACAAAAATAAAATCAATTAAAATATAGTACTATTAAAATGATAATATAATAACAATTCTAAAATATGTGTTTTAAATAAAAGAATGTTTCCAAATAAAATTAAATAGTAATATTATCTTAAATTAAAAAAAAATTAATCACTACAAAAAATAGTACACCAATACCATACGGTACACCAATACCATTCACCGTTGTCGTTGGATTATTATACATCAACGACCGAAGTTGAGTTTTGGGCTGAAAGGGAAAAGAAACCCCATCTTTTCAAACGCATCCCAGAATCATGACACGTGTCACTTAACACCTTGCACGGTCGTCGGTCTACCAACAAATAACATTGAACAATGTCGTTTCAATTTGGTGATGACATGAGACTGACACATCTGACTCGTGATGTGAGTCATCCTGACTAGATTAGTTAATGGGACCCACGGTCCACGCGGCCACCACACCGTTCACCATTGTCATTGGATGTTTATAGATCAACGACCAAAGTTGAGTTTCAGGCCGAAAGGAAAAAGAAACCCTATCTTTTCAAACGCATCTCGGAATCATTGCACGTGTCACTAAACTCCTCAGTCAACCAACAAATAACAATGTCGTTTCAATTTGGTGATGACGTGACACTGACACGTCTGACTCGTGATGTGAGTCATCCTGACTAGCCTAGTTAATGGGACCCACGACCCACGGGGCCACCAGTACCACACCATTCACTATTGTCGTTGGATGTTTATAGATCAACGACTGAAGTTGAGTTTCAGGCCGAAAGGAAAAAGACACCCTTTTTTTTTGAAACGCGTCCTGAAATCATGACACGTGTCACTGCTCAGTTAACACATTGACATAATCACATTCCACTTATAGTTAACAGTGACATTATGAATGAGAATGACATTAATACATTATGATTCATGATGGGTTAGTTAACAGTGACATTAGCAAACCCATTCCAGATTCATGACGCGTGTCTAGTAACTAGTGGTCCACGATTTCACTCACATTTAAATTGAAAGTGACACATGACAGGGTGTGACAACTATAGAGTACAGATTGTACAATTTTGGCGCTTTAAGTTTCTTTAATTTTGCAGTTATACGTGGTTTGCAGATTTAGAAATTAGAAAGGGGTTACAATTTACAAACTTACAGCGCAACAATTTAAAATTTACAAAGTTACGGATTCTTAATTTCTAGGTTGAGGATTGAGGTCCGAGGAAAGCAACAAACTACAAAGTCTCTCAGCTCTCTACAAAAATCAAAACTGAGGGCAACGTGAACGTCAATGGGTAAGTGTAACTACTAAAATCCTGAAAATCTATGTCCCGCATTTTAAATTTTTCAAGTCTCTTGATTTACAGCTTTACTGTTTATATTATATAAAAAAATTTAGTCTGTTAGGTTTTAATTTTGAATCACCCCTGTAGGCTTGTAGCTATAAATACCAAGAATAACACGATGAGCAAAATAATAGAAGTCCACAATATGCTTAAAACACCAGGTTTCACTGATTTATTCCATGATATACATGATCTTGTTATTCATGGAAATAAGGGTATAATGGAGATTAGATTTGCACTTGAAAACAAGTGGAACCATCCAAATAAGGCTTCAAAATTTTATTCATTTAACCCTAGGGTAAATGCAATTGCAAATAAAATTGCACCGTGGGAAGTTGGGTCGGCACACATGGCATTACCTCAAGTATTCCCTTGCCCAGAAATTGTTATGCTCTGCACCAAAAATTATGATGAAAATAGAAAAGTAATTGTGAATAAAAATACTCAGGAGGAAATTTTGTCCATAACTGAGAGTGAATTTGCTAGTCTGTTGAACCTAGGGTTTCAACAACAACACTCAAACGTACACATTGACCTGGGAAAGCTAGCAGAGGATTATGAAAAATTAGATGCAAAACAGAGAGATTCTTATATCAGAGGAATAACAAGTGGCTGTAGTTTGAGTCCAGATCATATGCCTCCTTATGATTTTGAATTTTTTGTGCCATGGGCACAGGACAGTATTTCCTTGCTAGCATTTTGTTTGGGATTGGACAGTAACAAACAAGTGGGTGCCAGCATTCTTGAAATGCTTTATCATATTCATTTTGAAAAAGAACCAGTAAAATATTGTTTTATTGAGCACATTGTTCGTTGCATGCAAGATCAATTACTAATGATTCAAAGAGGTTTAGAGAAGACATTTAGATTTACAACCTACTTGTGCTATCTTCTCCTAGCAAAGCATCGTGCATTATTTCAGGCAAACAAGCTTTGCAATCAGACTCAAGGCCAAAATTCAATATATGAGTGGACACCTTAGATAAGGATGATTGATAACAAAAGGAACTACAACAATTTTGTAGACTTCTTTTTGGCACCAATGTACCATAAAATTACAGGCACTCCAATGCCTAGATTGCCTGTTACTTGTAGAAATTGCATTCAACTCATAAGTCAACTACAATTGGCTGACTGGTACTTAATGGAAGAGTACACTGTGTTAAGGTTTTACGGTTCATGGGTAGAACCCTACAAACTTCCAATACATGTAACAAAGAGGGTATTTGCATTGGAATATGTACGACAAATGGAGAGCACAGATGTACTCTTTAATGGTCAGCAAAAGAAAATGATATTTCCCTCCTTGCCATTCTACTTTGGAGGGTTCGCATTTGAGAGAAGAGGATTCAAAGTGGCAGAAGCCTTTTTTTCAATTTTTTAATTTGATGTTGACAGTCACTGGCAGTATGATCCACTGAACATAATTGGAGCAAGGCTTAAAGACAATGGGAACTCTGCAAGCAAATATCAACATGAAAGTATGCCTTTGATTGAAAATTTTAAAAACATGGACTCCTAGGAGGAGGTCAAAAAATAGATGGAGAAATATGCTGTTGAAAATAATATGTCAATACAGGAATTGTCATCACAAATAATGGCATTGCACAAACAAAAAGGAAAAGTGCAGGCCATGACATCGTCCAATTTCTACAAGAAAGCTGATAAACCATCTACAAACGTATTCCAAAAGAGCTAATGAATGAATGTATAGATGCTAGATGGAGTCGAACCAAAATTTTTGAATTTTGGGAAATGAGGAAGAATCTCGGTGAGCCAAAGACCTCTACAAATCTTAATGAGGTGGAAGAGGATACAATGTTTAACGAATTATGGAATAAGGAGCATCCAGCTGAAGCATATCACAATGATACTGATGATGATTACGATGACCATGATTCTTTGAATCCCTCATCCAGTACAGCAATTAAGAGAGGAGTTGATGCATCCACCAAACTTCTATATAGCAAAGGGGCAGAAATTGTAGAAAAAATGGGCTACCAAGGTTCTAGTGGTCTGGGTCCCAGTGGAGAAGGGGTTTGGTATGCACCTGAACCACCAGCTGTAGCACCAAAACATGGTCAGAAACCAGGCCTTGGGCATGGAGATCAATCATCAACTCAGTCAATTCCATTCACATTGGTTTCAACTCAGTTAATTCCATCTATTTTTGCTTCAAATACAGTTCCACTTCCAGCTGTTCCAAGCACTCAGATTCAATCTAAATCAATTGTCACTCCCACAGCTGGCAATATCATTTGTACAACTAAAAGTAGTGGTTCGAAAAGGATATTATATCAATATGTAGATGCAAGAAAGGTTGGTCCCGAAGGTCAAGAAAGTGTAAAGAAGAAAAAGGTTATGACAAGTATTAGTAGTACTACTAGTACAACAGTGCCAATGGTGACTGTGAGTCCAACAATTGCCCATCCTTTAGGACAAAACCCTTAGAATACTCCACAAACCCCACTTGTAATGGGTCTAGGTGTTGGTAATCCTCATGGTATTGGTGGAAGCTCGTACATCAGTGCAAGTGCTATTTAACCATTCAAACATTCAATTGTCTCACAAAATCCTGATTTTTGTTACAATGAATTTGTAACTAACTATGAAAAATAAAAAAACAAGAATAGACAAAATAATAAGACAATGAAGATGGAAGCAATTGCTACAGCTCATGATGTAGAACTTGCATCCAACAGGTTATTAACCACATATGACCCAAATAAAGATATGATGGAATTCATGGTTGTTATGCCCCCAGCTAGAGATAACAATCCACTAGAGAGTCAATTAGATCCATCTGAATTTCAAGTTAGCACCCTCCAAATGGATTTATCCAAAATTAAAAATGTGGACGATAAATGTGTCCAAAATGACCAATCAAGTGGTCTACAGTTCAGTGATGAAGTTGGAGAGAGAGAAAGGAAAGCTTCAGGGCACAATAGATAAGTTAAAGGCAGACCTGGCAAATGTAAAGGCAAGTGAGAAAGCAGCAGTAAATAGGTGCAAAGAATTAGAGAAAAGGATAAAAAATTCATCCTCTGGCTCTAAAGAAGCAATTGAACAACAAGAACATATGGACGCAGAACTAAAAACTCTGAGGGAAAAATTGGAAAAAAGGGATAAAAAACTTCAGGATGAAAAAGCCTCTCCAGTAAATTTATACAAAAACTTGGAGAATGCCGCACAGGTAAACAATGAGTTAAAGAAAGAATTGGAAAAAAGGGATAAAAAACTTCAGGATGAAAAAGCCTCTTCAGTAAATTTATACAAAAACTTGGAGAATGCTGCACAGGTAAACAATGAGTTAAAGAAAGAATTGGAAAAAAGGGATAAAAAACTTCAGGATGAAAAAGCCTCTTCAGTAAATTTATACAAAAACTTGGAGAATGCTGCACAGGTAAACAATGAGTTAAAGAAAGAATTGGAAAATGAGAGGGTAAAAACAAAAGAGTGGGAAGAGAAAGCAAAAGAGTGAGAAGAGAAAGCAAAGCAAATAAGAAAATATAGTGAACACCAATACTCAGAAATGAAAGAAGACCTAAGGAAGGAAAATAATACTATTAAAAATTATGAAAACTTCTTGAATGACCATGTAAATAATACAGTACAGCAAATAAAAAATTACTTCTGAGGGCAAATAAAGACTTCTGCTAATAGGTTGTGTGATTGGTTTGAACTCTATGAAGCTCTTACAGATGTTTTTGAGAAGCTGAAAGAGCAACTTGAGGAGAACAAAAGTTTTGGTCAAAGATAGAAAACTGCAAAGCAGATTATGCAAGAAATCAACAGCACTACTGACAGGCAATTGGCAAGCAAGGGAATTCAGGACTACGTTGGTTCAATAAAAAAGGCGACCTCTGTATTTCATAAATGTCAGAAACTAACAGAAGTAGAAGAAGTTCTTGCTTTATTTGGGCCAAAGCTCGCCAAGATGAACAATAAAACAGCCAAATTGATATCTCTTGGTTTACCAAGTCCTGGACCTGATTTGTCAACAACAGGTTTCGTTGGAACAGAAGCTTACAAACAAAAGTTGGAGGACACAATAACCTCTGATTTAGGCAACCTTCCTCAGGACAGAACTCATGAAGGCATTGCAAAGTGCATCAAAACATTCACAAATTTGCATGTACGTACTAATAGAAGGAACATTGCTTCAAACTCACTCTTCCAAGTATGGAATTCTGATGAGAATGCAGGTCATTTACCATACCATCAAAAATTTTGCCCTTCCAACCGAAGAAGAATGGAGCATACTACAGAAACTTACAGAATCATCTTGAATCATAGTATGTGAAAGTACTTTTAGTTTCAATCATCTCTATATCTTTACTATATATCTTTCATATTATCCTACATACTACAGTCTAGACTATAGAATTGAGTTTAAAGTAACAAGTTTGAACTTTGCTTTTTGAACAGGATCAATGTTGCAGTCTTGCAGATGCTATTGCCTATGCTAATTTACTAAACTGGCCTGTCAAATGCAGAAATGTACAACTAAAGTTGTAGAGATGTTGTAGACTTGTAGTCTTGTAGTTGTCTTACTGATTTAGATTTTGAGACTTCACATTAGGCAAATTGACCTGAAGTTGTTGTTGCTCCCTTGTTTCTATAAAAGGGAATTTAGGGTCATTGGCTTACTAAATTGCCAATGGGAATTAAGTCATTGACTTTTGTAAATAGAATCAGAGAGTTTTGTTCTTACTAGTATTAATCAATGAATGGATACATTGTATCATGTTTGTAATTAAATTAATGAGAATTAGTATTTCTAACTCTAAGAATTGTAACATACGAATTGCTATGTTGTCAAACAAAATAATGAAAAAACTACAAGAATTGTACCATATTAGCTGAATATTGTGAATGAAAACCATTAATAATTATTAATTGTGGAATTGAATCTTGAATCTTGATGACATTATCAACCACATTCATGTTTTTGACATTGGGATATGCATGATTGATGATGAAATATAGAAACTGACAGTAGACTTTAGGGAAAAAGTTAATAAATACCTAGGACATGCTAATTCTTCAGTGCTACTTCTACAACAGTTCAATTTCACACTGCCACACCATATCATCATTGAGATTGTCGGATTCATCGACATCAACTTCATAGCTTCCTTGGTTCTTTGATATATTTTCTTCACTCTACATACCTCCGCTTAACTGATGTTCACCGCTAGCAGTACCAGAGCCAGTACATGGGTCCCGGTCAATGACATAATTGTCTTTGGCATTCCCACTCCCACTCCCACTTTGGTTTGACATGTTGCCCACCCCTCTTCTCTGACATTTCTTCCTCCACAATTTCAATGCCCTTTCATAAGGAAAAGTATTGACTTCATACCTAGATGTATAGAGCCTCAAGCAATTTTCCAAATTCTTGTCAAGTTTGTTTCTTAGCTTTGACTTTAGGAATCCCAAAGCACTGAAAACTCTCTCATCCTCCACCGACCCCAATATCATGGTTAGACATAATTCAGCAAGCTTGAAATATTTTGATATTGAATCAATCAACAATTCACTCTCGGCTAGGTTTTTCCAAAGCCTTGTTACTGATCCATCTTCCATAGGGTTCTCCATAAGATTAAATTGTTCCCTCATTGCCCGTTAAAAATGAGCTGATTGCTCTCTCAAATGATTTGCATCTAAAATTCCATTTAGAGTTACTCCATGTAACTCTTTGGTTTTGCAAAAATGATCTACCAAAGTTAGTAGCCTACTTTTAAAATCTTTCAGATTGTTCATATGCCAATAATGAGGAAACACAATAGCCATGGATTCAAGTAGTTTGACTGGAGGGAATCTCTCTAATCTGTGAGGAAAGATCAAAGGCAATGTGCTTCATTGAAGCTATTACAAACTCAACGATCTTGGTAAAGTCTTCCCTTTTAACACTTGATACTCGCCTCCTGGGGTTCTTTCCTGGTTCCTCAGACTCGATCCTGGCATTATAGTGCATTGGTATCTCAACTCCGTGAACTTCTACACATAACTCCCCATTTGAACCAATTTTTAAAAAGTTATCAGGATTGTCCAAATCTGTGATTTTCAGCCAATTGGAAAATTTTACTTCATCAACAAATAAATGATAGAGATTATCGAGCGTCACACATGTCAACTTACACAGCGTAGCATATTCTGTGATATACATAGCTCTTTGCTGTGCCTTTTTCATTAAATTTCTCATTTCCTCAAGCATGGGGAGAAGACCTGCTAATGTTAATAGTGTCTCTACATTACTTAACATTGACAGCAATGCAGGAAATTTCGGTTGCCCTACTTCGTCATGACTTGAGTTCATTAGACCAAGCAATGATTGATATTCTAAAAAAACTCGATGTGCTGGTCCATCCAAAGAGATCCATCTGGTATCATTATCCTTAAGAAGCTTGTTCCCGTCAGTTAGTCCTTCAGCAAAGTGTTGAAATTCCTTGAATCATTTCGGACTTCGACAAAAGTATTGGTAGATCTCTTTGATTAAAACTTCAATTTTTTGTACTGGAGCATGCTTGCTGACAACTCCAAAAGCTAGATTCATTCTATGGGCCATGCAGTGAATGGAAGTAACGTAGGGTGCACAAGAAGATTGTATCTTTGTGCAAAGACCACCCCTGTGGCCTTGCATTACTGAAGCTCCATCAGCTCCAACACACACTAGCTTTTTGGCAATGGTCATGTCATCTATACCTCCATATTCAATTAGAGAACTCTTTACTAGTTGAAATAAATTTTTCACTGTCGCATTATCCCTCATTTTAGCAATAGTTAGTAGATGAGTTTGGCTAACAAAATTCTATACAGTATAAACATGCATGCATACCCAGGAAGTATTGTCTACTGCTGTGACCTCGTCTAAAGATAATGCAATAAAATTTGACTCTTTAATTTTTGCCTTCAAATCCTCTTTTTCAACCTCGGCAAGACAACTTGCCCATTCCCATCCACTATTTACTGACTAGTGACTGTTAGGATAGTTACGAACTTTCAGAAAGTGTAATAAAGCACTCAATGATGGGTAGTCTATCATTGGACGCCCTCTGCTCAAAATATTAAACACAACACTTAACTAAATAGCTTTTCGCATTAGTTCTACTTCCAATGCTTTTCCAAAACAAGCTTCAATAGAGCCTTTAACTTCACCAGGCTTCATCTTTATATTATGTTGAAATTCATATAATTCTGCATTCCTAACATGCTGAGATTCCTCCTTTGTTTTCCATCTTATCACTGATTTTTGAACTCCATCTATGGTTTTCTTTTCGTAAACTTTACCAATATGCTTTTCTATGGTGTCAATTTTTAGCTGTAACCTCTTTTCCTTCTTATTTATCACGCTACAAATCTTACATCTGCATCCTCAGTCTCATCCAAGTCAATTATATCATTATGGCTACTCTGGGTATTTAACTGAAATTCTTTTTCAAGTTCATTGTGATCTGAGATATCAGGTTCGCTGACTTCTTCAATATGTCGTGAAGGTTCAACCTCAGGTTCAAAATCTTCTTGTAATGAAGTAACACTAGCTTCCCTATTTTGGCTAGAAACATTTCCATGACCATGACCAAAGTACGATGATAAGGTTCTACGTTTTGTTGGCCTCTCTTGGCTTTCCCCATCTGTTGGAGCCTTACCTTTATTCTTGTTCGTCATCTCGATTGGCTACCAGCCTAGTGATAAAAATAAGTAAAAAAAATGTTTACTTGTTGAAGAAGTGACAAATGAAAACATAACTATAATATACAATGTTTACATAGTCGCAGAAATTCAGAATAATAATCACTTACCTTTGACTCGCCAAAGCAGTCGAGACTCAACAGTGAGATAGTCTGAAATTCGCTATCGATCAAATTGAACCGATCCAAGATTCCAAATTGTGTACAATAACATTGATGTATGAATGTATTTATACTAATCTCTTTTGGCAAATTGGGCGGGAGGTATTAGGTCAGTGTCCAAATATTTGGCGAAGCCCGCGTAATGATAACACGTCTTGTGTTATTTCCTAGGCAATTATGGGTCACCAGTACCTTGGTATGATTAATAAAGGTGGCGATTATGGGTCACCAGTACCTTGGACGTGTTATTTCCTAGGCAATTATGGGTCGCCAATACCTTGGTATGATTAATAAAGGTGGCGAAAACCCATTGGTTTGAGACACGCATCTGTAAAATAATTGGTGAAGTTGGGGCCGCCTAAAAAATATTTATATATAACTATCGGTGAATATAGGCCATCCATTTGGGGCCACGTTGAAATTATAGGTGAATATTAAAAATATATCGTGCCCAAGACGTATATACCATTGGAGAAAATGTGCAAGAAATGGATAAAATTTAATATAGCGTTTGGCGATGGACCCGGGCAATGGACCCAATTTTCATAAATGCGGGGCGATGGGGTCAGTCCCATATGGGTAATTTATTCGCCAAATCACAGGATGCCGACGGGCGACATTTGCCAAATGGAGAATAATCGGCACTAAAGTTTTATCTGTTTAGAAGGCAAAAAGCCTTCATAGGGAGAAACAAATGAAGAACAATTTTTAGGTTTGTGTAAAGGGTTTCTAATCCTTATTTAGATTTGACGTCCTACAAATTTGCCCCTACTTAAGATGAAATGGGGTTTCAGTTTAGGTCTTTTAAGCATGGTGTTGTTTCTTCACCCTTGATTGATGTTCATGTTTTGTCCCCTATATTTTAAAGGGACTTGATGAGTCAAATATTTATGGTGCTTCAAGCATGTAGATAGAGATGGACTATGATATGTTGGATGAGAGTTTTGGTACACTTGTGGTTGTTGTAGTTCTATTATGGACTATAATGTGATGACTGAGCATATTGATTCTTGTGGATGATATTTCCTTATCTCTTATTTCTATTCTATGTGAAGGAGTTGTGTGGTGCATCTTGTGTGCTATAAATGTGTCACACTTCTATGAATCATTACATGCAAGGAAACTCAAGAATGAGCCGTCACAAATCAATCCATAGCTCCCTAGGCATGGAGTGCAAGGGTTTTAAGAATGCTCTCAGCTAGAGCTATTAAGCCAATAACCTTGCTAGTAAACCATGCAATGGGAGATTCAATGAAGACAAGGGCAAGAATGCCAATATCCTCAAGAATCAAGAATGAAATGCAATGCAAGCTAGATTAAGAATGGAAATGCAAGCTAAACTATGGAAATGAAAGATGCAAGTATT